>VZQC01013045.1:1660605-1846347 GCA_009823505.1 Rhizomys pruinosus | reverse complement strand
TTTTTTTATTTTCGTATGTGTATGAATGTACTGTCTGCATGTAGGTTTGTGTGCCCGTGTCGTGCAATGCCGCAGAGGTCAGGAGAGGGTGTCAGATTCCCCTGGAACTGGAGTTCTCCTGGAATTGGAGTTACAGACGGTTCTCAGCTGCCACGTGGGTGCTGGGGATAGAACCCGGGTCCTCTGCAAGAGTGGTAGGTGCTCTTAACCACTAGGCTATCTCTCCAGCCCCCCCACACTGTTCTTCTTTAAACACACTTCATAAGCTGAGGGTGTGGCTCAATTGGTAGAGTCCTTGCCTAGCATGCAGGAAGCCCTAGGTTCTATTCCCCAGCACCATATAATCTGGGTGTGGTGGCATATGCCTGTAATCACAGCACTGGGAAGGTAGAGGCAGGTAGATCAGGAGTTCAAAGTCATCTTAGTTTTAGTGGTATAGCAACTGCTTAGAATCTGCTATCATGCCTTTAATCCCAGCACTCTGGAGCAAGACTAGGCTGGCTGGGGCTTTAGGGAGACTATCTCAACAAACAAATAAACAAACAAACAAACAAAAATAATCTGCCAGTGAGGGCTAAGGCTTAGTGTTAAGGAACTGGCCTGGCTTGAGGAAGGTACTGGGTTGCATCCCCAGCACTAAAAGGAAAAAAAAAACAAAATTTATTGAGATATAGTTGACATACAAAAACCTATATATATGTGCCGGGCATGGTGGTGCACGCCTTTAATCCTAGCACTCAGGAGGCAGAGCCAGGCGGGTCTCTGTGAGTTCAAGGCCAGCCTGGTCTACAGACTGAGCTCCAGGCCAGCTGGGACTTAAAGGGAGAGACCCTGTCTCAAAAATACAAAAAAAACCCACCCCTATACATATTTAATATCACAACTTTTAAAATCTGTGTTAAGTATAAACCCATGAGGGTCTGGGAAGAGACTGCTCCACAGTTAAAGGTGCCTGACGCTCTTGCAGAGGACCTGAGTTTGATTCCCAGTACCCAGGTCAGTGGTTCACAACAGCCTATAACTCCAGTTCTAGGGGGACTCAATGTCCTTTTCTGGCCTCTGAGGGCAACTTCATTCATGTGCACATACATACAGATACATACATATACACATAATTAAAAATAAAATAAACCTCTTTTTTTACTTTATTATTTTGTGTGTATAAGTGCACCCATGTCCTGCAGTGCCCTCAGGTCAGAAGAGGGTGTCAGATCCCCTGGAACTGGAGTTCTGGACAATTGTTAGTTGCCATATGGGTGCTGGGAATCAAACCCATGTCCTCTGCAAGAGAAGTCAGTGCTCTTAACCACTGAACCTTCATACCAGCCCCCCCAAAATAAAATAAATCTTTTTTTAAGCCCTTGGAATCATCAGAACAATCTGTGTTAGACACATATCCAGCATTTCCTTGCAAATAAATTTACTTTTGCATATCACAGAACTGATAAGTAGAGCACCAAAAGTCAAGCTGTGAGATGATTCAGCCGGTAATAGAGCTTGCCTCTAAGCCTGACAAGCTGTTTTCAATCCCCAGGACCTATATGGGAGGAGAGAAGTAACTCCTGCAAGTTGTTCTCTGAACTCTACCAGTGTTCTCTGGCACACACACAATCTCACACACATTATATAGGCATACCATAGTAATAATAAAGAGAAAATAAATTGGGTGTGTGGTGCATGTATTTAATCTCAGCACTCAGAAGGCAGAGGAAAGTGGATTTCTGTGAGGTCAAGCCCAGCTTTGTTTACATTACATAGAGAGTTCCAGGACAGCTACATAGTGAGACCCTGTCTCAAATACACAGAAACACACACACACACACACACACACACACACACACACACACACACACACGGGCGGGGGGGGGATGATAATAGAGTCAGGTGTGGTGAAGCATTTAATCCCAGCCCTTGAGAGGTAGAAGTGAGTGGATCTTTATGAGATCAAGGCCAGCCTGGTCTACATAGTAAATTCCAAGGCAGCTGGGGCTACAGGGAGACCCTGTCTCAAAAAATCAATAATAATAATAATAAAAATATTTTTTTAATTTAAGAAAACAATGTTAAAGTCTTCCCGCCATACTTTAAGATGCTCGCGTCAGCTCTTGATTTTTTAACTTGCTCTGTTTTCTTGCTTCCTATAGCCTTGCCCTCAAGGCCACCATGCCAGCCTGGCCACCTGTGCCCAAAGCCGTCTGGCTTTTACTACCAAGGTAGATGGCACTCAAGGTTCTGTGCGAACCGTTCCTTCCTCACTGCCAGGAGCATCCTGGACTGCCTGGCTGGCCGAATCCTGCACATGTTTGGGGACTCCACACTTCGGCAGTGGTGGGAGTATCTTCGAGACACAGTGCCCTGTGAGTGACTATGGGGGAGGGGCAGGTGGGAACCCATGAAGGAAGAGTCAGACAGTGATGGCACTGAAGGAGGCTGCCATGCTTAGTGGAGAGGTGGGGCAGGACGAAGGGCCTTTCTGAGGATAACTGAGTAAAGACATGACAGTTTTCAGAACACAAGTTTTTGTGTATGAGAAAAGGTCTCATGTAGCCCAGGCTGGCCTTAAACTTTATGTAGCCAAGGATGACCATGAGGTTCTGATCCTCCTACCTCTATCTCTACACCCAGTTTATGCAGTGCTGAAGATGGAAACGAGGGCTTTGTGAATGTGAGACGAGCATTCTACAAACTGAGCTACATCCCCGTCACCTGCCCAAGCACACAGTTATTACCAGGGAGCTGCCTTCCTGGTTTAGCTAACAGGAAGTCACCAATGAACTGAGAAAACAGATCGCCAAAAGTTTCAAATAAGATGATGAGTCCTCAGTGAGTTTCTAAATCTTCATGTGTCTCTTGTGTGTGTGTTCATGTGCACACATGTGCATGTGTGTCATGCATATAGAAGCTAGAAAACAGTTTCAGTTGTCATACCTAAGTGCTGTCCACAATGTTTTATATTTTATTATTTGCTTTTTGTTACTGTTGGCTTGTTTATTTGTTTGAGACAGAGTCTCCCTGTAGCCCCAGCTGGCCTGGAGCTTACTATATAGACTAGTCTGGCCTTGAACTCACAGAGATCTGCTGCCTCTGTCTCCTAAGTGCTGGGGTTAAAGGCATGTGCCACAATGGCCAGCCCCTAAATTTTTATTATTATTATATGTGTGTATAGTGTGTGTGTAAAGTCATGGACATCCCATAGCACGTTTGTGGAGGTCAGAGGAGAACTTTCAGGAGTTGGGTTCCATGAGCCACAGGAAGGGAACTCAGGTTGTTAGGCCTGTCAGGAAGTGTCTTTATCCCCTCAGCCATCTCATAGTCCTCCACTGATGGATTTTGAGACAGAGTTTGCCAAGTAGGTTAGGCTAGCTAGCCAATAAACACCAGGAATCCTCCTAACTCTACCTCCCTGGTGCTGGGATTAGAAGCGTGTATGACCATGTCTGGTTGTTTTACACACGGACTTCAGGGGACTGAACTTGGGTCCTCGCATTTGCAAGCACTGAGTCTCTCCCCAGCCCAAGACATAAATATTTTTAGAGCAGTTTTAGGTTCCCAGGAAAACAGAGATTTTTTTCCCATATACCTCCCACTGTCACATCCATAATCTCTTCCATCTAAAATCATCATCTTCCATCAGAGGTATACATTCAGTATAATTGATGAATCTGCATTGTATTTATGACTCATTATCACTGTCCCAAGTCCACAGTTCACATAGGGGTTGTGTACATTCTGTGAGTTTGGAAAAAAGAATAAATATGTGTATTCACCAGTATAGCATCAGATAGTGATGTGGGAATGGTTTTTGCATATATGTTTGTACATGTGCACTCCCAGGAATGCACACAGAGGCCACTGAAGGAAATCAAGTGTCCTACTCTATCACTGTCTGCCGTATTCTCTTGAGACAAGGTATGTTACAGAACCTGGAGTGAGGCTTTTCAGCCAGCAAGCCCCAGTGCTCCTCTGTCTCCTGACCCCTCACTAGGGGACTCTAGGCAGGTGCTCCACCTCTGAGCCACGCCCCCAGCCACTCACTGTGGAATTCCACAGCTGTGGCTACAGGAGGGCACACAGCCATGTCTGGCCTTTTTTTTTTAAACTTTATTCTTATTTTATCTGTATGCGTTTTTTTTTTATATTTTTAAATTTTATTTATTTTTTTAAGTTTTTTAAAATTTATTTTATTTTATTTTTTAGGTGTATGAATGTACTGTCTGCATGTGGGTCTGTGCACTGGTGTTGTTCAATGCTGCAGAAGTCAGAAGAGGGTGTCGGATTCCCCTGGAAGTTGAGTTCTCCTGGAATTGGAGTTACAGACGGTTCTCAGCTGCCATGTGGGTGCTGGGGATGGATCCTAGTCCTCTGTAAGAGCAGTCGGCGCTCTGAACCGCTAGACCATCTCTCCAGCCCCTATTTATTTTTATGTGTATGAATGTACTGTCTGCATGTAGGTTTGTGCACCTGTGTCACGTAATGCTGTGGAAGTCAGAACGGGGCGTCGGATTCCCCTGGAACTGGAGTTAAAGACAGTTCTCAACCGCCATGTGGGTGCTGAGGATCGAACCTGGGTCCTCTGCAAGAGCAGTTGGTGCTCTTAACCACTAGGCCATCTCTCCAGCCCGCCACGTCTGGCCTTTTACATGGATGCTGGAGATGGTCTTCATGCTTGAGTAGCAAATGCTCTTTCCCACTGAGCCCTCTCCCCAGTCCCCACACAGAGTAGTTTCATGGGCCTAAAAATCTTCCTCTGTCTTTCGTCTCCCTCCTAATCCTTGGCAAGCACCAACCTCCTTTTTTTAAAAAAAAAAAATTTTATGTGTATGAGTGTACTGTGTGCATGTAGGTAGGTGCACCTGGGTCGTGCAATGCTGCAGAGGTTAGAAGAGGGTGTTGGATTTCCCTGGGACTGGAGTTAAAGATGGCTCTTAGCCATCATGTGGGTGCTGGGAATCAAACCCTGGTCCTCTGCAAGAGCAGTAGGTGCTCTCAACCACTGAGCCGTCTCTCTAGCCCCAAGCACCAACCTCTTTACTGCTTCCATAGGTTTTCTTTTTAGAAGGTCAGGTAATTGGAATCATTCAGAACAGCATTTTCAGGCTGCCTTCCTGCCTTCTATAAAATGCACTTCAGTTTCCTCTATGTCATCTCCCAGTCTTTCTTTTCAGCTCTGAATAAATATCCCATTGTTTGGGAAGTTTCCCTCCTTTGTCCACCTACTGTAGGACATCTTGGTGGCTTCTAAGCTTTGACAATTATAAAGTTTTTTTTTTTTCACATAAATTTATTTATTTATTTTTAACAATTATAAAGTTTATGTAAACATCTGGATGTACAAGTGTAAGCTTTCAACTCCTTTGGGTAAATATATATAATAAAATTATTTTAAAAAATCATTTGGGGGGAGTGGAGAGATGGCCTAGCAGTTGCGAGCACCAACTGCTCTTGCAGAGGACCCGGGTTCGATCCCCAGCACCCACATGGTGGCTGAGAACCGTCTGTAACTCCAGTTCCAGGGGAATCTGACACCCTCTTCTGACCTCCGCAGCATTGCACGACATGGGTGCACAGACCTACATGCAGACAGTACATTCATACACATAAAAAAAGTTTGGGGGGTAGGAGAGATGGTTCAGTGGTTAAGAACACTTATTATTGGTTCAAAGGACCTGGGTTCAATTCCCAGCACCCACATGGGGACTAACAACTGTTTATAACTCCAGTTCCAGGAGAACAGATATTCTCTTCTGATCTCAACAGTGGACATATGTAACGAACTTGCGTACATGCAGCCAAAGCATTCATACACATAAAATAAAAATAATGAATAAAATATTTTTAAAGATTTTTTAAAATTACCTTTGCAAAGTCAAGATTCAGGATTTGATTGTATTCTCACTTAGCAGGGGACATTGAACCAGGGCCTCAAACATGCTAGACAAGTCCTCTTCTACTGAGCCATTCCCCTGATCTCTCACTGGGAAATTCAGGGAGATGATGCTCTACTACTGAGCCACATCCCCAGCCCATCACTGGGGGATTCTAGAGGAAATCACCCAACATCTACCTCTGACCTACATGCACAGGCACAAACACATACACATACATACAAATACATACACACACACACAAACTGCACTAAAAGTTAAATGCAAAGGTTGAACATAAAGACGTGCTGGGTTGCTAGGCGACGCGGCCGCTCTCTCCAGCTCCCTCCAGCTCTCTCCAGCTCCCTCCAGCTCCCTCCAGCTCCCTCCCTGGCGCGCCGCAGTGCTTGGCGAGGACCGGGGTGAGGTGCTCAGGCGGCTGTCCTAGGCAATCGCCGCCGCACGGTCCCTGCGGGGCCAGCTCGCGATGGGAGGTGCAGCCCTCGGACACGGGAGGAAGGATGCGGCGCCGCAGGGGGTCGGGCTCCGGCCGCAGCGGAGATTGGGGGATGGTGTCTATGATACCTTCATGATGATAGATGAAACCAACTGTCCACCATGTTCAAACACACTCTGCAACCCTTCTGAAGCTCCTCTACCCAGGAGACTGAATATTATCACTGAGCAGTTAACAAGAGATCATACACAGCACTTTGTGAATGGAGGTGAGATGAAGGTAAAAAAAAAAAAAAGGTTGAACATAAAACTCGTGCAATGGATAGTGCTGTAATCCTAGCACTACAGAGTCTGAGAAAAGAGGATCATGAGTTCAAACCCAACCTGGACTACACAGGGAGATTAAATAAATAAATAAATAAATAAGGTAGATAAGATGGCTTCTTAGGTAAAGGCACCTGCCCCCAAGTCTGATAATCTTAGTTAGATCCTTGGGCCCCACATGGTAGAAGGAGTAAGCCAACGCACAAAAGTTGTCCCCTGACCTTCACACATATTTTGTGGTACATGTCCATGTGTGTGTGCACACATGTGCATGCGTGTGCACACACACACACACAAAAAATAAATAAAATGTAATTTTTTTTTTTTTTTGGTCTTTTTGAGACAGGGTCTCCCTGTAGCTCCGGCTGTCCTGGAACTCACTTTGTAGACCAGGCTGGCCTTGAACTCACAAAGATCTGCCTGCCTCTGCCTCCCAAGTGCTAGGATTAAAGGCGTGTGCCACCACACCTGGCCATAAAATGTAATTTTTAAAAAGATTACACTTAGGGGCTAAAGAGGTGGCTCAGTGATTAAGAGCTCTGGCTGCTCTTACAGCGGACCCAGTTCCCAGCACCCACATGGCAGCTAACGACCATCTGTAACTTCAGTTCCAGGGGACCTGATGCCGACTTCTGGCTTCTGCAGGCATGGGTGCACTTAAATACATGTAGTCAAAACACCCATATACATAAACTTTTTTTTTTAATCTGAAAATTTGGGGCTGGAGTGGTGACTCAGCAGATAAAAGTACTGGTTGCTCTTGCAGAGGACCTAAGTTCGATTCCCAACAACCACATGGTGGCTAACAACTGTCTATTAACTCCAGTTCCAGGTCTGACACTCTCTTCTGATCTCCTCAAGCATTGCATGACACAGGTGCACTTACACACATGCAAGTGAAATATACTCATACACATAAAATAAAAATAATAAAATATTAAAAATAAATTTAAAATCTGAAAATTAGACATAGGAAATCTTTCATGTGGTATGTATGGATGTGTGCATATGTTTTGGTGTGGGGGGGGTGCATGTATGTCAGTGTGCATATAGAAATCAACCTCAGGTGTCGTTCTTCAGCACCATCCACCTTGTTTCTTGAAACAAGTTCTCTTACAGGCCTGGAGCTCCCAGAGTTGGCTAGGTGGCTGGCCAGCGAGTCTCAAGGATCTGCCTGTCTCCACCTCCCCAGCACTGAGATTACAAGGGTATCCCATCACACATGACTTTTTTTACATGGGTTCTGTGGGTCCAACTCAGATCCTCATGCTTGCAAAGAAGCATTTCACTGATGAAGCTATTTCCTCAGTCTTACAAATTTTAAAGATGAAGACTGAGTAGGACACAGGGAATGATTTAAGGGTCAGATTTGACAATGAGCTTTGCCATGAATTACTGAGGAGAAAAAAAAAGATAAAATTCTGGCAAGTTTGGGATGGGGTGCAGCACAGTTGGGAGAATGTCTGTCTATCATGCACAAAGCCCTGGGCTCCATCCCTAGCATAGCACCACATCCAACTAGGCATGGTGATGCACACCATGTTGAAAGCAGGGGAATCAAGGTCATCTTTGGCTACATAATATATTTGAAGGCAGCTTGGGCTATATGAGACTTTGTCTCAAAGCAAACAACAACAGGGACTGGAGAGAGGGCTCACCAATTAAGAGCACTTATTACTCTTGCAGAGGATTCAAGTTCTGTTCTCAGCTCTCATATCAGGCGGCTCACAACTACCTGTAACTCCAACTCCAGGTGATCTGATGCCTTTTTCTGGCCTTCTTGGGTACTTGCACTCACATGTATATAAATATATCCACACACACATGCACATAACTAAAAGATAAAAAATAGCCAGTCATAGTGGTTCACAGTTTTAACCCCAGCACTGAGGAGGCAGAGGCAGGTGGAACTCTGTGACTTCAAGGCCAGCCTGGTTCACACAGTAAGTTTCAGGCCAACCAAACCTACATAGTGAGAACCTGTCTTTAAAAAAAAATTAAAAAGTAAAAAGTGGCTGGGCATGGTGGTACACACCTTTAATCCTAGCACTTGGGAGGCAGAGGCAGGCGGATCTCTGTGAGTTCAAGGCCACCCTGGTCTACAAAGAGAGCTCCAAGCCAGCTGGGACTAAAGGGAGACCCTGTCTCAAAAAAAAAAAAAAAAAGTAAAAAGAAAATTATTTATTAGTATAAGAAGATAGTTCATGAGGGCAAGAGAGCTCATTCAGTGCTTAAGACCTTATACTGGGGGCTGGAGAGATGGCCTAGGGGTTAAGAGTGCCGACTGCTCTTGCAGAGGACCCGGGTTCAATCCCCAGCACCAAATGGTGGCTGAGAACCATCTTTGACTCCAGTCCCAAGGGAATCCGACTCCCTCTTCTGACCTCCACGGCACTGGATGACACAGGTGTACAGACCTACAAGGAGACAGTACACTCATACACATAAAAAAATTAATTAAAAAAATATCGTAAAAAAAAGACCATATAGTGGTCTTGAAGAGGACCTGAGTTCAATTCCCAGTACCCATATGAAGTGGCTTACAATTGCCTATAACTGCAGCTCCAGAATATCCAATAACCCTGGCCTCTGCACGCACTACACTCAAGTGCACACACCTACCCACAGATACATACATATATACATATAATACAAAATATTTTTAAGATGGTTCACAGCCATGCACATGGCTTGCACATGGTGGCACATGCCTTTAATCTCAGTACTCAAGAGGCAGGTGAATCTCTGAGAGTTTGAGGCCAGTCTGGTCTACATAGTGCATCCCAGGCCAGACAGGGCTATATGTGAGACCCTGTCTCAAAACAAACAAGGGGCTGGAGAGATAGCTCAGCAGTTGAGAACATTGGCTGCTCTTGGCTGGGCATGGTGGCGCACACCTTTATTCCCAGCACTCGGGAGGCAGACCTGGATTCAATTCCCAGCATCCACATGATGGCTAACAACTATCTGTAATTCCAATCCCAGGGGATCCAACCCCCTCTTCTGATCTCCTGAAGAACTGCACAACATGGGTGCATTCATACACATGTAGGCGATACACTTACACACATAAAATTAAAAATAAGAAACGTTTAAACAAGCAAACAAAAAAAGCTGGCTTATGCTCCTATATTAACTTTTTGGTTTTCTGAGACAGGATCTCCCTATGTAACCCCAGCTGGCTTGAAACTCACTATGTAGACCAGGATGGCCTTGATCTCACAGAGATAATGCCTGTTCTGCCTCCCAAGTACTGGGATTAAAGGTGTGGGTCATCATGCCTGGCTTGTTACCTGTTTATTTTTTTAATTTTTTTAAATTTTATTTATTTCTGTATGGGTATGAATGTACTGTCTGCATGCAAGTCTGTGCACCTGTGTTGTGCAATGCCGAGGAGGTCAGAAGAGGGTCTTGGATTCCCCTGGAACTGGAGTTCTCCTGGAATTGGAGTTTCAGACGGTTCTCGGCCGCCATGTGGGTGCTGGGGATCGAACCCCGGTCCTCTGTAAGAGTGGTCAGCGCTCTTAACCGCTAGGCCATCTCTCCAGCCCTTGTTACCTGTTTTTTAAACAAAATTTTATGACAATTATTTATTTGGGTGTAGACACAGACATGCCATAGGATGCATGTGGAGATCAGAGAAAAATTTGTGAGAGATAGTGGGCCCTGGGGAATCAGACTCAGGTCAGCAGGCATGATCAGCCCTTATTTACTGAGCCATCTTGTAGGTTCCCTACACTGATGTATTAACCTTCTCTCTCATCCTCCCAACAGCCCTGAAGCCACTAGATCTACATGTCACATATCAAACAGGTCCCCTGATGGCCGTGGAGACAATGCGGGGTATAGTGGTACACTGGCGGGCCCACAACTGGCCCTTGCGCTCTACCCGTACACCAGTGGCCTCCCTGCATTCTGTGGCCAAAGAGCTGAATGGCCTGGCTGGGGGTCGCTACACTGTGGTGGTGCTAGGTTTAGGAGCCCACTTTACCACTTTCCCTCCGTCCATCTTTATTCAACGACTGTCAGGAATTCGGGAAGCTGTGATGGCCCTGCTGGTCCGGGAACCCAGTACTCTTGTGGTTATCAAACTGGCCAACACTGGCTATAAATCTGTCCATGGAAGTGACTGGGTCACAATGCAGTTGAACCGTCTCCTCAGAGCTGCCTTTGCTGGCCTCCATGTGGCCTTTGTGGATGCTTGGGAAATGACATCCAGCCTGGCCCTGCCAGACAGGATCCACCCAGAGAAGCTCATTGTTCGAAATGAAGTGGATTTACTCCTTTCTTTCATCTGTCCCATCCAAGGACCCCAACTCTCTCGGTGACAAGCTGATGCAAAGCATGGGCATGGCTAGCAAAATTCTGTGATGGAGTGCTAAAATGACAGTGGTTCAGAGAAGAGTACTCTAAAGATTTACCACCAGGCTTACGTTCCATAGTGTTCGATTATAAAAAAAGCACGAATTCCAATAAAAGGCACATGAGGCTTAGGTCACTCCAGGAACATGCTTTACTTCCATGTGGGACTGCCAGTGTGAGCCGCCTGCAGACACGTGGTTGGGGGCAGGGGCAGGAAGAGGGGCAGGACAGAGACAGAGAGAGGTATGGCGGCTGGGATCCACCCATTTATACCCATGCGGTGGGGCCTCAGGTACAGGGGAAGGGGTCAGAAGTTTGACAGCTTCTGGAGGAAGTGGGCACCTGTGTGCCCCTTGGGATTCTGGGAAGCCTGGACCTAACACTTAGAACTTGGTGTCTATATTTTTATAAGTCTTTCTAACAGATTAATCTAAAGTTTCCATAAATGAGACGGTTCTCACTCCGCCACACTTGGAGGTTGATGCACCAACCTGGTCTACTGGATTACAGGGAAAAGGAAAAAGGGAGCGAGAGGCAGCCACCAGCGGCCGGCCTTAAACCTTAGGGCCAAAGGCTGATAACCTTTCCCAAGCCTACCTGTCCCTTCTAACAGCTACACCAGGCAGTGCCCTATTGGCACTCCTAGATCCTCCAGGCTGCTGCTTGCTTACCACTCTACAGCCTAACCCCAGGCTGCTGCTTGCTCAGCCTAACTCCAGGCTGCCACTTGCTTAGCACTTACAGCCTAAATCCTGCAGCGCACACTCACCACACACCAGTGATGGCACTCACTGGACTTCCCAGGCTGGCATCTGCTTGATTTTCCCCAGCCAAATTCTGCTAGCAAAAACCACTTAAGCCTAATGGGCTAAATATACTCGAGATAATAACAGCCGAAGGTTCCAGTCTGTTGGTGAGAAGGACCTGTTTATTTGTCCACAGCATTCTGTTTTTATACCCAGAGTGACATCATATCTCAGGGCCTGCTTTCCTACCCCCTGCCTCATGCTCTGTAAACACCATGAACACCTGTGAGAAGTCTTCATTCCCAGGGCTGTCTAATGGGTTTGCTAATGCAGGCAAATCCTGCCTAGGGCCAGATTTAGGTGTAAACAGACAAGCAGGTAATTTAGCACAATGTAGCCACAGGTGGCTTCTTTTTTACCTACATATCCCCCTCCTTAATTTTTTTTTTTTGTGTGTGTGTGTGTGAGAGGCAGGTGAGCCTGTATGAGGAGTTAACATCTCAAAGGAACCTAAGCTTTGAGTAGCCAGCTGCTCAAACCTGTTTCTTGAGTGTGAGGGGAGATAGAAAGGCAGACCTAAATGTTTTTATTTTGTAGGCTAAGACCAATTAATCTCAAACAACCCTAACTCGAACCAAATTGAACATAGGCAGTATATATAAGCAACCTTTAAACAAATATAATTAGTAGTTATTCATGTCTAAGAGCTGTACAACCCGGAGTGCCTAGAGTCCAAGCATGTTGATCAATTAAAGGTGCAGTCCATTTTTGAGATCTCAGGAATTACCCCCATCTCCTCAGCCCCCACGTTCTACCGTGCCCCCTCTTCCACATCTGATCCCTGGGCCTCAGAGGACAGGGGCAGAAGTGGATGAGAAGTAAAGCAGTCTATTTTTCTTTGAGGTATCACATTGGACTGCTCCAGTTGGTCCAGACTTTTCCTTCCTGTTGGCAGTTTATTTAAGAATTCTTTCTTCAATCCTACTAACAAGCAAAGTTATTTAAATGGCATTGATTATCATGACAAGTTGCTCTGTGGGCACAGATACAAATATTTAGATGGCATATTAGTCTAGGTACTAAGGCTTTTTTATACTGTTACTAATGATTAAAGGTTTAATACCAGCCATCTTATTCCCTCAAAGGAGTGGGCTAATTGCCAATTAGGTTTGGGGTAATTTTGGCAAGTACTAGCTGCACAATGTCTTCCAGGCAGGTGTGGAGTCTCTCAAGAAGACCACTATTTTTCTTTCCAGTGGCCCTTGGTAACGCTCCCTGGCATTTCAGAGGCCTACTATCCATTTGAAAGCATGCTCTCTGTCCTTTCCTTTCTCAGACTTCTGTTTTTACATCGGGTCTTTGACAGTCAGGGTCTTAATGCACACACGTGTACCCCAATTTATAGACAAATAGTCTTTATTTGGGGGAGTCATTAATGCTTCTTTGGCAAAATGACCCCATTGCTGGTACCAAAGCTTTTCCCTATTAACACATTTGCTAAACTATCAAGCCTTTTAAAGATTTTCCAATAATATGCAGCTCCGAATAAAATTTTCTTTTACAGTTTTTATGCCCGTTAGTTAATTACAGACTGGCTCTATATGCCCCATGAGGAAATGTTACCATAACAGTTGTCTTCTTCATCACCATCAAAAGATCCTTTTCTTTTTCTATAAGGAGAGGTAGGCTTTTGTATCAAATTTTGCAGCACCTGGAAGGTAAACTTCATTAGGAAACATTATAAACAATTGTTTCAAATAGGATCCAAAGAGATATTTGGTGCCTATGGTTCAGGCAGTCTGAAGTTTTTCTTTCTTTTGGTGTTCAGATGGGCCAGTTTCTCTGCTGGTATATCTTGGTCCATCCTGTACAATGCAAAGCTGTATCTTCTTTTCAGGCATTAAAGTTGTTGGTGTTCTGACCTGTGGGAACATGCAAATTTTTTCCCATTGTTAGCTTTAAGATTTCAAAATTAAAATTTTATCAAAGGTTTGAAATAAAGAGTTCTCTATTTGACTGTATTCCAGAGGAAGTCTCTACCCCCTCCCTCTGTCAATTATGTTTTTTAATTTTATATTTTGACCTATAAGTTTTTTTAAAGGCAGTTGTATTACACCTACCTACAGACAAGAACCAAGGTGTAGTGTTTTTTTAATTTACCCAAATTGTTTACCATTAAACTGCATACTGTTACTTTAGGAAGGGAAAAAATTCTTTTAGTCAAATTATTTTGTAGGTAAAAGGAAGGTTACAGGTGATACCGTACAATACAGAAATTATAGAGAACATTTGTGTACCTTAATCCCAAAGTTGTTTTTGGAAATTTAATACAAATTCTAAGTAAAACAAATATGGACAACAATTTGTATTCCTTTTTTTTTTTTTCTCTTTTTGAGACAGAGTGTGGTGGTTTGAATGAGTGTCCCCCTTAGGCTTTAAGTATTCAGACATTTGTCTCCAGTTGGTGGCACTGTTCTTGGAGGTCTTAGAAGTTGTGGCCGTGCTAGAGGAAGTACATTATTGGGGGCAGGCTTAGTGAGTTTAACAAGCCTTGTGGTCTCCAGTCACTCTCTCTTGACTTCCTGTGCTCATTGCGAGATGTGACCCTCGACTTGCTGCTCCAGCCCCAGCCACCATGCCTCCTGACACAACGGACTCTGTTTCCCTGAAACTGTCAATAGTAAGCTCAAATAAACTCTTCCTTTTATAAATTCTCTTGCTCATGGTGGTTTATCACAGCAACAGAAAAGTGACTAATACAGTTATTTGGTACCAAAGAGTGGGCTGTTGGCTGTGAAGAACCTGACCATGTGGATGTTTGGAGAAATGTGGAAGACTTTGGAACTTTGGGATAGAAAAGCTGTTGACTACTGTAAGCAGAGCTTAACAGGCCATTCTAGTAGAAGCCTGGAAGAAAGCCTTGCTGCAAAAAATGTAGTTCCAGAGGAAAATAAAGACTTAGGCAGCAACTGGGATATTTTGATAAAGAGTCTGGCAGCATTTTGCCCACAGCCCAAATGCTTGCCTGATGCTAAGTTGAAAAGCAATGGACTGCCGGGCATGGTGGTGCACGCCTTTAATCCTAGCACTTGGGAGGCAGAGGCAGGCGGATCTTTGTGAGTTCAAGGCCAGCCTGGTCTACAGAGTGAGTTCCAGGACAGCCAGATCTACAGGGAGACCCTGTCTCAAAAAGACCAAAAAAAAAAAAAAAGCAATGGACTAATGTCTTTGGCAGAGGATATTTCAAGACAGCCTAATGTAGAAATGGTGGCGTGGATATTAATGGTGAATATTGTACAGATCTACAGTGAAGAAGAGCAGATGGGGCAGAAAGAAATGCAGAATGCACAGTTTGGATCTGAAAACCCCACTAGGAAGATTAAAGGTAGGGCCAAGGCATGTGAAGGAGAGGTTCCTTTTGATAAGGAAGTTAAAGTGATTAAGGAGAGACCTACCTATTTACAAGTAAACAGTGGAAAAAGTGAGATTAAAGTGATTAAAGAAGGGCCTCGAGATTTACAAGTAAACAACAGAAATAGAACCTTCTGGGCAAGACCATACCCAGTTAATCCTCAAACTTTTGAAAGGAAAATACTGAAAGGGTTTTCTGCTCCAAGTTCAGGGAAGAGAAAAGTTGCAAATGTGGTTGAAATAGGCCAGAGTCCATCCCAAACTTGCAGCCAAACTCGGCAGTTTCATTCATGTGGTGCTGGCTTTAGAGGCATGAAGTTTGCAAGAGTGAAGGGGTCTTCAGTTCTTCCTCCACGGTTTCAGAGAGCTGCCAAGGTCAGGCAGAGTGAAGCAGGGGTGTCCCTGCATAAAGAAGGCCCTGATAGGCCATTGCATGAAGCTGTGAATGTGAAGTCTTTTTGGCAGCAGAGACCCCAAGAAGACATTCGAGATGCCAGACCTGTGAGATATTTGCCAAGGAGAGCTGCATACAGGGAGTGGTACCAGCCTAAGAAAGAGATGTATGTTGCAAGCAAAGCTGGAAGAGCTGAGCCATCTAAGCCCTTTGGAAGTCAAGTCCCAGAAGTCGCACGTGGAGCTACTGGACTTGGTGTTTGCCCTGCTGGTTTTCAGTCTTGTTTTGGTCCAGCATTTCCTCACTATGCCTCTATTCCTCCCTTTTGGAATGGGAATGTGTATTTGGTTCCACTGTACATTGGGAGCATGTAATTTGTCTTTTGATTTAAAAAAATTTTTTTTATTATTAATTTTTATTTATTTCTGTATGTGTACGAATGTACTGTCTGCATGCAAGTCTGTGCACCCGTGTTGTGCAATGCTGCGGAGGTCAGAAGTGGGTGTCGGATTCCCCTGGAGCTGGAGTTCTCCTGGAATTGGAGTTTCAGATGGTTCTCAGCCGCCATGTGGGTGCTGGAGATCAAACCCGGGTCCTCTGCAAGAGCAGTCAGTGCTCTTAACCACTAGGCTATCNTTTTCTTTGTTTCTATTTCATTGATTTCTGCTCTGATTTTTGTTATTTCTTCCTGTCTGTTGCGTTTAGGGTTCATCTGTTGTTGCCTCTCAAGTGCTTTTAGCTGTAGTGTTAGATCATTCACTTGTGCTCTTTCTGTTTTTCTTTCTTTTTTTTTTTTGGTCTTTTCGAGACAGGGTCTCCCTGTAGTCCCAGCTGTCCTGGAACTCACTCTGTAGACCAGGCTGGCCTTGAACTCACAAAAATCCGCCTGCCTCTGCCTCCCAAGTGCTAGGATTAAAGGTGTGTGCCACCACGCCTGGCTTACAATACACATTTAACTATACTTTTAAATCGTGTTAGAAATAAAATAAGATTACTTTTTAAAACTAATTTATATTTCCAAAGATTATACTGTTTCCTTTGACACTTTGAGAAACTGCTTAATTTTTGTCTTAAGTGCTGAATGAGTGCAACCAGTAGATGGCAATAGAATGTTTAATAACACCTCTAGTTAATTTTAACAAAGCCAATTAAACCACAATTTTGTTAAAATTGAATCAATTATTTGGCTGATTAATTATAACACTGCATCTTGAGAAGAAAGGGGCCCAATTTCAAGTCAGAAGCAGGTTTTACTGGTTTTATAATAGTATTATCATACATCAATAATTTGTAAGAGTTCTTAACATCAGAACATAAACATACATACTCATACACACGTGTGTGCACACATACATACACATGTAATAAAGAAAATATTGTTAAGTTGACCTATGAAAGAGGAGAGAAGTTACATTTATTGGTTAATATTTGATGAAGAACACACAAAATTATTTTATAATTTTGTTTCAGGGGTATATATCTAATTTGAATACATGTTTTGGTAACACACTGTCCTAGTTTGTCTTCCATTGCTGTGACAAAACACTCTGACTGACACCAACTTGGGGAGGAAAGGGTTTATTCAGCTTACATCTCCTGGGTCACAGTTCATCACTTAGGGAGCCCAAAGCAGGAACCCAGGCAGGAACCTGGAGCCTGGAGCTGAAGCACAGGCCATGGAGGAAGGCTGTTCACTGGCTTGCTCTCTGGCTCATGCCCAGCCTGCCTTAAGTACACAACAACCTGCCCAGGGTGGCACCACTCTTGTGGGCTGGGCCCTCCCACACTGCTCGACCATCAAGACAATACTCCACAGATGTGGCCACGGGACAATCCAATGGAGCCAATTCCCCAACTGAGGCTCCCTCAACCCAGGTGTGTCAAGTTGACACTAAAGCTATCCAGCACACACACAAACCTCGGAAGTTCATTCGCTAGTCTTCTGGGTCATCTCTTGACCAGTTGGCAGTCCCTATCTGACCCTAATTTTTTCCCTATGCTGAACGCTATTCTGGTTTTATTTCTAATTTATACCTGTCCTGTCCCTTTTCTTTTTTGTTTTTTTTGAGACAGGGTCTCCCTGTAGCCCAAGCTGTCCTGGAACTCACTCTGTAGACCAGGCTGGCCTTGAACTCACAAAGATCCACCTGCCTCTGCCTCCCGAGTGCTAGGATTAAAGGCGTGCGCCACCACACCCGGCTCCTTCCCTTTTCATCTTTCCCTTTCCTTCTAGGCCAAGGTTCAGAGAGCCCAAAGACCAGAACTGACTCCATTATTTGTGGTTCTTGGCCAAAGCCTTCTACAAAAGACAAGAAATTACAAAGTTTTTAGTTAAATTAGACCAAATTTTTGGCTTAACACATTGTAAAAGATGATTTGGGTTAGTTAGATAACATGGATATGACCTTTTAAATTTGGCTTCTAATTTAGTAGATTTATGGTGTTATTTCTGCAGATTGTGAAAAATATTTTGTAGGAAGATCCAGTTTGAATTACAGGCTAGCTTTCAGCTAGAAGGCCTCAGGGCATCGAGGGTCTGACCCTGCCCCAAGGAGGAGCAAACAACATGGCCTAACTGGGTGATGCTGCATGGGGCAAGGATATGCAGTGGCTTAGAGTTGGGGGGGCCTATGATTGGCTCTGGGAACTGACGTCATTTAGTTTATAAAAAGCTATAGCAAGGAATAAATTTGAATTTCATAGTAACATCATCATGGAATTCCTGGCCATTATTTTGATTAATTATTATATGCATACAGGCCAAGATAGGCCTGCATTTTGTTCAGATGGCCAGTGGGTTGAAAAGAAGTCCCCTTGCGGACCACCAATCTGGGTATCTGGTGTTGTGAGTGGACATAGGCTGAAGAGGCCAACAGCATCAGCCTGAAATTCCTGTCCAGGGTTCAGCAGTCTCTGGGCAGGTGGGAAGTCATGGCCAAGAGTGGAACATGTGTCTCATGGGTCCAGGTTAAGGGCCTGAGTTGGAAGCCAGCTGGCCTCTGCACGGATGGATCAGCTCCCCACAGTGTCCAAAAAGCAGGCACTGTATTCCCCTTCCCCTTAGCAGGGCCGTGGTCCTGTTAGGCATAAAAAGAAAGCTTCCTACAATGTTTAGTGTCAGGATGAGTTCCAGAGGCATTGAAATGCAGAGACACTTAAGACCGGTGGTGCCCAGGATCCTGCCCTACCAGGCCAGCCTTTAGCTATGCTAAAACGGGCCATCACCAATTATTCAGAAATCTTCTGCCTTTTTGGAAGCCAGACTCCAGACTCCTGCAGAGCGTGCTACCCACCCCCACTCTCACTGAATCCCGCTCCCACCTTCTCCCTTAAGTTCCCAAGCCAGACGCCATTCTGTGCTTGGCTTTCTCTTTCCCCTGAGCCCAGCCCCGGCTACCCTGAATTAAACTTTGCTCCGAAGAGCTTAGACCTCGTGGCTTTTCATTCTGGGGGGAGCGCGCCATAACCTTACATTCTGGTGCCGTGACTCGGATCGCCTTTTTTTCCGCCCTCCCCCCCGCCCCTCGGAGCAGCTTCGGAGTAGCCGGTAAGCCAGATACCAAGCACAGGCTATGACAACATCCACCAGAATTCAGCCACAGGTACCTTCTCTCCTCTCCTTATCCTAACCTACTCTATTCCCGTGTGACTGTGCGTGAAAGTTAAGAGTGTGTGTTATGGTTCCACAACTCTCGGGCTACGGAATCTGATTGGGCCCTAATCCGCGGTTCCGCCAAAGTCGTTTCACCTCATCGGGTACTCATCACACTCGTGATGACCGAGCACAGGGTTTATACGTGTGGCCCTCATGGTAAGACTTCCTAAGTCGCCTCGCGGGCAGCCGGCTGGACAGGCACCTGAGTGAGGGGAGATTCTTATCTCCCACCCCTAACTTCTGTGTAACCCTGTGTATGTTCTGCCCCCTCTAGCTGCCCCCTCTGCCTCGACACTTCCTGTTCTGCTTTCCATCTGCCTTCTCTCCAATCCTCTTTTCCATTCTTTTAGTCTCCCATTCCGTTCCGTTTTAGATCTCTGAGTGCCGGCTAAATCAGGATCCCGTCCGATTTTCCCTGTCCAGTTTGCTGTCTATTACCAGGACGCTGGGGACAGACTCTGGACCCGAATATTGGCCTCCTCTGTGATTTTCGGGACACCTAGGAACCCAGGTTCAAATCAGGCTTTTGGGAAAAAAAATTTAAGAGGCATGCCAAAAGTAAACTTAATTTAATTTTTTGTTTGTGTGCAACATAGAATAAAACATGTTCGAAGTGGCCACTTTGTTTTGACAAAAAACACAGAACATGTACACATGACAGTTACAAAGACACATTGAAGAACGGTTATGACAAATGGTTATAACACACAGGTTTGGACAGACACATGACCTAACTGTATCCATTAACTCTGGACAGTGGGAAAATCCCCTTTTATCTAAAGTTGTCCTTTCTTGTCCAGGGCTGTAGACAATTATCACATTTATACAAAGAATCACTTAGAGTTTAAGACATTTGCTTAGGTGGAAAGTAGACTGTATATCCTACTGTGCTTTGCAGCACAGCCTGTTCTTGTACACCTGCGAAGGATGGTGGACTGGGTAATCCTGCCACATGGTCTTGTTGTGGCTCAGAAGAAATGGGGCAGCTGTGCGGCAGACTGGGGAGAGGAGAGAGCTGTATGAAGGAAAGTTTTTTAGCCTCAGAAGATAGGGGAACGGCGTGGAGGATGAGTCCTCTAATGGGAAGCGGCGTGGAGGTGTATATCCTCTAAAGGGGCTGGTCAGAGACTCCAGGTCTCCTAGAGTGACCTTGAAGGACTCCTGCCCCAAGGTTTTATGCACCCTTAAAATCTGTCTTTAGGAACCATGGTACCGCCATCTTATAGGGCCTCCAAGTCATGTACGCTATGAGCCTTCCCTGCAGCCCCCCATCCTCCCTACTCCCTGCTCACTAATCAAGGAACTAGCTAACCACAAAGACCGTTGTGTTCTTGGAAATATTTGCTTAACTGATTTAAGAAATGTTTAACTGATTTTGAGAAACATTGTTCCAGAAATGCCTGCTTAACTGAGTCACACCCGCCTGTGTGTCAAGATAAGGTTCCCCTCCCCACTTCCTCATACCTTGTGGATTTTTTTTTCCTTTTAAAAATTCCTTACCCCAGTCTCTGGGGGTCGATCTCCTCTGCCCCTGCGTGGGTTACGAGTTCGGCCCCAGTGCACTGGTTTTTCCCGAATAAACCTCGTGTAGTTACAGCAAGAACGGTCTCTGGCTGATTTTTGGGGCGTCGTTCCATCCCGAGATTTGAGTGAGAGCCACTCCAGTCTCTGGGAGTCTTTCAACCTATGCCTCCTGTGCCTTTTTTGTTTCCTGCTTTTTACACTTAATATTATTGGTGCCATGACATTTTGCAACCCCTGAACTTGCCAGCCGAGTATTTCCCCAGACATCCCTTCTCTCTCTCTCTCTCTCTCTCTCTCTCTCTCCACTTCATTCCCCTTGTACTCCTCCCTTCTCCCTCTGCTTCTCTCAGCATTAGTCCCTCATTGTTTTGAATCCACAGGCTTGAACTGGGTTCCCGTGCAAAGGCGGTACTCTCTCCTGCTTCTCTCCCCAGTCTGCCGCACAGCTGCCCCATTTCTGCTGAGCCACAACAAGACCACGTGGCAGGAAGCCTGAATTTACATTAGACCTTGTAATAACTAATGCTATATTTCTATATTCTAATTCTCTTGCAATTTATTTAATGGCATATTCTGATCCTTTCACAATTTTGATTTTTTTATATTTTGTTTACAAAACTTGCCTAAATTTTAAGGGATTATTTCAGATTTTGACATTTTCCATTTCATTGTTTTTTCCTTTTAAACCCCATTTTATTCAGAAATCCATTTTTGTCTGCTTTGGGATACAAGCCCCTGTGTCTGAGATTAAAAAGGTGTGTTTACCATGCCCTGCCCAACCTACACCCAGTTTTTGCCTCAGGCAGTAAACTTTGACTTGGCTGGGATCTTTTAAAAAGCCTCTATATCTGAGATTAAGAAGGTCTGCTGACCACACCCTGCCTCACTAGCATCCAGCATTTCCCTCAGGGAGTAATCTTTCACTTGGCTGGGATCTTTTGATTTTTCCACTAACTAAATTTATTCTCATTAAATTAGCAGGTAATATGCACAAGCCACCAGATTTTCCTGCTTACCCAGTCCACCATCCTTCGCAGGTGTACAAGAACAGGCTGTGCTGCAAAGCACAGTAGAACATACAGTCTATTTTCCACCTAAGCAAATGTCTTAAACTCTAAGTGATTCTTTGTAAATGTGATAATTGTCTACAGCCCTGGACAAGGAAGGGCAACTTTAGATAAAAGGGGATTTTCCCACTGTCCAGAGTTAATGGATACAGTTAGGTCATGTGTCTGTCCAAACCTGTCTGTGTGTTATAACCGTTTGTCATAACCGTTCTTCAATGTGTCTTTGTAACTGTCATGTGTCCATGTTCTGTGTTTTTTGTCAAAACAAAGTGGCCACTTCAAAGTTGTTTTATTCTATGTTGCGCACAAACAAAAATTAAGTTTACTTTTGGCATGCCTCTAAAAATTTTTTTTTTCCAAAGGCCTGATTTGAACCCGGGTTCCTAGGTTTCTACACTGTTTATCTGAAGGTTTTATTTCTTCTCTGTCCAAATTATTTTTCCACAGGTATTACAACTAAAAATTTTCTCTTCCAGTTTTTTCTTGTTTCCAGACGTCTGAAGACCTGATTTTTTGACCCTTACGGGTTCACTAACAGATTTTTTTTCCTCCTGTGCTATGTAACTGTCCTTCTGACCAGAGACCACTTTTAAAAAAATCCCTGGATTCATTCATACTCTGGTACTTGGACAGTGACACATTGCTTCCCCTGCAATCCCTTCCCTCCAATAAAACAGTCTAAGTACCTTTGATATTGTCAGTTCTTTAATTATTATATATAATTCTGTTTTCCATCACTTATTAAAGTATTTCAATAAGATCATAGTTTTAAAACCAAAGGTGCAAGATGTCATCTTAGCCTTGACAGCACAATTATATGTTGTATGTGTGTGGCATATGCACAGAGCTGTGTGCAGATGCACCCTCCCATGTGCACATAGAAGCCAGAGAACTTAAGCTGTCCTCTCTACCACCCTCCACCTTATTCACTTGAGACCGAGTTCCTGAACCTGGAGTTCGACGCCAGCCAGGAAGCCTCAGTATCCTCCTATCTCCTTCCCCTATACTCCTAGGTTTACAGGCACACAGATAGCCCAATCAGCTTTTTATGTGGGTGCTGGGGATTTGAACGCATTCTTCATACTTGTGTAGTGAGTTCTCTTACCCATTGAATCATCCCTTCAGCCCCTCTTTTAATCTTTTAAAGATAGGTCTGGCTGCCACCAACTCTGGATCTTCCTGCTTCAGCTGCCCCAATGCTATAATGACAGGCACACAATCACCATACCCAGCTCTGGCTTTATTTTTAATTCCTTTGGGGGGGATTTTATTAGTTTAATTATAAATTTTGCAGTTGTGAAAAATAATACAGAGAGATCCCTTGTGCTGTGTAGTCAGCTTCTCACAAATGTCATCATCTTGGAGAACTAACTATATGCAGTAAGATATCATAACCAAGTTAGTGTGGAGACAATCTTGTAGTTTTACTCAGATGTTCTTAGTTTTATTGTAATCATTTGTTGTTTGTTTGTTCTGGGGATAGAAACCAGGGCCTTGTGCAGGATAGGGACTACTCTACTACCAAGTCACACCCTCAGCTCCTCACTGGGGGATTCTAGGCAGGTGCTCTACCACTGAGCTATATTGTCAGCCCAAGAGTGTCTATGTTTTCTTTGAGGCTTTGATACAGTACCCTGAATGTTCTTTGTGTCTCTCTGTCTCTCTCTCTCTCTTTCCCTCCCTCCCCATATGTATGCACTCGCAACTGTCTTGCCTCCACTCTCCTTAGTGCTCACCACGCCTGCTGGAGGTTGGTTGCTTTGAACTGCCCAAAGTAACTCCATTTGCTCTGAAAGCATTTAGAGCTTGGCTGCATTTTACAATTCACCCAGACACCTCTGCCCTAATAACCACATCCACACAGACAAACACCCTTATCTAGTTGCCTACCCTGTCCTTCTTCGGGATTGAAAGTTCTTTCTGGCATTAACCTTGACTGTTGGCTAATAAATGGACTCTTAATTTGGCCATCGCTGTGTGGTGATCCTCTATGGTTCACATTTGGTACAACAATTTTCTTAAGAATAAACTAGAAATAAATAAATTAATTAAATTAAAAAAGAATAAACTAGATAAGACAAGAATTAACAAATAAGACAAGAGCAGAAAATATAAAGAAGTTTATTGTGAGAGATATCTGCTCCCTGGCTAGACACACGCGTTATGTCTTCTGCCAGAATAAAGCAGAATAAATAGAGTGAAATGCATGCTGTTTTCAAAAGCCAAATCCCCAGGATCTGCATTAGGACAGGGTTAGAGTACTAGTAACTCTTCAGAGCTCAAGACTAAATTAGAAGGAAAGAAAAAAGTAAAACTCATTTAACTTTAATTACCTGTTTAAAGGCTATATTTCCAAACACAGTCATGTTTGGGCTTCAACTCATAAATTTAGCAAGACAAATAAATCCTTAACATACACTGAAAACATTTCTGGACTGGGGTGTAGCTCAACTGTAGAGGACTTGCCCATAAAAGATATTTTAAAAAATGGCTTCAGGCTGGGCACGATGATGGATGCCATTAATCCCAGCACTCAGCAGGAAGAGACAGGTGGATCTCCATGAGTTCCAGGTAAGCCTGGACATAGGGAATGACTAGTAGCTGAGAGTTGGCCTGGGTTGTGGGGAGCAGCGTTTTGTATGTGGTTCAGGTGACACAAACTCACTTCACAGTGGTGGAAAAGGTGGATGGATAATGTGAGTTTCACACAGGAGGACCACAGAATCACTTAAAGGTAGTAGAGTTTGTGCAGTACAGGAAGAAATCCAGAGCCTGGCACAACCAGGTGAGCACTGTCCCCCTGAGCTGTTGAGGTGATCTTCATCAGTCCGTGAAGTTTCTTCTCCTCAGGCTTTTGGGCGCTACAATGACAACCCATCACTGAAAGGCTGCCTGGCCAGGCCAATCCTACACAAGTAATATGCAAGACAACGCCTGTGGTCATCTGTCATGAGCATCAATTTTATTCTAAGATTCTAGACTAACACATTAGGCTTCTGCCAAAATGGGGCCTGGGAAGCTGGGCTGGGGAAGTCTCTCAGGAGGACCAGTCTGACATAAGCCCAGGCCGGCAGAAGGGCCTCTGTCCCCAGCAGCTGTGGGCAGGCATTCAGCTCCTGCTCTGAACAGGGATGTTTGTGACAGAGAGCCTCCCTGCAGGATTCCTGCTGTCAGGATCCCTGCGGACTGGAGTCCCCACAGAGAACCTTCCATCCTTTGTCCCCTGCTCCTGGTTGGTCTTGGGCCACTGCGATGGCCGCCGTGGGTACAGGAAGTATGGACTTCCCGTGGCTTCCTCTTGCAGGTCTGTGTCCACACACGGATCACCCAGGATCATGACGGGAGGATCATGGAGTACTGAGTCCTCTGGCTGACTTCTAAAATGCAAGGAGACATGTGACAGGGACTCAGTGCCGTCAGCTGTGCAGGTGTCTTTCCTGACTGTGATCTCTCTGCTCTGCTCAGCCTCCAAGCTGGCTCCCTGGGTGTGAAGCTTTGCTTCCTGTCCTCTCTTCCTGCTCCCGCCTCCTTCCCCCACCCAACACTTCACCACCTCCCTCTCCCACTTCTTAGAACTGTGTACTTCTAATTCAACATCTGCAGGAGACATGGCAGTTGCTGTTTAGGGGAGATATGTCGCTAAGTCACGATTTCACCACTGCACAGCATCTAGATCCACCTTCCTAATGCATGGTTACTCACAATGCCCACAGTCCTGATCTCTCAGTTGGCAAGGGAGAAGAGTAAAATCAGAGGTGGATTAAAACGTGGACATTTACCTGGACTGTGCCTCACGCTTGTTTTTGGAACTCTTGCTGCCCTTGTTCAGTTCTCAGAATGGACTCTGTTCTGCCCTAGGCGAGGTCTCCTCGCTGATGGAAGGCAGCAGCAGAATCTTCTGAGTCCGTTTCCAATCCTTGCGGTCCAGTGCCTGAAGCCTCTGCGCTGGCCCTGGCTGGAGTCTGCTCTACTGGGTAGGGATTGGCCCTCTAATGGGGAGCTGTGGGACGGGCTGTTTTCTGTGCGTCCCTCATCACTGCACACTGTGGTCATGCACGCTGGAGCACTCCTTAGTCTAAGGGACATAGGCGTCCTCTTCACTGGGCGGTCGAGAGGTATGGTAGGCCCAGCGGCACTGCTGTGGCTTCTTTGATCTGCGAGCCAGCCCCAGTCTTTCTCATTGTAGGAATACCAGAGAAGCTTGTTCAGGGCAGGCTCGCTTCTCCTCCTCCTTGGTGACAGGGGGAAAGTGGCAGGGTCCTCACGGGATGGGAATGGAGTCACCCCTGGATTAATGGGCTGACTGTGGGTTGTGGGCCCATTCTCATATAAGCCTGGCTATGGAGTAGTAGTCCGTATGTTGCCATACACTCATTAAAGATCTATATTTTACAGACAAATAAATGTTCTGCTCATCAAAGCCAACGTGTTTCATGGCTCGCACTATAACCGGGTCTGGTGGGCTGGGGATTTTCTCTTCCCGGTCCCAGCTGGGGATCATACCTTCTTTGTCTTTCATCAGCCAGGGATGGTATCTGATTCCTTTAAGTGTAGAAAGAAATCCTGGGTTCAGGCTCAGTAAGAGGCTTAAGAGGTCGTAGAAGTCTTCCGATAGCCATGGGGGGGCGTAAAATCTCCTACTGCCTCCAATCTGCCTCCAAAGTAGCCATATGCTTGTAGAGTCAAAAGGGACCCTCCCTACCACCATGTAGTACAATAGTGGCTGCAGTGGAAATAAAAGCTGAAGCTTCAGCCATGGGAAGGAAGCTCATCCATGAAAAGAATGCTCAAAAAGTCTGTTTAAGGCTGTCATAGAGCTCAATGGTGGAGCACCTGCTTAGGCTTCCCCAGTGATGGGCTAGGGTCTGGCTCAGTGGTGGAGCACCTGCTTAGACTCTCCCAGTGATGGGTTATGCTGTGGCTCAGTAGTAGAGCACATGCTAAGGCTCCCCCAGTGATGGGCTGGGGTGTGGCTCAGTGGTGGAGCACATGCTTAGGCTCCCCCAGTGATGGGCTGGGGTGTGGCTCAGTGGTGGAGCACCTGCTTAGGCTCCCCCAGTGATGGGTTATACTGTGGCTCAGTGGTGGAGCACCTGCTTAGGCTCCCCCAGTGATGCGCTGTGCTGTGGCTCAGTGGTGGAGCACCTGCTTAGGCTCCCGCAATCGTGGGCTAGGGTCTGGTTCAGTGGTGGAGCACCTGCTTAGACTTCCCCAGTGATGGGTTATGCTGTGACTCAGTGGTGGAGTACCTGCTTAGGCTACCCCAGTGATGCGCTGTGCTGTGGCTCAGTGGTGGAGCACATGCTTAGACTCCCCCAGTGATGGGCTGGGGTCTGGCTCAGTGGTAGAGCATCTGCTTAGGCTCCCTCAGTGATGGGCTGGGGTCCTGGCTTAATGCTAGAGCACTTGCTTAGGATATACAGGCCCCAGCTTCCATCCTTAGCACCACAAAGACAAATAGAGCAGCAGCATCTTGCACAACATGAAACAGGTAAATCTGACTGTTAGGGCTTAATTTCCTCTGGTATGTGTCTCAGTGTCCAGATCTTCCTTCTTGCCTAGCTTCTTTATTTTTTTGAGACAGGTGTTACTATGTAACCCTGGCTGACCTGGGACTCAACTGTGTAGATCAGGCTGTTCTTGAACTCACAGAGATCTGCCTGCCCTTGCCTCCTGAGTGCTGGTATTAAAGGCATATGCTACCACACCTGGCATAAAAATATAAACCTTTAAAAAAAGGCAACCATGACAAAAAAAAAAAAAAAAAAAAAAAAAAAAAGCCGGGCGTGGTGTGCACACCTTTAAAAAAATTAAAAAAAAAAAAAAAAGGCAGGCGGATCTTTGTGAGTTCAAGGCCAGCCTGGTCTACAGAGTGAGTTCCAGGCCAGCTGGGGCTACAGGGAGACCCTGTCTCAAAAAGACCAAAAAAAAAAAAAAGGCATGCACTACCACACCAGGGCCAGGTGTGGTAGTGCATGCCTTCAGTCCCAGCACTTAGGAGGCAGAGGCCTCTGTGTGTTTGAGGCCAGCCTGGTCTACATAGTGAGTTCCAGGGAACCTGGTGCTACATAGTGAGAACCTATCAAACAAAACAAAACACGAAACAAAAGTTCTCCTCCTTAAGTCTAGCAGAAATTAGTGAAAGACACAGGAAGGTGAGGAAGATTTGTTCTGGGTTTCCCACCTAAAGGGGATAGTAAGGAATGAACAAATAGTACTGGTGGGGTGCAGAGCTAAGCAAAGACTGCCGTCTGGTGGAAGGATGGATTTGTGCAGGTGATGGGGTTAAAAAAAAAAAAAAGAGAGAACCAGAAATGATCAACTCCATCGGATGTAACAGAATCCCAGAGACATGGTTTTCAGATTACCGGAAGCTATGGGACGTAGCAAAATCCACAGACATCTTTTTTTTCATTGCTTTGTTCTTTGTGTTTTGCTACTGGGATCCAACCTACACTTTCACACATACTAAGCAAGCACTCTGCCACTAAGTTCTAGCCCCAGCTCTCTTACCTTTTATTTTGAGACAGGATCTCAAGTTGCCCAGGCTGGCCTTGAACTCACTCTGTATCCCAGGTAAGTCTTGTGATTCCTCCTGCCTCAGTTTCCTAGGAGTAGATGCGATTACACATCTATACCACCAGACCCAGCTAGACATATTGTTTTTTGATTCAGTTTGGTTAATCTATCTATCTATCTATCTATCTATCTATCTATCTATCTATCAATCATCTATCTATCTATTATCTATCTATCATCTATCTATCATCTATCTATCTATTTATCTATCTAATCTATCTATCTTGTACATGCAGAAAGTGTACATATACCACAGCATGTATGTGGAGGTCAGAGGATAATTTGGGGGGGGACTCGGTTCTCTCCTTTTACCACGTGGGTCCTGGGAATTGAACTAAAGTCATCAGGCTTGGTGGCAAGCACCTTTACTCATTGAACCATCTTACTGGTCCCCTGTTGCTAGATTTTTGACACAGGGTCTTATATGTCCCAGACTGGCTTTGAACTCACTATGTAGCTGAAGATGACCCTGAACTCATGATCCTCTGGACTTCACCTCAAGTGCATGAGACAACACACCTGACTTAGACAAATGTGGGTTTGTTTGTTTTTTGGGTTTTTTTTTTTTTTTTTTTTTTTNGTGTCTTTAAACCTGGCGTGGTGGTCACGCGCCTTTGATCCTAGCACTGGAGGACGGAGGCAGGTGGATCTTTGGATTCAAGGCCAGCCTGGTCTACGAGTAAGTTCCAGGACAGCGAGGCTACAGGGAGACCCTAGTCTCAAAAGACAAAAAGTAAAAACAAAAACATGTGCCTAAACCAGACATGATTCATACCTGTAATTACAGCAATTTGGGGTGTTGAGCAGGTTGGATCTAATCTAGGCAGCCACCCTGTGTTTTCATACAATGAAATTCATAGATTAGTATTCAATTCTCTCTGCTACTCTCCTCTGCTCTCCGCTCCTCTGCTCTCTTCGCTCTCTAACTGTGTGTGTGTGTGTGTGTTGGGTGTGTGTGTGTGGTGTTTGATAGCCAAGACTTCTTTCAATGTACAATGAGGATTGATCTTGAACTTCTGAAATCAATCCTGCCTCCTACCTCGAGTGCTGGGATGTACAGGTCGTAAAACCACCATGCTTGGCTTTAGCAGTGAATGGGGTGGACCCAGAGCTTCATGCATGCCTAGGCAACAGCTCCCACCTTGAAAACAGCACGGTGTCATGTGCTCAGCAATTCTTGGGACACCTGACATGTAACAAGTGCTCAGGACACTTGTTTAGTACATGAGATGGATAAAATTAGATGTTGAGACAGAACACTCAAGCAGCAGGATTCAGGAGGGAGCAGACACCTACAATACTGCCAGATGTCTTATTTTTCTCTCCTCCTTGGGAAACAAGCTTTCTTTATTCAAGAAACTGAGCGGAGTGATTTGATAACTTAAATGTCTCTTCTCTTCCCTAAAAGCATCTGGCAGTGAATCACTGTTGCCCTCTGCACCAAGGTCTATACTTCGGCATTGTCACATCCCACCCAGTGTCAGGCTTTTTGGTTTTAGAACTCAGGAAAATAGGGTGGAGAGCTCCCTTCCCCAGGGCTTGTCACAGATGGTGCTCAAGAAGCACCAGGCTCTGAATCAATGGTCTGTGTCTGGGTCCCGAGTAAGAGATCCCTCTGTAGATTGAGGCTGGTGCTTGTGTTGTTCTATAAAAGGCTGCTTTTGAAGCTGGGTGTGGTGGCACGTGACTTCAGTCCCAGCACTCAGGAGGCAGGCAATCTATGTGAAATCAAGGCCAGCCTGGTCTACATAGCGACTTCCAGGACATCGTAGGGCAACTAATGTCTCAAAAAAAAAAAACTGCTTTGTAAAAGGCTGTTAATCTTAAATTCTGGGATTGTAGGGTGAAGGGACACGAGTGCCTCGTGTGTGTGTTGTGTGTGTGTGTGGGGTGAATTGGGATTTAATCTTACCGCATGTGTTGGCACGTGACATGCACCATCCAGCATGGAGTCAGAACTACTGCAGACTGTTTCTACCTTCTAGCACATGAGTCCCCAGTCTTGCCAACCCAGGTCACGTAAGGTGGTGGGTCTTTCGCCCCTGAGCCATCTTGCTGGACCTGTCACTTAGTTCTTTATTCAGGGGTTCTGCTGGTCTCTCCAAATACCACCCAACCATGGAGAGGATGGTTTGTCACATGCTGGTGTGGCACAGAGGATAGGCCTGAATGCATACTTGCTGAAGGAATTTAAGAACGTTGTTCTCCTAACACAGTGACATTCGAGTTTGAAGGTTCTACTGAGCTAACAAAGGTAAGCGAGGGGCTTGGCAAGAGAAGCAGAGCTTGCTGAAAATTTTGATTGTTTTGGTCTGGATAGGGTCCCCGTGTAGCCGCTAGTCTGGCTTATGTAACAGGCTGGCCTCCATCTCACAGAGTTCACCTGCTTCTGCCCCAGAGTTGGCTGTAATTAACCCTGGTGTTGCAGAATTGTTCTATGTTGAATTTCCTTAGAATTGCAAACATTCTCTCCTGGGGGATAGCTTCATAGGGCTCAGGAAGTAACAAAACTTACAAGTCTCGAAAGTGGAAATTTTTACAAAGATTCCCGGGGAACCTCCCCAAGGTTAGAGAAGCAGTAATCCTTGTTGGAGAAAGGAGATTCTCCCACAAACCAAGCTGCCCCCAAGTCAGGGTGTGCCAGGGATGTAGCTTTCCTGAGGGTCACCCGAGCTGGGGTGGGCATTTGGTGATGCAGCTCCTGGAAGTAAGTAAGCCCTTCCCCATTCTCTGTAAGTCATTCCAAGAAGCTCGTTGGCTCACCAAGTGAGACTTCAGTGGGACCTTACTTCAGTCTGTCGTTGGTGCAAGTAGATGTTTGTTCAGTTATCTCTAGGAAAAGCCATAAAAGGTATACAACATAAATCTTTTTTATTTGGTTGGTTTTGCTTTTTTTTTTTACTCTCTGTAACCCCGCTTCCTGGAGACTCACTAGGTGTAACCAGGCCTGGCCCTGAACTCACAGAGATCACCTGCCTCCTGAAGTATTGCTGGGATAAGTGTGCACCATCAGGACCAGCTCAACAATCTTCATCCGTCTAGTAATGTTGATTCTTTCTCTGCTGTCAAGAGAGTCGTTTGCCACCTGATATCCTCGAAAGATTCTCCACACAACTGCAGCTGCCTCAATAGAGTGGATCAACCTCACTTGCACCTGGGCCCATAGGCCCAGGACAGTGGGAAGGATAGCAGTGCATTTCATTCCCCATTCTTTACCTCTACCAAAGCCCCCCCTTCAATTGTTGACCCAGAAGCTGTCCCCACCATGAGTCTTGGGCCTGCCCCAGTGATCCCTGCCCACAAGAATGACCCCTAAGTGACCTTCTCAGAGAATATGTGGAGTCTGCAGACTGACGGAGACCAGAAGGTACTTCTCTCCATCTCCCAAGTTCACAGGCTAAAACAGAAGATAGTAAGGTTGGTGAGAAACTTTGGGAGAGAGAGTGAGGCGGGGAGACTGTTTTACACACAGATGTATGTTGAGGCCCTAGGAACCAAGGGGTGGTGCTGTGAAATCCTGAAGTTCAAGGCCTATGGATAAAGAAGAAAATTCTCAATGTGTATTTCTTCATTTGCTCATGGAAAGGATAACCTTTAAAAAATTTATTTAATTGAATTGATTGAATGATTGATTAATTGAGTGAGGTTTTTACCTGGATACTGAGTGCAGCTGTGGTATGCATGCCCTATGAAGTTGGAAGAGGGCATCAAGCGATCCCATGGCACTAAAGCTGTACTGGTTTATGTTTAATTTCATGTGGTGCTGGGAACGATGAAACCTGGTACCTCTGGCAAAGAACAAGCCATCTCCTAACCACTGAGCATTCTCTCCAGACGGAAGGAAATGTCTTTATGATGTGCACTGGGCTGGAGAGACGGCCTAGTGGGTTGAGAACGCTGAAAACTGCTCTTGCAAGGACCCAGGTTAATCCCCGGCCACCCCATGGCGGCTGAGAACCATCCTTTAGCTCCAGTTCCAGGGGAATCTGACGCCCTCTCTCGGCCTCGTGCGGCATTGCAGCACGACAACAGGTGCACACCAACCTAACATGCCGACAGTACCAGTGTACACATAAAAAACAAATTTAAAAAAAAAAAAGTAAAAAAAATACACAACAATTGCATGAGTATTTGCAGGACATCGAAATATATAAACAAAAAAATACATGGGCTGGAAGAGATGGCCTAAGCGGTTAAGAGTAGTAGGCCGACCGCACTTATCAGAGGACCACGGGTACGGAATTTTCCCCCAGCACCCCATGGTAGGCCGAAAACCGTCTGAGGAAACTCCAAATTCCGGAGTGAACTCGTCCAGTCCAGGGGATCCGACACCCTGTCTGACGCTCCACGGCATTGCACCACCGAGGTGCGAGACTGATCAAAGAAAAAAAAATTCATACACACGTACGGAAATAAAATAAAATTAAAGAAAATAAAAGAAAAACGGATTTTAATTTTAAATATTTTATTAATTTTTGTCTATGAGTTACAATTCCCTACATGGTGTGTAATGGCACCAATGTGCTCATGCAAGCCCTGTCAGATGCCAGAAGAGAGTACATGTGGTTTCCTTGGAACTGAAAGTTATTGACGTTGTACAGCTGCCATTTGGGTGACCCTGTCTACGGGTCATGTAACGTTGGGTACTCGAGAAGGTACCCCAAAACCTATGGAGATGAGGAGAGAAAAGAACGAGACTTTGCGAGGTTGTCAAAGTCTGATTTATTGAATTATGACAGCAGTTTTATTTGGCAAAAGGCGGGGAAGCATATAGGGGGCAGTGTAAAGCAGGGTAATCATTGAGCTGGGCTCTCTGGCATCAGAGGAGTGGTCTGTTTTTTGCAAGATCACTGAGTGTGAGACATCGGGCTGGAATATCTGGTGCGTTTACTGCACGTCCCACACCCAGCTCTTGGAAAAAGGCTCGGTGTGACAATTCACAGAGTCACCTCCTTGTAAGCAAGCTCAGTCGTAAGCAAGACTAAAGCCTGCAAGCTCCTTACAATTTGGGTGCTGGAAAAATCAACGCAGGTCCTCTGCAAGGACACTAGTGTCTCTAACTCGAGCCTCATCCTCCAGTCCGCTCAGAAAAATATGGATTTTATCGTGTCTTCTTCTCCCCCTCTGTCAGTAGAGGTCAGCGTACGTTGTGGGTTAGGATGCTAGCACAGCTAATAGGGTGGGGACAATCACACCGTCAGACCCCAGACACGCTATGGTAATCACCTGCAGCTTCTTCCCTTCGTTGGAAACCTGTGTTTTGAGACAGGGGTCGCTCCCTTTAGTCCCGAAGAACACGCTGGGCCTGGAGCTTGCTATGTAGACCAGGCGGGCCTTGAACTCACAGAGATCTTGCCTCCTCTGCCCATGAGTGCTGGGATTAAAGGGGTGCAGCCACCACCGTCTGGCATAGAATGGTTAGTTAGTGCCTAGCCGCCATAGTGGGGTGCTGGGATCAAACCTGGATCCTCTGCAAGAGACAGTCCAGTGACTCCTTACACAGCTGGTCCCATCTCTCCAGCCCCCTTGATGGAAACGCTTAAGCCATTCTGAGAATTAACTTTACCATGATAGCTGTTAAATATGTATAATGCCTTATGGAGATATGTAAGTCACTATGAGATCGGTAACTTCCTCCCTTAAATCAAGTCAGGTTTTTCGAGCTTGAGCTGCTGGATCTGGGCTGTAATATCTACTTCCTGTAATGCCTGGGTGTCCATGCCTGATCTTTTCCCACACAACAAGATCCACAGGAAGTGTGTAGGTATATAGTTGCATGTACGTAAACAATCTCATGTTGAAGTGGACTCCCGTAAACGTGATATCTCTAGCCCACCTTTCACCTGCACTCATGGCAGCACCCACACATATACACAATACTAAAAATAATAAAAAAACTTTTTTTTTGGTCGTTTTTTTTTTGTTTTTTTTGTTGTTTTTTTTTTGAGACAAGGTCTCCACTGGGGGGGGGGGGGGGGGGGGGGGGAGGGGTGGGGGGGGAGCGGGGGGGGGGGGGGGGGGGGGGGGGGGGGGGAGGGGGTGTCCCCAGGCTTCCTGTAGATTCTTGTCTGTGACGCAGGCCGGCCTTGAACTCACATAGATCCGCCTGCCTCTGCCTCACGCTCCCACGTGCGTAGGAGTAAAGGCGTGCCCACTACCACCCAGCTAATAAAATCGTTAATGCCGGTTCGGTGGTGCACACCTTTAATAATCCCAGCAACTTGGGAGGCACGACAGTAGATCTCTGTGAGTTCCAAAGACCAGCCTGGTCGTACATATGAGTTCTCATGCCAGCTGGGACTAAAGGGAGACCCTAGCTTCAGAAAAGACCACACACACACACACACACACACACACACACTTGAAAAAATAAAAGACTCATAGAAGAAAGTATACAAGATGAGGGTAAAAAGTAGGAAAATGAATGAGAAAACAAATGATCTGGGCAAAAATTCAGCAATGTGGAAGAAAAATTAGCAAGTCAAGGGAGATATTGAAGACAAATATAATCAGAATGAAAATGAATCAAATTAAACACGCAGAAGAAAATATCAACCATAGTCATGACCAAGAATCAGAAAAATGAATTCCAATGATAGAGCGTAAAGGAGGAAATAATATATCAAAAAAATAGAAAAGAAAAAAATAAGAATTGACCTTTATAAAAATGCCAAAGACCTCTGAGAAGTGATCATGAGACCAGTCCCGATAATTCATGAGTAGAAGAAAGACCTGAGATAAATAAAAGTTGTAGGCAATGTAGTCAATGAAATTATAGAAGAAAATTGCCAAAATCTAAAGAAGAATCAGACTTATTTGGAACTACAAATGGACATACCAGAAGAATAACCTTTTCATAATATTCTGTAAGGAGCTGCAGGCTTTAGCTTGCTTACGCTGAGCTTGCTTACAAGGAAGTTGACTCTGTGAATTGTCACCTCGAGCCTTTTTCCAAGAGCTGGGTGCGGACGTGCAGTAAAAGTCACCAGATACTCCAGCCCGATGTCTCAACTCAGTGATTTTGCAAAAACAGACCCTCCTCTGACGCCAGAGAGCCCAATCAACTGATTACCCTGCTTTACACTCCCCCTATATGCTTCCCGCCTTTTGCCAAATATATACTGCTGTCATAATTCAATAAATCAGACTTTGACAACCTCGCAAAGTCTCGTTCTTTTCTCTCGCTCATCTCCACAGGTTTTGGGGACCTTCTCGAGTACCCAACGTTACATGACCCGTAGACAGGGTCACCAAATGGCAGCTGACAACTGTCATAACTTCAGTTCCAGGGGTCCAACACCTTCTTCTGACATCTGCAGTCACTGCATGACACAGGTGCACTTACACACATGTAGGCGATGTACTCATAGACAAAAATAATAAAATATTTAAAATAAAATCTGTATTTTTCTTTTTTTTTTTTAATTTTATTTATTTCTGTATGTGTATGAACGTACTGTCTGCATGCAGGTCTGCGCACCCGTGTGGTGCAATGCCGTGGAGGTCAGAAGAGGGTGTCGGATTCCCCTGGAACTGGAGTACTCCTGGAATTGGAGTTTCAGACGGTTTTCGGCCACCATGTGGGTGCTGGGGAATCGTACCCGGGTCCTCTGCAAGAGCGGTCGGCACTCTTAACCGCTAGGCCATCTCTCCAGCCCCATGTATTTTTCTTATATATTTCATTTGTCCCTGCACCACACATACATGCATGCATATGTGCATGGTAATTTTTTTCTTTTTTTAAATTTTTTTTTATGTGTACAAATGTACTGTCTGCATGTAGGTTTGGGCACCTGTGTCGTGCAATGCCGCAGAGGCCAGAAGAGGGCGTCAGATTCCCCTGGAACTGGAGCTAAAGATGGTTCTCAGCCGCCATGTGGGTGCCGGGGATCGAACCTGGGTCCTCTGCAAGAGCAGTCAGCGTTCTCAACCACTAGGCCGTCTCTCCAGCCCAGTGCACAGTCATAAAGACATTTCCTTCAGGCTGGAGAGATTGCTCAGTGGTTAAGAGTACTGGCTGTTTTTGCAGAGGACCCAGGTTCAGTTCCCAGCACCCACATGACAATTAACAAACAGTAACTTTAGTGCCAGGGGATCTGATGCCCTCTTCCAACTTCCATGAGCATTGCATACACAGCTGCACTCGTATCCAGGTAAAACACTCACTCAATTAATCAATCAATCAATCAATCAATAAATAAATTTTAAAGTATCCTTTCCAGAAGAAAATGAAGACATACACCATTGAGAATTTTCTCTCTTTATCCATAGGCCTTGAACTTCAGGATTTCACAGCACCACCCCTTGGTTCCTAGGGCCTCAACATACATCTGTGTGTAAAAGTCTCCCCGCCTCACTCTCTCTCTCCAAAGTGCTCACCAACCTTACTATCTTCTGTTTTAGCCTGTGAACTTGGGAGATGGAGAGAAGTACCTTCTGGTCTCCGTCAGTCTGCAGACTCCACATATTCTCTGAGAAGGTCACTTAGGGGTCATTCTTGTGGGCAGGGATCACTGGGGCAGGCCCAAGACTCATGGTGGGGACAGCTTCTGGGTCAACAATTGAAGGGGGGGCTTTGGTAGAGGTAAAGAATGGGGAATGAAATGCACTGCTATCCTTCCCACTGTCCTGGGCCTATGGGCCCAGGTGCAAGTGAGGTTGATCCACTCTATTGAGGCAGCTGCAGTTGTGTGGAGAATCTTTCGAGGATATCAGGTGGCAAACGACTCTCTTGACAGCAGAGAAAGAATCAACATTACTAGAAGGATGAAGATTTGTTGAGCTGGTCCTGATGGTGCACACCTTTAATCCCAGCATTCAGGAGGCAGTGGATCTCTGTGAGTTCAAGGCCAGCCTGGTCTACATAGTGAGTTCCAGGACAGCTGGGGTTACAGAAGAAAAAAAAAAGCAAAACCAACCAAATAAAAAGATTTATGTTGTATACCTTTTATGGCTTTTCCTAGAGATAACTGAACAAACATCTACTTGCACCAACGACAGACTGAAGTAAGGTCCCACTGAAGTCTCACTTGGTGAGCCAACGAGCTTCTTGGAATGACTTACAGAGAATGGGGAAGGGCTTACTTACTTCCAGGAGCTGCATCACCAAATGCCCACCCCAGCTCGGGTGACCCTCAGGAAAGCTACATCCCTGGCACACCCTGACTTGGGGGCAGCTTGGTTTGTGGGAGAATCTCCTTTCTCCAACAAGGATTACTGCTTCTCTAACCCTGGGGAGGTTCCCCGGGAATCTTGTAAATTTCCACTTTCTGAGACTTGTAAGTTTTGTCTACTTCCTGAGCCCTATGAAGCTATCCTCCCCAGGAGAGAATGTTTCAATTCTAAGGAAATCAACATAGAACAATTCTAGCAACACCAGGGTTAATTACAGCACTCTGGAGGCAGAAGCAGGTGAACCTCTGTAAGATGGAGGCCAGCCTGGTCTACATAAGCCAGATAGGGCTACAAGGAGACCCTATCTCAGACAAAACCAATCAAAATTTTCTAGCAAGCTCTGCTTCTCTGCCAAGCCCTCGACTTTACTTTGTAGCTCAGTAGAACCTTCAACTGAATGTCACTGTGTAGGAGACAACGTTCTAAATCCTTCAGCAAGATGCCATTCAGCTATCCTCTGTGCCACACCAGCATGTGACAAACCATCCTCTCCATGGTTGGGTGGTATTTGGAGAGACCAGCAGAACCCCTGAAAAGAACAAGGACAGGGGTCCAGCAAGATGGCTCAGTGGGCGAAGACCATTGCCACCAGCCTAGTGACCTGGGTTCAAGCCTGGGACTCATGTGCTAGAAGGAGAAAACAGATTCTTGCAGGTTGTCCTCTGCCTTCCACATACATGCTGTGGTACATTTGTATACACACACACACACACACACACACACACACACACACACGAGGCATGGTGTCCCTCACCTACAATCCCAGAATTTAAGATTACAGCCTTTTACAAAGCAGCTCTTTTTTTTTTTGAGACATTATGTAGCCCCAGATGGCCTGGAAGTCGCTATGTAGACCAGGCTGGCCTTGATTTTCACATAGATTGGCCTGCCTCCTGAGTGCTGGGACTGAAGTCACGTGCCACCACACCCAGCTTCAAAGCAGCCTTTTATAGAACACACAGCCACCTCAACTACAGAGGGATCTCTTACTCGGGACCCAGCACAGACCATTGATTCAGAGCCTGGTGCTTCTGAGCACCACTGTGCAAGCCCTGGGGAAGGACTTCTCCACCCTATTTTCCTGAGTTCTAAAACCAAAAAGCCTGACACTGGGTGGGATGTGACAATGCCGAAGTATAGACCTTGGTGCAGAGGGCAACAGTGATTCACTGCCAGATGCTTTTAGGGAAGAGAAGAGACATTTAAGTTATCAAATCACTCCGCTCAGTTTCTTGAATAAAGAAAGCTTGTTTCCCAAGGAGGAGAGAAAAATAAGACATCTGGCAGTATTGTAGGTGTCTGCTCCCTCCTGAATCCTGCTGCTTGAGTGTTCTGTCTCAACATCTAATTTTATCCATCTCATGTACTAAACAAGTGTCCTGAGCACTTGTTACATGTCAGGTGTCCCAAGAATTGCTGAGCACATGACACGTGTGTTTCAAGGTGGGGCGGGTTGCCTAGCATGCATGAAGCTCTGGGTTCCATCCCCATTACTGCATAAAGCAAGCATGGTGGTACAGACCTGTAATCCCAGCACTCGAGGTAGAGGCAGGAAGATCAGAAGTTCAAGATCATCCTCAGATACATATTGAAAGAAGCTTGGCTACAGAACACACACACACACACACACACACACACACACACACACGAGAGAGAGAGAGAGAGAGAGGAGAGAGAGAGAGAGAGAGAGAGAATGAATATGAATCTATGAATCTTGCTATGTAACACAGGCTGGCCTGGCCTAGATTAGATCCACCTGCCTCAACACCCCCAAATGCTGTAATTACAGGTATGAATCATGTCTGGTTTAGGCACATGTTTTTGTTTTTCTTTTTGTCTTTTTGAGACAGGGTCTCCCTGTAGCCTCAGCTGTCCTGGAACTTACTCTGTAGACCAGGCTGGCCTTGAACTCACAAAGATCCACCTGCCTCCGCCTCCCAAGTGCTAGGATCAAAGGCGCGTGCCACCACGCCCGGCTTAGACACATGATTTTTAAGACATGCAATATCCTGTAATCTCAACAGTCAATAGGCTGTGAGAAAGGTCGCAACAAACTGAGGGCAGCCTGGCTATGGAAAGAGTACCAGGCTAGCCTGGGCCACGGTGTGAGACACTATCTCAAACACACACACAAAACAAACAAATACAATGCAGTGTGATCAGAGCTTCACCATTTTGTGCCTCAAATGCTTTTGTTATTATTTTTTTATTTTTTTAATTTTTAAAAATTTTTATTTATTTATTTATGTGTATGAATGTCTGCATGTAGGTTTGTGCACCTGTGTCGTGCAATGCCACGGAGGTCAGAAGAGGGTGTCAGATTCCCCTGGAACTGGAGTTCTCCTGGAATTGGAGTTTCAGACGGTTCTCAGCAGCCATGTGTGTGCTAGGGATCAAACCCGGGTCCTCTGCAAGAGCAGTCGGTGTTCTTAACCACTAGGCTGTCTCTCCAGCCCCTGTACCTCAAATGCTTTAAGCACACTGAGACAAAAGGTACTCTATCTACCTATAATGGTCAGGATGGCTGACAATTTAGCTGAAGCTTGAAGGAGAACCACGGAACTTGGAAAAAAAGGAGTCCTGCCGGGCGTGGTGGCGCACTCCTTTAATCCTAGCACTTGGGAGACAGAGGCAGGCAGATCTTTGTGAGTTGGAGGCCAGCCTGGTCTACAGAGAGAGTTCCAGGACAGCTGGGGCTACAGGGAGACCCTGTCTCGAAAAGACCAAAAAAAAAAAAAAAAGGAGTCCTTTTTCCAGACCTTGGAAAAAAGGACTGGAAAATGGCTCAGGAGTTAAAAGCACTGGCTGCTCTTGTAGAGGACCTGTTCAATTCCCAGCACCCATGTGGCATCTAACAATCATCTCCTTTTTTAATTTTTTAAAATTTTTATTCATTTTTTATTTTATTTCATTTTACTTATTTATGTGTATGAATGTACTGTCTACATGTAGGTTTGTGTACCCATGTCGTGCAATGCTGTGGAGGTCAGAAGAGGGCGTCAGATTCCCCTGGAACTGGAGTCAAAGATGGTTCTTAGCCACCATGTGGGTCCTGGGAATCAAACCCAGGTCCTCTGCAAGAGCAGTCGGCAATCTTAACCACTAGGCCATCTCTCCAGCCCAAAGAGAGACTTTTGTTTTTGTTTTTGTTTTTTCAAGACAGCGTCTCCCTGTAGCCCCAGCTGTCCTGGAACTCACTCTGTAGACCAGGCTGGCCTTGAACTCACAAAGATCGGCCTGCCTCTGCCTCCCAAGTGCTAGGATTAAAGGCGTGTGCAACCATGCCCAGCTATAACAATCATCTCTCTCTCTCTTTTTTTTTTTTTAACAATCATCTCTTAACTTAAGTTCCAGAGTATTCAACACCTTCTTCTGTCCTCTGCAGGTACTGCATGCACAAAGTAGACTTGCATACATGCAGGCAAAACACTCATACATTGATATAAAAATAAAAAAAATTCAAGGGACTGGAGAGATGGCTCAAGGGTTAAGAGCACTGGACTGCTCTTGCAGAAGACACAGGTTCGATTCCCAGCACTCACATGATGGCTAACAGTCAGCCATCCATGACTCCAGTTTCAGGGGCTCTAACACCTTCTTTGGACCTCCATGGACATTGCACAACATGGGTGCACTTACATACAGGCAATACACTCATGCACATAGAAGAATAAAAATAATAAATAAAATATTTTTTTAAAAAGAGTTCCAGCCAAGCATGGTGGCTCATGCCTTTAATCTCAGAACTAAGGAGGCAGAGGCAGGCAGATTTCTGTGAGATTGAGGCCAGCCTGGTCTACATAGAAAGTTCCAGGTCAGCTGGGGCAAGAGGGAGACTTTGTCTGAAAAAAAAGAAAGAAGGAAGGAAAAGAAGGAAGAAAGAAAGGAAAGAAGGAAGGAAGGAAGAAAAAGAAAAAAATAAGAGTCTTTGTCTTCACCATCCTTCTGATGGCCCCTAGGAAGAGAGAGATTGTTTTGGAAGCATCAACATAAAGTGGGGTGTAATAGGATACACCTAAACATCCCAGCACTTAGGAGGTTGAGGCAGGAGGCCCAAGAGATCCTGGCCAGCTGGGCTGGGGAGATGGCTCAGCAGGTAACAGGATATACCTAAACATCCCAGCACTCAGGAGGTTGAGGCAGGAGGATCAAGAGATCCTGGCCTGCTGGGCTGGGGAGATGGCTCGGCAGGTAAAGCCTTTTGCTGACAAACTTGATGACCTGAGTTTGATCCACAGGATCCACATGGTAGAAGGAGAGAACCAAATCCTACAGATTTCCTCTGACCTCCATACCCCTGTGCACACCAACACACACACACACACACACACACACACACACACTAAATATAATGTAATTTTAAAATAAAAAAGAGTTCCAGGAGTGCACAGAGCTTAGAATGGGGATTTCCCAGGACCACCTGAAGCACAGGTAGGGGCCGGGCGCTTCAGCCAGGTGGATTGTTAGATAACTGAATCATTGTCTTGTGCCGCTGTGGGGGCTGAGTTGCCCTGCTAGCTGGTATAAAAGGTGGGCCTGTTGCCACTGTGATTTGAGTGCACAGAGCTTAGATGGGGGATTTCCCAGGATCACCTGAAGCACAGAGTACAGGGACATGGGCTAAGTGAGGCACTACCCCCCCCCCCGTCCCCCCACCCCCCGGCAATGGAATTGCTGAGGGAGTGTCCAAGTGTGACCATAATAGTGGTTCTGGGGCACAAGGCAAGGCCATCACCAAGCCCTAGAAACAACCTAGAGAAACTGGCTGGCAGGAAGCAGAGTGAGCACAGTGCTCAGCAGGGTACCAACTGGGTTGTTCCCTACCTGGTTTTTGGAGAACCTTCAGAACAGAAATGGAAGAGTGAGTTAGACTTCCAATATATAACCAAAATTGAAAGCCTGAAACCTAGACAAGTCAACTCCATAAACAAGGAGAAAAAAATTAAGGCAGGCTGGGGGAATAGCACAGTGGTTAAAGGCTGAGGATAAGAACCCCGCAAAAAAAAAAAAATGAAGGCAACTGAAGGAGGCAAGCAAAACAAGCCTTCAACACAGCAAAGAAACGTTTGGGATTTGCATCAGAATACAAACAGAAAGAAACCCACATGCCAAGGGCACAGTGAAGGAACATGGGAAAAGTGCAGAATAATTTCCCACCAAGCTCTATGAGCCCTATGGGAGATCTCCCTGGAAGTAGCCCAGGACACAGATCTTAGAGGAACAATTGCAGACATATTCAAAGAAATCAAAGAAAAAAGAACAAGTCAGAGAACTTGTTCTTTGACAGGAAATGAAAAACTCAGGAAGGATCTAGATGGAGAGAATGACAAACTTTGGGAAAAAGTAAAGGGAGAGAATGACAAACGCCAGAAAGAACTAGAGGGAGAGAATGACAAACTCTGGAAGGAAGTGGAAGCACTGAAAAGATCCCATGCTGAAATAAAAAAGGAAACCACCCAGTAAAGCAAGGAGCTACAGGAAGAGATTGAGAAGCTCCAAAAGGAAGTGGAAATACTAAAGAAATCACAGGATGAAATGAAAAAGGAAATCGAACCCTCATCCAAGAAGTAGAATGGAGGAAGCAGACAAAGAATATCAGACCTAGAAGATAACACAAAACAATTAAAAAGCTCAAGTAAAAATTATGAAAAATTTAAAATTACACAAAAGTGGAACAACCAGGAAATGTGGGACACTAAGAAAGGATCAAACCTCTGCATCATAAGAATAGAGGAAGGAGGGGGCTGGAGAGATGGCCTAGCGGTTGAGAGCGCTGACCGCTCTTACAGAGGACCCGGGTTCGATCCCCAGCACCCACATGGCGGCTGAGAATCGTCTGAAACTCCAACTCCAGGAGAACTCCAGTTCCAGGGGAATCCGACACCCTCTTCTGACCTCCGCGGCATTGCACCACACGGGTGCACAAACCTACATGCAGACAGTACACTCATACACATACAAAAATAAATAAAATTAAATTAAAAATTATTATAAAAAAAAAAAAGAATAGAGGAAGGAGAAGAATCCCAAGAAAATGGTAATGATCAGATCTTCAACAGAATAATACATAAAAATTTCTCCAAACTAAAAAAAAGATAAACCCACAGGGCTGGAGAGATGGCTCAGTGGTTAATAATGCAGACTGCTCTTGCAGAGGACCTGGGTTCAATTCCCAGCACCTACATGGCAGCTAAGAACCGTCTTTAATTCCAGTTCCAGGGGAATCTGACACCCTCTTCTGACCTCTTTGGCATTGCACGACACGGGTGCACCAACCTACATGCAGACAGTAGTACATTCATACACATAAAAAATAATAAATTTAAAAAAGTGACAAATCCATACAAATATAAGAAGCACATAGAACTCCAAACAGACAAGATCAGAAAAGAAACTCCCCACGCCATATCATAGTTAAAACCCTAGATGCCCAAAACAAAGTCAAAATTCTGAAAGCCACAAGAGAAAAACAACAAGTTACATACAGGGAAAACCCATCAGAATTACAACTGACTTTTCAGTTACAAACTTTGAAAGCAAGAAGAACGTGGAGCAAAGCATTCCCAGTATTAAAGAACTACAGATGCCAACCCAGGTTACTATACCCAGCAAAAATGTTGATTATAGTTGAAGGAGAGAAAAAAATCTTCCATGACATAAACAAGATGATAGAATACGTGTCCGGAAAACCAACCCTTCAGAGAATACTTGAAGCAATTCAAAGGACAGACGAGAGGACCAACTATCCCCAGGCACCCAGAAAGAGAAATTAATAAAAGCATAACTGCAGAAGTAGAAACCTAGACCAAAAATGCAAATGGATAATAAGGTGAAAGGAAGCAACACACATCTTTCAATTATAACCTTAAATATTAATGGACTAAAACTCCCCAATCAAAATCTGAGCAACGTTAATGTTATATTCCTTGTGATCTGAAAATAGCTGTGCTCTTATACTGTGAATCCCTTAACAGGTTCTAGAACTAAGCTACCATTTATTTTCATAGTTAGGAATTTTTGGTATATGGGTAGAGGGTATGTATGAATATTAGAGTAATATAAGACCAAAAGAATGAGGAAAGTACTAGTTTGTTATGACATTATGTCTAACCACAGTATTTATTTTATGGGAGTGCTTTTTAGTATTTTTTTTTTTGTCTTTTTGAAACAGAGTCTCCCTATAGCCCTAGCTGGCCTGGTACTCACTCTGTAGACCAGGCTGGCCTTGAGCTCACAGAGATCCACCTGCCGCCCCTCCTTCCCGAGTGCTAAACTAAAGGCATGTGCCACCACGCCTGACTTAAAGACAGTTCTTAGCTGCCATGTGGGTGCTGGAATCAAACCTGGGTCTTCTGCAAGAGCAGTCGGCGGTCTTAACTGCTGAGCCATCTCTCCAGCCCTATGTTTCTTAATATTTCTGATTAAGCTTTTGTCCAAGCCTTTTCTAAAATATTACACAGTAGTTGGAAGTGTCAGGCTGGTGTAACTTAGCCTTTCTGGATTCTTAATGACCATACTTAATGCCCATACCAATTTGGCTGAGGGTTTTTTTTTTTAAATATTCTTTTTATTTTATTTATTTTTGTATGTGTATGAGTGTACTGTCTGCATGTAGGTTTGTGCACCCATGTCGTGCAATGCGGCAGAAGTCAGAAGAGGGTGTCAGATTCCCTGGAACTGGAGTTCTCCTGAAATGAGTTACAGATGGTTCTCAGCTGCCATGTGGGTGCTGGGGATCGAACCCGGGTGCTCTGCAAGAGCAGTCGGTGCTCTTAACTGCTAGGCTATCTCTCCAGCCCCTTGGCTGAGGGTTTTAAGGGATAACTTTGTTCCTTGCCCTCAGAGGTCAACTAAGTCCCAGCGGGCATCTCTTGAAATGTCCTGCAAATGTGAGTCACCAGTCTTCCGGTGCAGGGAGGTCTTGGAGATCCACTAATGGGACTTTAGCCAGTATCCAGTCTTTAAAGAGGAAAGTCTGCTCATGCTTCAAAAAGGGAAGCCTGGTCTAGCAAGACCTGATTTTGTCCTTGAGTGGATGGAACTGGTAAATGAAAAGCCAAAAGGAGCCAGGGGCTCCCCCCCAAAAAAAAATCCCTGAGTGACCCTTGAGGTCCAGATCCTCAAGTGACCTTGAGAAAACAAAAACCTGGGTTAATCTGCACTGTGTGGCCTTAAACATCCAAAATGAAAGTATAACCAGAAATAAATAAACAGTAAGGCCTGAGAAATTGTACTTCAGGTATAAAACTTGAGATCTTAGTAAAAAGACAAAAAGTAAAAAAAAAAAAAAATAGCACAGTTGTTTTGCCTCTCTTAAAGGCAAGTACAGCTACCCTGTGGCTGCCACTGCTTTTGCCATCCTTCAAAGACATGAGACACAGCTTTTCTTTTCTTTTTTTTAATTTTTTTTTTTAATTTTTTTTATTTATTTATTTCTGTATGTGTATCAATGTACTGTCTGCATGCAGGTCTGTGCACCCGTGTCGTGCAATGCCGCGGAGGTCAGAAGAGGGTCTCAGATTCCCCTGGAGCTGGAGTTCTCCGGGAATTGGAGTTTCAGACGGTTCTCAGCTGCCATGTGGGTGCTGGGGATCGAACCCGGGTCCTCTGCAAGAGTGGTCAGTGCTCTTAACCGCTAGGCCATCTCTCCAGCCCTTTTTTTTAAATTTTTTAATTTATTTTTGTATGTGTATGAATGTACTGTCTGCATGTAGGTTTGTGCACCCATGTCGTGCAATGCCTCGGAGGTCAGAAGAGGGTGTTGGATTCCCCTGTAACTGGAGTTCTCCTGGAATTGGAGTTACAGATGGTTCTCAGCTGCCATGTGGGTGCTGGGGATCAAACCCGGGTCCTCTACAAGAGCAGTCAGTGCTCTTAACCGCTAGGCCATTTCTCCAGCCCCAAGACACAGCTTTTCAACCTTCCAATATGGACTGAAGACTCATGTCCCTCCAAGAATCCTCCAAACCTTCAGTGCCAGATGGGGACTGCTGAGACATCCAATTTGTGGACTGGGGTTTCAGCCTCTTCAGAGTATAGACTGCCATTGTTGGACTACCCAAGCTGTATCATGGAGACCAGTACAGGAAGATCAAAACAGGATATGGTGCTTACTGGACCTCATTTGGAGACTATGGGAAGGGAAAACCCCAGTGTGGAGCACAAGGGCAGAACTGATGGTGGTTTGGGCTTGCCAAGGAGGAGCCTTCAAACATAACATCTTTCAGCCTAATAAAGAAAAAATTCTTAAGCTGAAGATGCTAAAACCTATGATATATGTGGCATGCATATATGCATATTTTGGAGTGATGCATATTGGAAGGAATAACAACAACAACAGAAAGACTGGGTCAAAGAACTGACTGACTCGATGAACTTCTGCTCAAAACAGTAAATTTCTGCATTGAGAATTTTGAGAGAGACTCAGAAAAAAAAACATGTTTGGCAGAATGCACGGGTCTATATTTGATTTGAAATTTCGTATGAAATGCACAAAGCTTCAATAAAAACTGTCTTTGAAAAAAAAAAAGAGTTCCAAGGTTGGGTGTGGTGGTATACACCTTTAATCTCAGCAATCCATAGGCAGAGGCAAGCAGATTTCTGTGAGTTCAAGTGCAGCCTGGTCTACAGAGAGAGTTCCAGGACAGCTGGGGCTACAGGGAGACCCTGTCTCTAAAAGAACAAACAAACAAACAAACGAAAAAACAAAAAGTTCCAGATCAGACTGTGTAGACAATCCCTCAGGCCTGCTGGGGAATTTCGCGGTCCAACTGAAGGAAAGGGGGTGAGAGGTGCAGAGTCAAGACACAGACCCTGGGAATTGGGTGAATGCAGACAGAGGGCGAGCTGTTGAGGACTCGTTTATTGGGGGCAGGGTTAGGGTTTATGTACTGTTCCCATTCCCGCTCTCCCCTTGTCTCCTGGTGATTGGCCCAGGTCTGCAACTCAGCTGCTTGTATGGTCTTGCCTGCCTAGGGCAGGTTAGGTTGATGAGGGATAAACTCTCCTCATGCGTAATTCTAAGCATACTGGCTACTACATTTCTACCCCTTGTATTTAATTTTTCGTGAGGAGCGGTCCAGTGGGAGCTTGGGTGCTATGCCCGAACCTTGTTGATGCCACCTCTGGCATTCTGACATTTGACTGCGTCTGTCTTAGGCTGCCCTGGCTTTGCAGTCTTACCCTTTGGCTGGCCGGCCACTGAGGGAAGAGGCCAGGAGTGCCTGATGTTCCATGAGGCAAAGAAGGAGTTAAAGGTGCCCAATGTGTAAGCCGGGCCATTTGTTTTTAACTCCCAGGGGACCCCCATGAGAAGCATGGCCATTTTCAGAGCTTTGATGGTGTGGGAGGCGGCCTCACCAGAGAGGGCAACTGCATACATAAGCTTAGAGAATGTGTCCACAGTCACATGAACATATTGGAGTTTTCCAAAGGAGGGGACATGGGTGATGTCCATTTGCCACAAGGAGTTAGGGGTGAGGCCGTGGGATTCACCCCTTGATGTTGGATGGGTCCCAGTGGGTCCAGAGGGGCACAGGAGGAGCATGAGATAGATGTTTACATTTAGTGAGGGACAGGTCAGGGTAGAGGTGATGGAGCGAGCGTGTGTGTGTGTGTGTGTGTGTGTGTGTGTGTGTGTAAATGCTGGTGGAGGGCCCGAGCCTGCTCCAGGAGGGGCAGATGAGCGGTTATGATGAGGGAATCAATGCTTGCATTACCCTTGTCTATAACGCCCTTTAGGCCTGTGTGGGAGTGGACATGTTCTATGAACCAGGGGTGTGCTCGGTGTCCCAGAAGGTCCTTGATAGTAAGTAAGGTGACATCTAAGGGGGAGTTAGAAGCATTCACAGAGGCAAAAGGCAGAGATCCGAGGGTCTGAACAGCCTATTGGCTATCTGAGAAGACATTCAAAGGGGCATTCTGGACATGGGAGAACACTTGGGCTATAGCCTGGAGCTCACCTAATTGGACAGACCCAGGATTGGGCCGGAAGAAGACAAGGGGGGCATCACCATTGTAAAGGATGAAGCCAAAGTTAGTCTTGTTAGAATTGGCGAAGGCAATGGGTGCGTTAGGAATGGGCTGGGATTTAGAGAATGAATGGCTGTGAAAGTCAACACACATAGAGGGGAAGGCTTGCAAATGTTTGTCACATGGGTCGTGGTTGTCAAGTGTCCCAGGATAGCCCCACATCAAATGTCTGAAACAAGGCACAATCCCTCCACAAGGAGTTAAGTTTGACAACAGGGAGGGGCAGAATAATCTTGTCAGGTTCAAGATTGTAAAAGCGATTGCAGTAGGATCTGCCTTTAAACGCAAGGAGGAGGAGGACTTCAATGTAAGGAGTGATTTTGTGGCTATCAGTGCATGAGGGGTGGAGTCCGAACAAGGGGCCATCCTGCCAGATGGCCCCAAAGACCCCATCCAAGGTCCTTAAGACCAGGACAAGGAGGGGCCTGTCCAGTTGGAAATGGTCTGTGGACAGGGAGAAGAGGCTGCTGCTAACCTCACCAATGACAGCCTTGGGGGGGGCGGGGGGGTTAGCAAAATGATGTCAGAGGGGGAGTGATTCCCCTTCAGAAGGGAGAAGAGGGGGTCAAGCTTCCCAGGGGCTACTGGAAGAAAGGGCTTGAGCCAATTGATACTACCGAAGAGATTTTGGAGGTCATTAAGGGAGTATTTATCTTTAATATGTATATGGGGATCAAGGGGTTGGATTGTCTGGGAGATTCAGTAACTCAAGAACTGATATGGCTGAGCAAGTTGAATTTTATCAAGGGAGGTATGCAAATGAAGGGCTTCCAAAGATGAGACCAGTTTTCTAAGTAGGAGGTTAAGGGTATCAGGAGGGATGGGCTAGGAGGATATTATCCATGTAGTGGATGGATTTGCAGGATGGAGGGAGGACATTGAAGGCCGAGGCTACAAAATTTTGGCAAGTAGTAGGGCTATTTTTCATTCCCTGAGGCATTGGTATATATTGGCCAGTTTGTGTACATTGGGCTCCCACACTGTAAATACGAAGTAAGGGCGGTCCTGTACTGCCAAAGGAATGCTGAAAAAGCAGTCCTTGAGGTTGATGACTGCTATGTGCCATGACGGAGGGATACAACTGGGGTGGGGAAGTCTGCCCTGAGGAGAGCCCATCTTTTTCATATGGAGGTTGATTTGTCGGAGGTCCTGTAACAGCCTATATTTTCCTGATTTTTTCTTTTTCTTTCTTTTTTTTTTTTTTTTTTGGTCTTTTCGAGACAGGGCCTCCCTGTAGTCCCAGCTGTCCTGGAACTCACTCTGTAGACCAGGCTGGCCTTGAACTCACAAAGATCTGTGTATTAGTCACTTTTCTGTTGCTGTGATAAAACACCATGACCAAAGGAACTTATAAAAGGAAGAGTTTATTTGAGGTTACGATTGACGGTTCCAGGGAATTAGAGTCCATTGTGGTGGGAGGCATGGTGGCTGGAGCTAGAGCAGGAAGCCGAGGGTCACATCTCGCAATGAGCACAGGAAGCAGAGAGAGCTCCTGAGACCACGAGGCTTGTCCAACTCACCAAGCCTGCCCCCAGTGACATACCTCCCCCAGCATGGCCACAGCTTCTAAGACCTCCAAAAACAGCGCCACCAACTGGAGACAAAAGTCTGAATATTTACAGCCTATGGGGGACACTCATTCAAACCACCACAATCTACCTGCCTCTGCCTCCCGAGTGCTAGGATTAAAGGCGTGTGCCACCATGCCTGGCTCCTGATTTTTTCTTAATAACAAAAATCGGGTATTGTGAGGACTAAGGGATGGTTCAATGTGTCCTAATGCAAGTTGTTCATCAATTAAGGACTTGAGGACAGTGAGTTTTGGTTCAAGTATAGGCCACTGCTCAACCCAGATGGAGTCATTAGTGTCCCATTCAAGACAGGGAGTTAGGGGAGCAGTGGCCCTTAGAATTGGGGGTGAGGGCTGGAAAGATGGCCGCTAGGTTAAGAGCGCCAACCACTCTTACAGAGGACCCGGGTTTGATCCCCAGCACCCACATGGCGGCCGAGAGCCATCTGAAACTCCAATTCCAGGAGAACTCCAGTTCCAGGGGAATCCGACACCCTCTTCTGACCTCCGCGGCATTGCACGACACGGGTGCACAAACCTGCATGCAGACAGTACATTCATACACATACAGAAATAAATAAAAGTTAAAAAAAAAAAAAGAATTGGGGGTGAAGGGTCTGGTTAGTAAAGGGGTTGTCCCTGCCTGAGAACCCATTCCTATCCTTGCCAATAACATCCTCCAATAGGGCGCTATCATCCATAGTAAGAATGGCACCCATACTGAATAAGATGTCCCTTCCCCAGAGGGTGTGGGGGATGTCGGCAATGAGAGGCTTGATGGTCCCGGAATTACCATCATAATCTTCCCATGCCACTCCATTGGTAGTTTGTTTAGTGGGTTGCTGCCCACCAAGCCCTTTAATGGGGGGCCCAAGTGTAAACCTCCAAGTGGAGAAGGGGGCAGTGTCATTGGAGGTGATAATGGTGACATCTATTCCCGTCTCCATGCCCTTTAATGGGGAAGCCGTCCAATTTAATGGACATCTGGGGGGGTGGCCATAAATGGGTATAGTCCAGAGGACTTGAGGAGGGGTTCCTCTTACTTGCGGGGCTGAGGGGTGCCCCAAGAGGAGTTTAAAGGACCTGAGGGCGTGGATCTGCTGTCCTTAGCCCAGTGAAAACTTTTTTTTTTTTTTGGTCTTTTCAAGACAGGGTCTCCCTGTAGCCCCAGCTGTCCTGGAACTCACCTTTTTTACATTTGGGACAAGGAGTCTTAAGCCTAGTTGCAGGACCGGGGCAAGAGTGGCATAAATGGCCCCGTTTTGCCACAACCCCAACACGTGGGTGGGACAGAAGAGCCCTGGTGGAGAGATAAGGCCTGAATAGAGGCAGTCAAGGCCACGAAGGGGGCTGTTGCTGGGTTAAGGTCAGGAGTGGCAAGGATCCATTTATGGAGATCTTCATTGCACATGGGCGATGGCATTACTTACGACACTGAGAGTTCACACCCTCCCAGGCAACTTCCTTAACCAGGGCATCATATGCTGGGCCAGGGGGGGGTATGGCAGTCTACTGCCACAGTGACCCTGGCGAGGAAGTCTGAGAAATGCTCCCCAGCATGTTGTACTAAGTTGTGAAAGTAGGAGTCAGGTTTTGGGGCAGTACAAGATTTAAGATTTTGAAGGGCCATGTTTTTAAACTGATCAAAGTATTGTGGGATTCCAATAAGAGACCGACTCACGGGATCAGTGAAGTTGTCACGGCCAGTAAGCATATCTAAGGTAACAGGAGGTTGATATAGAATATTGGTCTGGGCCTGGCCTTCAGCCATGTCATCATAAGCAGCCCTCCATTGAAGGAAAGCAGGTGGATCAAGGCAGGCTTTAAGTAGAGTGTACCAGTCATAATGTGTTTGGAGATTAATGGCCCACTGGGTGAGGACCTGTTCGAAGGAAGGGGAGTCAGGGCCTGACTCTCATGCTGCCTTCTGATGAGGGAAAGGTCAGGCAGCAAGGTGGGGATCCAAGGTTGAATAGCAGCATTAGCCCCTACATTGACTGGGAAGCATGCAGGGTGGGGTTGGTATGCAGAAAGGGATTTGGGAGCAGGAAGGGTGGAGGGGGATCCCAGCTAATCTTCCTCCAGGGAAAGGCAGAGAACAATGGGCCTCAGCAGGGGGTTTGGGTGGGGATGAGGGGGCCATTGGGGTAGGCGGAAGGTCGGGGGGGGGGGGGGGGGGCCTCAGTCTCCTCCTGGCCTTCAAAATTGGGGACACAAGACAAGGCCAACTTTTCCTCAGTATTTTTGTGGCAGGCAGAGTTATGCTCATGAAGGACTTCCTCAGCCAGGGAGCGTTTAAGGGAGCGATAATGGCCAGGAGAACCGGGACAAATGGAGCAGGGGGAAGGATGCTTACCAGTAAAGGACCCTCATCCAGATGGAGGGCTCCCAAATGTTTTCAGGAGTGATCCAAGGGGCAATGCATATGGCCTCCTCCCAAAGTGAATCCAAATCCTGAGATTTCACTTTAAGGCCACGTGTCTGGAGGGCAGCCTTAAGCCCAGCTGTCCATGGCTCCCAAACATGGGGAGGGTGTTCCCCATGAGGGCAGGAAATGGGAAGGGAGGTTAAGTGTCGGAGGGAAGAACCAACAAAGCAGCGGCCAAGGGCAAACACACAGAAAACTAGAGAGAAGGAGAGGCAGGTTGGGGGTGGGGGTGGGGGGTAGGGGCCAGGTGCTCACCCTAATGTTGGCGGAAAATCAAAGAACACAAAAGGGGTCCTAGTCACCAATCAAGGAAGGGGGTTCCTCGACAGCACCTGGGGTGGAAAAACCATGTTGGGCACCAGATGTAGACAATCCCCCAGGCCTGCTGGGGAATTCGGGGGTCCGACCAAAGGAAAGGGGGTGAGAGGCACAGAGTCAAGACAGTGACCCTGGGAATCAGGTGAACACAGAGGGCGAGCTGTTGCAGACTCCTTTATTGGGGCAGGGTTAGGGCTTATGTACTGTTCCCATTCCCACTCTCCTCTTGTCTCCTTGTGATTGGCCCAGGTCTGCAACTCAGATGCTTGTATGGTCTTGCCTGCCTAGGGCAGGTTAGGTTGATGAGGGACAAGCTCTGCTCATGCGTAATTCCCAGCATACTGGCTTGTGACTGGGTTACATAATAAGACCTTGACTCACAATAACAAAAGGCAAAAAAATGAGGGTGGCCAGGAGGGGTGTATAGGTGAGCCTGCCAAGCAAGAAGGCAGCAGTCACTCCGGCTTCAGGCTTCGAGCCTGAGCCAAACAAGGACTGACAAGTGCCCACAGCTTCAGGGCAGCCGGCCTCCTTCAGAGAACTAGACAGAGTGAAAACAAACAGCTGCTAATGCCCACTTCCTGTTAGCTGAGGCAGGACTGGCTCACTTCCATGGCTTCACCAGCACCTTGGACAGAGACCATCAAAGGGTACGGGCTCAACCTCAATGGACTCTAAAACGCCCCAGATTACAAAGGGGCTGGAATGCAGTCTGGGTCCTTCCTGTTCTAAGCATTTTACTCACACTAACTTGTTTTTCTCACATGACAGCTCTGTGACATAGTACTATTATTTCTTCATTTTGGGGGGTCTTTTTGAGACAGGGTCTCCTTATAGCCCCAGCTGGCCTAAAATGCACTATGTAGATCAGGCTAGCCCACTCGGCTCCATTTGACATACTCTTGACAGTAGGTTTGGAGGAAAATAAAGCCATGCCTGCTGCCTGCCTCTCTCCTAATATATCCAGCAACTAGACACCCCTGTATTTGTCTGACATCATCTCAGTTCCCACCTTGTTTCTTCGGTCTCTGCTTAACACAGAGTTGAGAGTTCATGTTTAATTTGGGCCTTGCTCCCTATATGGGTGTTTCTGTACGGAGGATGAGATGTGAGATTTATATGCCTTAGGCAAATCTCATTTCATCTGAAAGCTGCTCCCTCCCCCCATTTCATCTGAGGTGGCTTTTATTGGGGGGGTCAAGCATGAACGAGAAGTTGGCAGTGGTGTGATTTAAGTGCAGTATTGGCCACATTCAAGTTGTCAGCTCAAGAGTCTGTTTACCAAAGACCAGGAGCAGGGCCCTAATAAGCATGTCCAGTTAACTTCCCTCTGAGACTTGAGGCCTCAGAGGTGAAACTTGACGGTGGTCTGGTCCATGGGGGAGCTCAGAGAAAAGCACTGCTCTTGTATGTATTAGAAAAATAAACCTGTACAACCTTTAAAATAATAAATAAATATGGGGCTGGAGAGATGGCCTAGAGGTTAAGAGCGCCGATCACTCTTGCAGAGGACCAGGGTTCGATCCCCAGCACCCACATGGCGGCTGAGAACCGCCTGTAACTCCATTTCCAGAAGAACTCCAGTTCCAGGGGAATCCAACACCCTCTTCTGACCTCTGTGGCATTGCATGACAGGGGTACACAAACCTACATGCAAACAGTACATTCATACACATTAAAATAAAAAAAAAAAATCAGGATAGCCTTGAAATCACAGAATCTGCCTGGCTCTGCCTTCCAAGTTCTGGGATTAAAGGTGTGCCCCACCACACCCGGCTCTATTTCTTCATTTTTACAAATGAGAAAAACAAAAAACAGAGGTGCACAGGGGTTAAGTAATTTAAATAATCAGAAATGGACTAAATAGTTATTATGAAACAGTTCTCATTGGAGTAAGGACTCAAACCCTTGGGCATGGTGGCACATGTCTGTGATCCCAACACTGGAGAAGTGGAGGAAAGAGAAACAGGAGAGTTCAAGGCCATCTGTGCCTACATACTAGGTTCAAGGCCAGCCTGGACTACATGAGACCTTGCCTGACCAAGTGGGCTTACTTAGATCAAAAAGGAGAGTTAAGACTTTATTTTTTGGAGACAGGGTCTTACTGTATCAATTTAAGACATACAAGCTAGGCACACATTCTGTAATCTTAGCATTTAGGATACATATGGAATGTAATCTACCCCCTTCTCAAGGCAATGAAGGTTTGGATATCCCAGGAGGGTTAGCATGGGTGTAGCCCCTCCCTCTGGGAAGGGCAATCCAACACTGCATAAATGGGGTACAGTGGTCCCTGCCTGTGATCTCAGCACTTAGGAGGATCACAAGTTCAAGGCCATCCTCAGCTACACAGGGAGTCTGAGGCCACATGAAACCTCACCCCTGCCCCCCCCCAAAAAAGGAAAGAAGAAGGAAGGGAGAAAGGGAAGGGAGGGGAAGGGAAGGTAGGGAAGGGAGGGGAAGGGAAGGTAGGGAAGGGAGGGGAAGGGAAGGTAGGTGAGGAGAAGGGAAGTGAAGGGATGTTCTAGTTTCCTTTCAATTACTGCTGTGTCAAAACAGTCTGACCAATACCAACTTGGGGAGGAAAGGGTTTATTTGGCTTAAATCTCCTGAGTCACAGTTCATCACTTAGGGAACCCAAGGTAGGAACCAGGGCAGGAACCTGGAGGCAGAAGCTGAAGCACAGGTCATGGAGGAACGCTGGTTACTGGCTTGCTCCCATGGCCCATGTACAGCCTTCTTTCTTTTCTTTTCTCTTTTCTTTCTTTCTTTCTTTCTCTATCTCTTTCTTTCTTTCTTTCTTTCTTTCCCTTCCTTCCTTCCTTCCTTCCTTCCTTTCCTTTCTTTCTTTCTTTCTTTCTTTCTTTCTTTCTTTCTTTCTTTCTTTCTTTCTTTCTTTCTTTCTTTTTTTTTGAGGGAGTGTCTCCCTGTAGTCCCAGCTGGCCTGGAGCTCACTCTGTAGACCAGACTGGCCTTGAACTCACAGAGATCTGCCTGCCTCTGCCTCTCAAGTGCTAGGATTAAAAGCATGCACCACCACGCCCAGCCTAAGACAGTTTTTATCCTTCATGTGGGTGCTGGGAATCAAACCCCGGTCCTCTGCAAGAGCAGTCTGCGCTCTTAACCACTGAGCCATCTCTCCAGCCCCAACAGCCTGCTTTCTTATACAATACAGAAAAACCTGCCCAAGGTGTGGCACTGCCCATAGTGGGCTGGGCCCTCCATCTTCACTCAAAAATCAATAAAATACGGCTGGAGAGATGGCCTAGTGGTTAAGAGCGCCAACTGCTCTTACAGAGGACCCGGGTTCGATCCCCAGCACCCACATGGCAGCTGAGAACTGTCTGTAACTCCAGTTCCGGGGGAATCCGACACCCTCTTCTGATCTCCGCGGCATTTCACGACACAGGTGCACAAACCTACATGCAGACAGTACATTCATACACGTACAAAAATAAATAAAAAATTTAAAAAAAGAAATAAAATCCATATTTAAAAAAAAATCAATAAAATACCCCCACATGGCCACAGGCCAGTCCAATGGAGGCAATTCCCCAATCAAGGCTCCCTCAATTAAAGCTATCCAGCACAGCACAGGAGGGAAGGAGGAGAAGAGGGAAGTGGAAGGAAGGATAGGAGGGGAGGAAAAAGGGAAGCGGGGGAGGGAGAGGAAGGGGAAGGGAAGTAAGGGAACAGAAAGGGGAGGAAAGGGAAGGGGAAGAAAGGGGAAAGGGAGGAGATGGGGGAAGAGAAAGGAGAGGAAGGAAGAAGGGGACTTGAAGCTCATCAGGCACTTTGCTCAAAGAAAGGACCCCTTTGTGCATGTAGCATGTAGCATGTAGCATGTGAGTGGAGGACTGTCTCTGGTGTCAGTTGCCTCCTATTACAACCCTGAATCTCTATTTGAGATCACAGATGGAAACAAGTGGGTGAACCCAGGTGGAAGAGCTTGGTCAAAAGACTGCAGAGTGACAAACACCACTAAGGAAGGGTTCACCCTGGAAAAACGACAGAAAAAATGTGATAGGAGGCTTGGGTAAGCTTTCAAAACATACCAGAGAGTCACTGGCAGTAGCATAGATTAGGAAGCCCAAAGCCATACAAGTGATGCTAGGTCTTTAATTCATCAGTTCTTTTTTTTTTGCAACGTGGTATATAGCTCAAGCTGCTCCTGAACTCGCAATCCTCTTGTCTAAGGGTCCTAGATGCTATGATTATAGCCACAATTCATGGTGTGGTACTTATGTTATTGTCTTTGAATTTTTGAGATAGGGACTTATGTAGCCCAGGCTGGCTGCACACTCAGTATAACCTTGACCATCCTGTTCCTCTGCCTCCAAGTCTGGCTTGCTGGATCTCTGTTAGTTCAAGGCTAGCTTGTTCTACACAGTGAGACCCAGGCCAGTTGGGGCTACAGGGAGACTTTGCAAAAAAGACACACACATGCACACATAAAATACAGAGAGACTAGGGAGATGGCTCAGCAGTTAAGAGCACTGCTTGTTCTTGCAGAGGACCCAGGAGAAAGAAAAAATAAGAAAAATGTCAGGAGCAGGAGCTCAGTGGTTAAGAGCACTGGCTGCTCTTGCAGAGGACCTGGGTTCAGCTCCCAGCACCCACATGGAAGCTAACAACCATCCTCAACTTCAGCTCTAGGGGATTCCACACTCTCCTCTGCCTCTTCAGGCATTGCACACACATAGTGCACTTATATGCAAGCAAAACACTCATCCACTTAAAATAAAAATTAGGGTTGGAGAGATGGCTCACTGGTTAGGAGCACTGGCTGCTCTTGCAGAGGACCCAGGTTTAATTTGCAGCACTCACATGGGAACCATTCACAACTTCAGTTCTAGGGAATCAGATGTCCTCTTCTGGCCTCCATAGGCATTGCACACAAGGGTGCAGTCACATGCAAGCAAAACACTAAAACACAAAAACAAATTTTAAAATTTTTAAATATTTTTTTTAATGGGTATGAATGTACTGTCTGCATGTAGGTTTGTGCACCCGTGTCGTGCAATGCTGTGGAGGTCAGAAGAAGGTGTTGGATTTCCCTGGAACTGGAGTCAAAGATGGTTTTTAGCCACCATGTGGGTGCTGGGAATCGAACCCGGGTCCTCTGCAAGAACAGTCGGAGCTCTTAACCTCTGAGCCATGTCTCCAGCCCCCAAATAAATAATTTTTAAAAATAAATACATTCTGGGGCTGGAGAGATGGCCTAGCGGTTAAGAGCGCCGACCGCTCTTGCAGAGGACCCGGGTTCGATCCCCAGCACCCACATGGCGGCTGAGAACCGTCTGAAACTCCAACTCCAGGAGAACTCCAGCTCCAGGGGAATCCGACGCCCACTTCTGACCTCCGCGGCATTGCACGACACGGGTGCACAGACTTGCATGCAGACAATACATTCGTACACATACAGAAATAAATAAAATTAATAAAAAAAATTTTTTTTAAATAAATACATTCTGGGACTGGAGAGATGGCCTAGCAGTTAAGAGCGCCGACCGCTCTTACAGAGGACCTGGGTTCGATCCCCAGCACCCACATGGCGGCCAAGAACCGTCTGAAACTCCAATTCCAGGAGAACTCCAGGTCCAGGGGAATCCGACACCCTCTTCTGACCTCCGCGGCATTGCACGACACAGGCGCACAAACCTGCATGCAGACAGTACATTCATACACATAAAGAAATAAAAATAAATAAATACATTCTTCAAAATTAAGGTGATGTTAGGTGTGGTGGCCTACGCCTTTAGTTCCAGCACTAGGGAGGCAGAGCCAGGCAGATCTCTGTGAGTTCCAGGCCAGCTGGAGCTACAGGGAGACCCTGTCTCAAAAGGACAAAAAAATAATTAAAATAAGGTGACTAGGGGGTTAGTTCTGTGCCCCACATCTTCTCAGCAGTCAACTTCCCAGAAGAAATGTCACATTATTCTTCCTTTACAACTGCTAGTTACCATATTTGCATGAATACTGCTATTAGTGTTCTGCATTTACATGAGGACAGTATTTCCAATGCAATATCTATTTTTTATTTTGAGAGATCCTAAAAGAATCTCCCTGCATTTTACTGAGGCCCCATATAAGATGCAGAGCTGAACCAGTCCTTGGTCCTGGTTCTGTTGCAGAAGTAGTTAAAGGTGATTAATGGCAGTCACTCTGCCCTTTTGGAAAGCTGAGTCCTGGGAAGGCTGGGAGTAACAAGTCGTGGCTAACCCAGACGTCAGTTCCTTGGTGAAGAGCCTTTCCTGCTTGGTATGCAATCAATCTCTGGGTTCATCAGTGCAGGGCCTCAAACATCAAGTTTACCGGAAACTCTTCTCGGCTTCCCTGACCACCCGAAAGGGGAAGCCATGACCAGGCACAACGACATCAGCGATGTCTAGGATCCTCTTCCGGCTCCGCTGCTGGACCACTGGGTCTTCGCTCAGCGCCTGCCACGAGTCTTCGTCTCCATGGCGTTCGAACACATCGCCCGCCACCACCACAGTGCCCAGGGTAGTGCCCTCAACCACCACGCTCACGTCCCGCTGGCCTCCGTGGCCCGGCGTGGCCCACACCTGCAGCCCGGGGCCCAGGATCAAGGGCTGCTCCTCACACAGCCCATGGGGCAGGTAGAGGCCCCCGGGGAGGCAGAAATCGTGCGAGACCAGCAGAGCCGCCACGGGAAAGAGCCCTAGGTTCCCAATATGATCCGAGTGTCCGTGGGTCCCCACCACTAGAGTCACGTCTCCTGGGGCCACGCCCTGTCCAGCTAGGGCTCCGAGCAGCGCCGGCCGAGCCCAGGGCCCCGCGGTGTCCACAAGGATGGGGCCCCGCGCTGCCTCCTCCAGAGCGGCCTTTGCACCGCCGTCTGCAGGTGGAGACATTCTGGGGCTGGAGCCCGAGACCCAGGCCTGGGGCAGCACCAGGGTAACTGTGCCATCCGCACGCACCGCGTCCGCCGTGCCCCCGGGCTCCGCGTAGCCACGCAACAGCACCGCCACCGAATAGGAGTCGCCGGGTAGCAGCAAGGGAACCTCACCGTGCAGCGGCTCAGTCCGCACCCCGATGCTCATGGCAGGGGAAGGAGAGAAATGGGGCTACGGAAGTCGACCCGGTACCGCCAGTTCCCGAGGGGAGGTCTCGCTCTTAACATGGTACCGCCCGCAACCCCCCACCCCTGCCGAAGATGGTATCGTCCAGTCCGCCTTTCCCTCGCCTTTCCGCCTGGCCTCAACGTTTTGGCCTTAGCTGGACTCAAAAAATGGCCTTCTTTCCTTACCATTTAAAGGGCAGCCTTTTGCCTCGTCCTCTTTCTAGCTCTAGCTGTTCTCTACTTTGGAACTAAGGCGTATCGCCACTCACAAATCTTTGCTCTGAGGAAATGAAAAGTTGGAAAAAGCGCGAGGGATTTTGTCCCAGACGGGCTCCCGTACCAACTATGTGGCTGAGGCAGTAGCCACATGCTTTGATTCTCTAGAGTCTTGGAACGTGTATGGACCGCGGCAAGTACAAACCAGGGGTTTTTCGTTCTTTGGAATTTTTTTTTTTTTTTTTTAAGACAGAATGTCCCTATAGCCCCAACTGCCTGGAACTCACAATTATAGACCAAGCTGGCCTGGATCTTGCAGAGATCCCCCCCGCCTCTGCCTCTGCTGGAATTAAAGATATCCACAACCACGCTGGTTTTAAAATTTGAGTTGTACACTTCTGCTCCTCCAACACCTGCCTTTCCTTGGGTCGGAAAATTATAGAAACCAATAGGCCCTATTGTCTGGACGTCACGGATCACATATAATGAGTGCACGTTTGAAACTGGGCTCAGCTGATATTTAAGAATTTTTAAAAAGTTTAATAGCGATATCGAAAAGTTGGCATTTGTGAAATTAATATGAAATCGGCCAAGTGTTTACCCCCACCTATCTGCATTTCTTCACCCTGTCCCAGTGCCTTGTTTGTTCTGTTCAGGGACTGATGGTCTGCAGCTTCTTTGTATGCAGGCAGTGTGTATGTCGGTAGCTGTTTTGGCTTGGGGGTGAGAGGGTGTTTGCTGTTTGAGACAGGTTCTCCCTGTAACCTTGAACTCACTATGTAAATCAGGCTAGCCTCAATCTCACAGATCCACCAGCCTCTACCTCTGGAGTACTGGATTAAAGACCTGTGCCACCACATGCAGTTTAGCGTCTTTTGAGATACTGTCTCCCCTAACACAGGGTAGACTTGAACTTGCTATGCAGCCAGATGATAACTTTGAACTTCAGATACCCTCAGCCTCCCAAGTGCTGGGATTGCAAGGATATGTTCAGGTTTTATACTGAGCTGAGGGTCAAATTCTGGGCTTTGTTTATAGTTGGCAAATCCTCTATCAACTGACTATATCCCTAGTTCAAGTTCTGGCTTTGCGCAAGGGTCTAAAATAGAGCCCTTAAGGTAAAGGGACTTTCGCACAGCTCATGTTATCCATTGCTTACCAGTGAGTGCAGGTGAGGACCAGTAGAGATATTTACTGGAAGAGCTTAAATGCTCTTACAAAATAAACCTGGCTAATTAAGGAGCTTGATGTGGCTCATCTCTGGAGGCACGACTTGCCCCAGCTTCTCCAACCTTTTCCCCTTCCTCTTCTGATTCTCCAGGATCCTGCCTAATACTATATGAAGAGAATAGTTCAAGCTTTCAAGTGGGGTCACTCACACACAAACACTCTTAAAACTGTGGGGCAGGGAGAGCTCAGATTTTAGAGACCTATCACTCAAAGGCAAGAGTCAAAGGTCCTCTGGGTCATGCTTGAGATTGCCTGGTGCCTTGGTTATCTCTTCTTCTTCTTCCTGTTCCTCGTCTTCCTCTTGCCCATTTCTGGTCTTCTCCTTTCCAGTCCAAGTTTCCTGCAGACAAGCTAGGTAGAATGAGAGAAAGCAATTTCAATATTAGTGCTAGGAATTCCAGAGGCTGGCACAAGAGAAGACCCACCTCTGCACTTACCAGTTTCAGAGGCTGGGAGCACATGACCTTCACAGAGAAAATGCTGAAGGGGCTGCTCCTGGTGATGGAAGTACCAGTCTCCCACAATATCTTCAAATTCCTCCAGCATTGTCTCACACTGGTGAAGAGGAAGAGCAGAAAGGTCTTGGAAAACTCCCAGTCTTCCTACTCTATCTGATTGACTTTGGAGAGGCAGGTAGCCAGCAGGGTACACTTTGCTTGCTAGCTGTGTGGTTTTCTTCATTCAGCATTTACTACTGTCTATCTACTCACCTAGATGGGAATCCTAGTTGGGAGATGGAGCCAGGAGGATCAGAGGTTCAAAATCATCCTCCACTATATGGTGAGTTCTAGGCTAGCCTGGGCTGCATGAGACCTTGTCTCAAAACTTCTGAATCTTGTGGGCTGGAGAAATGGCCTAGTGGTTAAGAGCCCCGACTACTCTTGCAGAGGACCCGGGTTCCATCCCCAGCACCCACATGGCGGCTGAAAGCCGTCTTTGACTCCAGTTCCAGGGGAATCCGACACCCTCTTCTGACCTCCGCAGCATTGCACGACAGGGGTGCACCAACCTACATGCAGACAGTACATTCATACACATAAGAAATAAATAAAACATTAAAAAAAAAATCTGAATCTCAAACTATTGCTTGTAAAGTGGGAACTGGCAATCCTATACCTGTCACATAAAGATAAGACAGTATCTGAAAAGTATGTGTCCAGAGCCCAAGACATAGTACATGCTTAGAAAGCAATGGTGGGCATTATTAGCCTCTAACATTACTTCTTGAGATGGTTTTGGGCCTACTTTATAATTTTTTTTTTTATTCTTGTATGTGTATGAATGTACTGTCTGCATGTAGGTCTGTGCACCCGTGTCATGCAATGCCACGGAGGTCAGAAGAGGGCATCAGTTAAAGATGGTTCTCAGCCGCCATGTGGGTGCTGGGGATTGAACCCGGGTCCTCTGCAAGAGCAGTCGGTGCTCTTAACTGCTAGGCCATCTCTCCAGTTGGGCCTACTTTAATAAATGACACAGAAGGGGCTGGAAAGATGGCTTAGTGGTTAAGAGCACTGACTGCTCTTGAAGAGGACCCAGGTTCAACTCCCAGCACCCACGTGGTAGCTTACAACCATATGTAACTTCAGTTCCAAATGTGACACCTTCTTCTGATCTCTGAGGGCCTTGTACAACACAAGTGCACCTACATACATGCAGGCAGTACACTCCTACACATAAAATAAAAATAACAGATAAGGGCTGGAGAGATGGCCTAGCAATTAAGAGCGCCAACCACTCTTACAGAGGACCAGGGTTCGATCCCCAGCACCCACATGGTGGCCGAGAACTGTCTGAAACTCCAATTCCAGGAGAACTCCAGTTCCAGGGGAATCTGACACCCTCTTCTGACCTCTGCAGCATTGCACGACACGGGTGCACAAACTTGCATGCAGACAGTACATTCATACACATACAGAAAAAAAAAAAATAACGGATAAGAGTCGGGGGTGTGGTAGCACATGCTTTTAATTCCAGCTCTGGGAAGCAGAGGCAGGTGGATCTCTGTGAGTTCAAAGCCAGCCTGGTCTACAGGGTGAGTTACAGGCCAACTGGGGCTACAGGGAGACCCTGTCTCAAAAAGGCAAAAAAAAAAAAAAAACAACACGCAGGCTGAGCATGGACAGGGTCTCCTTTTAGCCCCAGCTGTCCTGGAACTCACTCTGTAGACCAGGCTGGCCTTGAACTCACAAAGATCCACCTGCCTCTGCCTCCCAAGTGCTAGGATTAAAGGCGTGCGCCACCACGCCCGGCCAACATTTGGCTTTTTTTTTTACAGAATCTCCCTGTAGCTGAAGCTGGCCTGGAACTCTCTCTGCAGACCAGGCTGGCCTTGAACTCACAGAGATCAGCCTGCCTCTGCCTCCCAAGTGCTAGGATTAAAGGTGTGCACCACTAGATAAAATATTTTTTAAATGACACAGTAGCCACATGTGGTAGTACATGCTTTAATCCCAGCACTCTGGAGGCAGAGGCAGGCAGATCTTTGTAAGTTTGAGGCCAGCGAGAATTACACAGTGAACGAATGAATGAATGAATGAATGAATGAATGAACGAACTAAGGAGTCCTTGCTCTGACTCTTCTCCCTGTCCAAGTCAAATCCTAGGACCTAGCTTCTCTCTCTAGCTCTCTGCTCACCTCCCTGGATAATGTGGCATCTCAGCCTACCTGCTTTTTGAGGAATGTCACCTCCACGCTGGGCTCATCCCACAGCTCCAAAGGGATTCCCAGATCCACCTTCACTCCCTTCTGCACCAGGCCTTTCAGTGTTGCCATGGTTTGACTCTGCCCCTGAGGGACGGAAAAACTGCTATCAGCTCCTCACCCACCACCTCTTCCTTTTCCTTCCCACCAACCATAACCACTTCATCAACTATTGGAGACTCAGGGATATGGTCCATGAGTGAGTGTGACCATAACAATGGGACTCTCCAGACTTAGGGGGGAGAAAGGTAGATATCCCTTGAGGATCTTACAGGATTCAGATCTTTATTTCTGAGAAACAGGGACCTGGGTTGAAGAGATAATTGAAGTTTTTGCTGTGGAAGCACTATAACCCTGAGTTCAGTCCCCAGAACACACACATTTTAAAGAGCCAGGCCTGCTGGGCATGGTGGCACATGCCTTTGATCCCAGCACTTGGGAGGCAGAGGCAGGTGGATCTCTGTGAGTTCAAGGCCAGCCTGGTCTACAGAGTGAGCTCCAGGCCAGCTGGGACTAAAGGGAGACCCTGTCTTATGGCCTATCGGTTAAGAGCGCCGACTGCTCTTACAGAGGACCCGGGTTCGATCCCCAGCATCCACATGGCGGCCGAGAGCCGTCTGAAACTCCAATTCCAGGAGAACTCCAGCTCCAGGGGAATCTGAGACCCTCTTCTGACCTCCAGGGCGTTGCACGACATGGGTGCACAGACTTGCATGCAGGCAGTACATTCACACACATACAGAACTAAATAAAATTAATAAAAAAAAAAAAAAAAGACAAAAAAAAAGAACCCTTTGTGGTAAAGACATTGAGATCCAGAGCTAAGTAATTTGCCCTAGGTCATACAGCTAATAAGTGGTTGAGGAAGGATTATTTTCACCTGACTCCAAAGCTTCTTGATCACAATATTATAAAACACTAAGCTCAGTAAATTGTAGCAATTACAGATAAGAAAATAAGTCCAAAAAAGGTAAATAACTAAATTAATAGCAGACCTAGTAAACCAGGAATGCTACTATTGCAGCAATTTTTAACAGCTCTGAATTTTTGATGAAGGGTAACTGACAGAAATAATAATGTTAACTTAGTTTTGTTTTATACATAAGCCAGTCATTTGGAGAAAGTAGTAGTTTTTATTTATTTTTTAAGCATGTCCCATCCTCACCAATGGGAAGACTGAAACTCACATGTGAAAAATCTAACATTGAATGAGTAAAACCTTCAAGGTCTGAAATTACTGTTTACAGCAGCCTTCTGGATCCCACTATCTGGCCAGTGCATGTTTTTTGTAGGGAATAAAACAGTGAATCTGAACATTTTGTTATGGTTGTCTGTTAACTACTACTAGTTTCAGATGTAAGTATGCTTGCATGACCTTTATAGGACTGTTGTAAATTTAGTGATTATTATTTTGTACCTAGAACCTAACTTTTCGTTCATAAATACAGGCTAAAGCAATGGTAAAAGACTTCTGTGGATATTTTAAACATCTCAGCTAGCTTATGTTAGCAGAAGTACTTGTTCACAGAATATCCACATGTGCTGATATTACAGCTGATTCCCAAGTCAAGACTTTTCTGTTTGTTGTGGTTTAAAAAGAAAAAGCAAGTTTTCCATAAAGAATTAGTCTCAACAACTCCCTTATCTTCATTGGCTGCTTTTTGTCACTCACACCTCTGAATTTTTTCTTACTAGTTTTAGCAAGGTTCCTATAAAATACATTTATGCCTATCAGATTGACTTGAATTACAACTTCCTTATATACTTGAGAAAGTGTGTAGAGATGNTAGGTGCTGTTCTTGCAGAGGACCTGGGTTTGGTTCCCATTACCCACATGGCAGATCACAACCATCTATAACTCTAGTTGCAGATGATCCAATGCCCTCTTCTGGCTTCCTTGGGCACTGCACACACATGGTGTGCTTACATACATGCAGGCAAAACAGTCATACACATCAAATAAAAATAATGAGAGGCAGAGGCAGGAGGATCTCTGGGAGTTCAAGGCCAGCCTGATCTATATAGTGAGTTCAGGACAGCTGGGGCTACAAATAAATTTAAAATTTGAAAGCAAAAGAACAATAAGGCCAAACAGGAGGAGAAGAAACAACTTCCTTCCTGGGAGGCATCTGACCTTGGCATATCGCAGTGACCCCTTGCGCTCAGCATGAACACTGTAATCCAAGATGCGCTCACATAAATTCTCCAAAGCCTCTTCCAACCTCGTCTCCCTGGGGAAACAAAGGAAATAAGACTCCTTGATGTTTCAGGGACACCTAGGGCTCCTCTTAAGGGGAGAAGGGAGTTAGGAGGTAGAAGAATTCAAAAACTCACGAAATGCTGTAAGGCACATGTCTCTTTCTCTTGCCCGTGTCTAACACCTGCCCCAGCTCCAGCACCTCTCGGGATCGGCCAGTGCGACTCAGCTCCTCCTGTAGTTCCATGCTCAGCAGCTTACACACTGGTAGTGAGGAGAGAGCCAAGTAATCACCCCAGAAGTACATTCTGCCCATGACTCAAGGCAGCAGACTCCAAGCACAAACTGTTGGAGCCAGAACGACTGGAGCAGAATGCTGACTTGGCCTCAGTAGCTGTGTGACTCTTACTGTGTCTGGGGTTCTTTGCCTCTAAAATGGGGATAATGCTGTGTCCCTCAAAAGGGTGTGAGGATGAAATAAGTCAATACATGCAGCTCTACCTCTAAGGCTAGAGTGGTTTCTGGGACATACCACTGTGTAAGTACTATGGTATCACCCTGAAGTTATTTATTGAGCTCCTTCTATATGCACAGTAACAGTACAGACATCATAAAAGCCATGATGATCTATCCACAGAACACTGCCAGACTAGTTTGGGACAGATATATAGACAGTGACAATACAGTGATTACACTCCAGGGTTATAATCAAGAGACTTAATCTCGGGGCTACTAAGATGGCTCAGTGGGTGAAGGCAGCCAAACCCCAAGACCTGAGTTCAGTCCCTAGTACACACACAGTGGAAAGAGAGACCTGACTTCTGCACATACGCACTGTAGCATGTTCGCATCCACATGTACACACACAAAAATAATAAAAATGTAATTTTTTTTTTTTTTGAAACAGGGTCTCCCTTTAGTCCCAGCTGGCCTGGAGTTCACTAAGTAGACCAGGCTGGCCTTGAACTCACAGAGATCCACCTGCCTCTGCCTCCCAAGTGCTGGGATTAAAGGCATGCGCTACCATGCCTGGCCTAAGACAGTTCTTAGCTGCCATGTGGGTGCTGGGATTTGAACCTGGGTCCTCTGCAAGAACAGTCTGTACTCTTAATCACTGAGCCATCTCTCCAGCCCCATAATAATTTTTTTGAGACAGAGTTTCAGTATTTAGACCTGGCTGGCCTCGAACTCACAGAGATTCACCTGCCTCTGACTCCTGAGTGCTGGAATTAAATAAAAGGTTGCATGCCCAACCATAGTAACAATTAAAAAAAAATCTCTCCAGGAAATGCAAAATTCATTCAAAGGTCACTTGTTCTCTAATCTCCGTAAGGGTGAATTTTATATTTTCCACTACTGTCTTTCCAGCGTCTGACCTGACACAAGGAGAGTGGATGGGGTTCCCAAGGAAAGAATGGCTTATACAGAAGTGACAAGTAAACTAAGAGGGGGATAAATAACTAAAGTGCTCACACTGTTTCCTAGGACCTCAGATATAGGAGTACTTCTTTTCCCACCCAAGGACCATGACACAGCTGGTGACAGGTAAGGAAGAAGGAGTGGAAAGACGACATTTAAATTGGGTCCTGAAGAATGAACAGGAGCTTACCAAATATAGAATGAGACTTCAGGCAAAGGGAAAAACAGCCATGGCTGGAGAGATGACTCAGTGGTGAAAAGCACTTGCTGCCAGCCAGGCGTGGTGGCACATGCCTATAGTCCCAAGCACTTGGGAGGCAGAGGCAGGTAGATCTCTGTGAGTTCAAGGCCAGCCTGGTGTATTAGTCAGTTCTAGGCCAGCTGGAGCTATAAAGAGAACCTGTAAAAATAAACAAACAAACCCAAAACAAAAACAAAAGAACACAAAGAACACTGGCTCCTCTTGCAGAGGACCAAGATTCATTTCCCAGCACCACATAGTGGCTGACATCTATCCATAACCCCAGTTCCAGGGCATCTAATGTCTTCTGGCTTCCCTAAGCACTGTATGCACTAGTGGACGTACATACATGGAGACAAAATACACTCATAAAATAAAAATTATTAAAATTTCTTAAAAAGGGGAAAACAGCCAAGCACAAGGTAAGGCACACTCAGTGACTGTGAGAAGTTGAGTGTTTCTGAAGCAGCATAGGCTCTTTTAGGATGAAAATAGTGTAAGAATGTTTGAGTCCATACAAGAGCCTTATAGGCTATGCCAAAAAATGTTGGCTTAGGGGCTGGAGAGATGACTCAGTGGTTAACAGCACTGGCTGCTATTCCAGACAACCCAGGTTCAGTTCCCAGCACCCCCGTAGTAACTCCTGTTCCAGGGGATCTAATGCCCTCTTCTGGCTTCCGTGGATAGTGCGTGCAGGTGGTGCACTTACCTCCAGGCAAAACATTTGTATTTGTAAAATAGATATTTTTAGGTACCTGGAGCCATGATGGCTCAGTGATTAAGAGTACTGGCTGTTCTTACAGAAGATCCAGGTTTGAATCCCAGCACCCACATGGCAGCTAACAACCATCTGTCACTCCAGTTTCAGGGAATCTCAACACCCTCTTCTGACTTCTGTGGGCTTTGCCAGACATGGGTCCGCACATAAAATAAAAATAAATAAAATTTAAAATATAAAAATAAGTCTTTTGGTCTCTTTGAGACAGGGTCTCTCTGTAGCTCCAGCTGGCCTGGAACTCTCTAAGTAGACCAGGCTGGCGTTGAACTCAGAGATCCACCTGCCTCTGCCTCCTGAATGCTGGGATTATATATGCCATCATGCCTAGCTAAAAATAAACTTTTTTAAATGTTGGCTTAGGGACCGGGAGATGCCTCAGTCAGTAAAGTGGCTGTCTTGCAAGCTTGAGGACCTGAGTTTGAATCCCCAGAACCCATATAAAAACCTGGGAGGCACTGCACACTTGTGATCCTAGCACTTTCAGATGGGAGGCAGAGACAGATAAATCCCTGGAAGTTCACAGGGCAGTCAGCCTGGTCACAGTTCCCGACCAATGAGAGACCCTGTCTCAAATAAAAAGTGGAAGATGGGCTTAAGAATGTCACCCAAGATTGTCCTCTGACCTCCACAAATGTGCAGTGCATGTGCATAAATACTCACAGATGCGCATACACAAACACACAAATGTCTTAGTGTGATTGCAGTAGGGGGCATACAGAGGTGGCAAAGCAAGGACTGCCAAGGTTAACCCTGTGTTTAGGAAGATTAACAAGTGGAGGAAGTGCGCAAATAGAATCAAGTCATGAGAAACACTGATAATGAAATGCAGAGAGTGTGAGATGAAGAGAGGAAGAATCCCAGAGTAAAATGAATGTCAGGGAGAGAATCACAGGGTACTCAGTGACCTGGCTTTTCCCAAGTGTGGCCATTCACTAAGAAGCCAGAAAAGGCGCTGCTTGCTGTGAAACCCACACAGCACACTCCTTCTGCAAAGCCCCGCACTGATGGGCAACTTCTAGAGGTATGGCGTCCCCATCTTCTGTTTATGAGTTTCAACTGCTGAGTTACTTGCCCTCAACGCCCTGAGGGGGGCCATGGAACCTGTAATTTGCAAGCATCTCTGCCAGGGCGGGGCTCGGGATGTCTACTAGGTCTGAACATCACATCCTGTCCCTGAAGACTTTCCAGATTTAGGTCTGGTGGGTCACAAGGGGGGGAAACACACAGGAGATGCTCCATAGAATCGGCTTTCCAGAGGAAGACGATCCTTGAACTACAATTCCCACAATCCACTGGGGCGAAAGCCTTACAAAGAAAAGCGGGCTCTTTCCAAATGTCACATGGGAAATGTAGTGCTTCAGTTTGGGCTAGCTTTATGAGTTCCCATTCCAATGTTACCAAGCTCCAAAAGATCCTCCTCCCTTAAAATCTCAAGAAGGTCCAGTGACCCATCCATCCTGAAGCCAGGAGGTAGGACAGGGAGATGCAAATAAGAACAGCTCTTTTTAGATACCTTCGCATTTGTTGGGCAAACGTTCAGGATCATCTTCCTCCTCTTTCGTCGTCCCAGCCCAAGCACCGTACACTGTCAAGATAAAAAGCACTATTTCCAACCGCACAGGTCCCATGACAAAATACAGTACACACACGCACGCACGCACGCACGCACACACACAACCACCGTTTGCCTTCAGATCAACTTTGGGAGGGCAGCGCGCCCTTTAAGTTCAGGCGTGGCCGGCCGCAAGCTTAAAAAAAAAAAAATCCAGCATGGCAGGGTTAGCACATGCGCAGAGCTATTCCTAAAGTAGGTGGAGTGTCACGGATCTGGGTTTCTCCGCCTCTGTTTAGTGGCGCCTCCTCAGGTCCTGGCAGCTGGATAGTGAAACAATAAATTGAAGTAGTGAGACTAGAAGAATGTAATTCTTAATCAAGGGTGTAGAGTATAAATTTTCTATAATTTAATGCTGTGAGACAATATGGTTTGTTCTGGTTTGGGGAAGAGATAGTGACTGGCTCTCGGCTTCTTCCAGGACCTACTCCCGCCAGGGGGCGGGGCCAAGATGGCGCCGAGCGCCGGGTGAGCGGCGCTTTGGCAGTGGTGAGAGGCTTTTACTGCTCCCGGTGCTTGGCTGGCGGGGCCAGGTCTGAGGCGTACCTGGGAGGAGAGCCTTTGCAGGGGCCCATGAGGGGACTGGGAAGAGGACGGTTGGTTGTGTGTCCGTGCTCGTGGGAACCTGTGTGTGTTTGCACTGGAGGGATGTTGGGGCGATATAGTGGATTCTGAACCTCCGTTCGCGCTGCCTGGGGAATCTTCGACTCTGTTCTCTGCTGAGGAGACTAGTGCACAGATCTAGCTCAAGCTAACCGTCCTCTGCGAAGTCCTCCTGTCGCCTCCCTTAATCTGAGAAGCTCCTGAGGCTGTAGAATGATTTCTGAACCCTTAGTGGCAGAGGGTACCACAAGGTAGTGAAGGATCAGTAGGAGTTCGCCAGGGAACTGGACTGGACCGCTTCTTGTATACCTGGCACAGGTACAGAGTGTATGTTGAGTAGTTATATTCCCTGTAGACAAGACTTACGAAAGTCAAAGAGAAATGAGACCTAGGATGTTTTGAATATAACCAAAGTGTCCTTTGGCATTTATTTTCCCATCTCCCCAGCACTCAGTTCTGAACATTCTTGAGGTTGCTCTTAGTCATGTCCAGTGCCAGGCATGCCTCATTCCTTTTGATCACAGAGCCTGTGTTTTATTCGTTTTGGCAATCGTTATACCAAGTATTTATTGAACACTTACATGTTTAGGTTTTGAAATTCATTTATTCAACAATGCCCCAGGTACAGGTCTGGGCATCAGATATATCAGTGAACATAACAGACATGTCCCTGTCCGGTGGGAGTGGGATGATAAGCATGAAGAAATGACAACCAAACTTGGTGATGCATGGTTGGTAATGTGCAGGGGTATCACAAATTCAAGGCTAGCCTCACTATAGAGTGAGTTCCAGGGCAGCCTACGCAATTTAGACTCTGTCTTAGTCCCAGAAGGGTTGCCTAGCATTTAGAAAGCCCTGGATTTAATCTTGGGTGATGATTAAAGGTATAGAAGAGCCAGTCGCGGCGGTGCACGCCTTTAATCCTAGCACTCGGGAGGCAGAGACAGGCGGATCTTTGTGAGTTCAAGGCCAGCCTGGTCTACATATTGAGTTCCAGGACAGCCGGAGCTACAGGGAGACCCTGTCTCAAAACAACAACAACAACAACAAAAAGGCATTACAAGAAAGTTACAGCAAAGGGAAAAAACAAAACAAAACAGGCAGTGACGTGTTCTCCATTCCAGCACTTGGGAGGCAGAGGCAGGCGGATCTTTGTGAGTTCAAGGCCAGCCTGGTCTACATATTGAGTTCCAGGACAGCCGGAGCTACAGGGAGACCCTGTCTCAAAACAACAACAACAACAACAAAAAGGCATTACAAGAAAGTTACAGCAAAGGGAAAAAACAAAACAAAACAGGCAGTGACGTGTTCTCCATTCCAGCACTTGGGAGGTGGAAGCTGAAGGACCAGGAGTTAAAGCCAGTGTTGGCTACATAGTGAATTTGAGGCCACACTGGAAAAAGGAAAACCAGAGCAAACTTATGACTGCCTGGCCAGGTAGACAGCCAAACATCCAAACATACATGTGGAGAGGACACAGCAAAGGACATAGAGCAAGAACATGCTTGTCAAATGTGAAGTATAGCAAGGAGGGTGATGGGACTGGATAAAAGTTAGAGAAAGGGCCCTGCGTGGTGGTGCACGCCTTTAATCCTAGCACTTGGGAGGCAGAGGCAGGCGGATCTTTGTGAGTTCAAGGCCAGCCTGGTCTACAGAGTGAGTTCCAGGACAGCTGGGGCTACAGGGAGACCCTGTCTCGAAAAGACAAAAAAAAAAAAAAGAAAGGTTAGAGAAAGGAAGACAGATCAAGGATGTGATGGGAAGAAAAAAGGAAGAAAGCAAGCCCTTTCTTCCTGCTTTACAAAACCCCCCCAATCAAACAGGAACTCATACACAGCTCAGGCTGTCCTCAAACTGGCTATCTGCTTGTTTCAGCCTCCAGTGCTGGAATTACAAGTATATACTAGGTAAGGTCTCATTCTGAAGCCCAGCCTGGTGTGGAAGTCAAGGCATTCCACTGCCTCAGCCTTCTAAATGCTGGGATTATAGATGTGAGCCATCACATTTGTCCAAGAACCCAGACTTTGATTAGAAAAGCATTAGGATTTTTTTCTTTTCTTTTTTTTTTTTTTTTTTTATTTTTGAGATGGGGGTCTCCCTTTTAGTCCCAGCTGGCCTGGAGTTCACTCTGTAGACCAGGCTGGCCTTGACTCACAGAGATCTGCCTGCCTCTGCCTCCCAAGTGCTAGGATTAAAGGCGTGTGCCACCACACGCGGCCAGAAAGGCTTTAGGATTTTATGACAAAAAGGGAACCATTACAGTGAAGAAATGGTAATCTGTTTTGTTTTTTGGGGTTTTTTTTTGGTCTTTTCCAGACAGGGTCTCCCTGCAGCCCTAGCTGTCCTGGAACTCACTCTGTAGACCAGGCTGGCCTTGAACTCACAAAGATCCGCCTGCCTCTGCCTCCGCCTCCCAAGTGCTAGGATTAAAGGCGTGCGCCACCATGCCTGGCTGGTAATCTGTTTTATATTTTGACACAATCACTTTGGTTTTAAGGAGTAAATGCTGGGAGTCTTAATGTGGAATCAGAAACACCTTGTCCTGGGGCTTTTGAAGTTCAGCACATCACCTAGATCAAAAACTAGAGTTAGTGAGTACAAGTGCCCTATCACTGAGCCATATCCTGAGCCTTTAATCTGACGAATTTGATGTGAGAACCCAGATAAAGAATTAATTTTGTAGCTGGGCGTGGTGGCGCACTCATCTCTGTGAGTTCAAGGCCAGCCTGGTCTACAGAGTGAACTCCATCCAGGCCAGCTGGGACTAAAAGGGAGACCCTGTCTCAAACAAAAAATTAATTTTGTATGGTGACATACACCTTTAATCCTCAGCTTATCAGGTAGAAGAAATAGCAGGATCAGGAGTTCATCCTCGGCTACAAATTGAGTTGGAGGCCATCTTAGGTTACTTGTGGCCCTATCTCAAAAAAATAAAAACAAACTGAAGGCCAGGTGTGGTGGTACCCTTCTTTAATTCCAGCACCTGGGAGGCAGAGGCAAATGGATCTCTGTGAGATTGAGGCAAGCCTGGTCTACATAGTGGGTCCCAGGCCAGCTGGGGCTACAGGGAGAACCTGTTTCCAAAAAAAGCTGAACTGGAGATGTAAGCTCAGTTGGTAGAGTGCTTGCCCTGCCTGCAGGAAGCCCTGGGTTCCGTGTCCAGTACTATGTAAACTGGGTGTGATAGTGGACACCAGTAATCACAGCACTTGGGAGGTAGAGGCAAGAGGATCAGGATTTCAAGGCCATCCTTCCTTTCATAGTTTGAAGTAAGGTAAAACTAAAAAACTTATGAAAATACAGACCAAACAAAATAAGTTACTGGGCATGACAGTACATGCCTGTAATCCCAGTACTTGCAAGGCTGAAACAGGAAGATGTAGTCTGACTGTTGAAACAACAAAACAACCCAAACCAAGTTGCTGTGAAGATGAGCAGAAACTGGTGCATGTGTAGCCCCAGCTGGCCTGGAACTCACTCTGTAGACCAGGCTGGGCTTGAACTCACAAAGATCCACCTGCCTCTGCCTCCCAAGTGCTAGGATTAAAGGCGTGTGCCACCACGCCCGGCAGGACTCAGTCTAAGTAGGAGTTTTGGCTTCTCCTTCCTTCCCTCCCTCCCTCCCTCCCTCCCTCCCTTCCCCTTCCCCTTCCCCTCCCTTCTGTCTTTCTTTTCTCCTTTCCTTTTTCTCTTTCTTTTCCTTCTTTGTTGTTTGGTTTCTTTGTTTGAGACAGGGTCTTCCTGTAGCCCCAGCTGTCCTGGAACTGGCTGTGTAGATCAGGCTGGCCTTGAACTCACAGAGATCTGCCTGCCTCTGCCTCTTGAATGCTAGGATTAAAGGTGTGTGCCACCAAGCCGGCTTCTTTTTCTTTTTCTCTCTCCCTCCACACTCTGTAGCCATTCTCCATCTCTCCACCCTGCGGTGACATCCTTCCAGGTAGGGGAACTGGGATTCCAGCATGGCTGAGGAGAAGAAACTGAAGCTCAGCAATACTGTGCTGCCCTCCGAGTCCATGAAGGTGGTGGCTGAATCCATGGGCATTGCCCAGATTCAGGAGGAAACCTGCCAGCTGCTGACAGATGAGGTCAGCTACCGGATCAAGGAGATCGCACAGGTAACCCTTTAGCCCCAGCTTTTCTGTGTGAGGCCCCAACTTCCTGTGTAGCTGGGGATAATCTTGAACGTCTCCTCTACCTCCCAGTGCTGAGATTACTGGCTTGCACCACCATACCTGGTTTGTGCAATGCTGGGGATCCATCCCAGGGCTCTCTGCATGTTAGGGAAGTGCTCTACCCAGTGAGGTACATACATCTACTTGACTCTTTTCTCTTCCCCAACCCCTAGGATGCCTTGAAGTTCATGCACATGGGAAAGCGGCAGAAGCTGACCACCAGTGACGTTGACTACGCACTGAAGCTAAAAAATGTGGAGGTGATTGGGAGAGATTGGAAGCCAGCTGGAGGCCTGAGATGGGAGCAGAGTGAAGAGACTCTGCAGACGATGTGGCCACGCCTTCCTGGGCTGCTTCTCATGCCCCTCTCTCTCTCTCCCTCCCTCTATCTCCCCTGATAGCCGCTGTATGGCTTCCACGCTCAGGAGTTCATCCCTTTCCGTTTTGCCTCTGGTGGGGGCCGGGAGCTCTACTTCTATGAGGAGAAGGAAGTCGACCTAAGTGATATCATCAACACCCCTCTGCCTCGGGTGCCCCTGGATGTCTGCCTCAAAGGTACGGGAAAGGGAGGGCAGTGCCGGCAGGAAGAGGGAGAGGAGCAGGAAGGTGTGGGAAAGAGAGCAGTGCCCACAGGAAGAGGGAGAGGGCAGCAAGGTGTGGGAAAGAGAGCAGTGCCTACAGGAAGAGGGAGAGGAGCAGGAAGGTGTGGGAAAGAGAGCAGTGCCCACAGGAAGAGGGAGAGGAGCAGGAAGGGTGGGAGAGAGAGCAGTGCCGGCAGGAAGAGGGAGAGGAGCAGGAAGGTGTGGGAAAGAGAGCAGTGCCCGCAGGAAGAGGGAGAGGAGCAGGAAGGGTGGGAGAGAGAGCAGTGCTGGCAGGAAGAGGGAGAGGAGCAGGAAGGGTGGGAAAGAGAGCAGTGCTGGCAGGAAGAGGGAGAGGAGCAGGAAGGTGTGGGAAAGAGAGCCGTGCCGGCAGGAAGAGGGAGAGGGCAGCAAGGTGTGGGAAAGAGAGCAGTGCCCACAGGAAGAGGGAGAGGAGCAGGAAGGGTGGGAAAGAGAGCAGTGCCGGCAGGAAGAGGGAGAGGAGCAGGAAGGTGTGGGAAAGAGAAGAGGAGCAGGAAGGTGTGGGAAAGAGAGCAGTGCCGGCAGGAAGAGGGAGAGGAGCAGGAAGGTGTGGGAGAGAGAGCAGTGCCGGCAGGAAGAGGGAGAGGAGCAGGAAGGTGTGGGAAAGAGAGCAGTGCCCACAGGAAGAGGGAGAGGAGCAGGAAGGGTGGGAGAGAGAGCAGTGCCGGCAGGAAGAGGGAGAGGAGCAGGAAGGTGTGGGAAAGAGAGAGCAGTGCTGGCAGGAAGAGGGAGAGGAACAGGAAGGTGTGGGAAAGAGAGAGCAGTGCCGGCAGGAAGAGGGAGAGGGCAGCAAGGTATGGGAAAGAGAGAGCAGTGCCCACAGGAAGAGGGAGAGGAGCAGGAAGGGTGGGAAAGAGAGCAGTGCCGGCAGGAAGAGGGAGAGGAGCAGGAAGGGTGGGAAAGAGAGCAGTGCCCACAGGAAGAGGGAGAGGGCAGCAAGGTGTGGGAAAGAGAGCAGTGCCTACAGGAAGAGGGAGAGGAGCAGGAAGGTGTGGGAGAGAGAGCAGTGCCGGCAGGAAGAGGGAGAGGAGCAGGAAGGTGTGGGAAAGAGAGCAGTGCCGGCAGGAAGAGGGAGAGGAGCAGGAAGGGTGGGAAAGAGAGCAGTGCCCACAGGAAGAGGGAGAGGAGCAGGAAGGGTGGGAAAGAGAGCAGTGCCGGCAGGAAGAGGGAGAGGAGCAGGAAGGTGTGGGTTGGGGAGGAACCTTAGGCAAAGAACAGAAATGTCCATTATGAGATCCCTGGAGAATGGTTAAGAGGGGACCTAGAAGGAGCACACTTTAGTGTCAGGTACCTCCCCAATGTCCGCACCCGGGTATTCAACTGGGATATCTTCCTCACAGCTCATTGGCTGAGCATTGAAGGCTGCCAGCCAGCCATACCAGAAAATCCACCACCAGGTAACCTCCTCCATTCCAGAGCCTGTCCCCCTTATTCTCCTCCTCCTCGATCCTGTTCCTGTAGAGTGCCCCCATTTTCTCATTATTCCTCCTATGACTACTTTCCTACCAGCTCCCAAAGAACAGCAGAAGGCTGAAGCCACAGAACCCCTGAAGTCAGCAAAGCCAGGCCAGGAGGAAGACGGACCCCTAAAAGGCAAAGGTCAAGGGGCATCCACAGCTGATGGCAAAGGTCAGTACCCAGGCCATGTTTCTTCCTAGTAGTTTCACAAAGCCAGATGGTCCTTGAGGTCAGGGCCAGAGGACCCCAGAAAGGAACCAGAAGCTTAGGGCAAGGCCAGGTCTTGTGAAGATTTTTTCCATACTGAGCTCTTCCCAAGCTTGTTTTATGTATGTGCATAAATGTACATAAATGTGCATGGGTATGCATGTTCATGTTGGGGGTGCAGATATATGTGCAGGTGCACATGTGTGGAGGCCAGAGGATGATAACTTTAGATGTTGATCCTTAGGTGCCATCTACCTGGTTTTTGGAGGCAGGGTCTCTTTGGTCTGGAAGTCTCTGATTAGGCTGGCTGATCAGCAGCAAGCCCCTGGATTCCACCTGTCTCCACCCCCTGCCCCACCCCAGGACTGGGATTATGAGCATGAACTACCATGCCCAGTTTGCTTTTTTTTTTTTTTTTTTTAAGTATGGATTCTGAGAATTGAATTTAGGTCCTTGTGCTTCTAAGGCAAACACTTTAGTGACTGAGCTATCTCCCTAACCTGAATTTTATGCATGTTTTACCTGTGTGTATGTAAGTGCACCCATGTTGTGCAATACTCCAAGGCCAAAAGAAGGTATCAGATCCCCTGGATGTTACCAGTGGCTGCCATATGGGTGCTGAGAAGCAAACCTGGGTCCTCGGTGGTGCACGCCTTTAATCCTAGCACTTGGGAGGCAGAGGCAGGCGGATCTTTGTGAGTTCAAGGCCAGCCTGGTCTACAGAGTGAGTTCCAGGACAGCTGGGGCTACAGGGAGGCCCTGGCTCAAAAAGACCAAAGGAAAAAAAAAGCAGCTAGTGCTCTTAACCACTGGAGAGCCACCTTCCAGCCCCCCGAGCTCTGGTTTTGAAACATGTCTGGCCAATTGACACAGGGAAAGAGAAGAAAGCACCTCCCCTGCTGGAAGGGGCCCCCTTCCGCTTGAAGCCCCGCAGTATCCATGAGCTGTCTGTGGAGCAGCAGCTATACTACAAAGAGATCACAGAAGCCTGTGTGGGGTCCTGTGAGGCCAAGAGAGCGGTAAGCTCGTCTCCCACCTGCCCTTACCCTGAGATTTCTCCCAGTGCCAGCAGTTCCCTGCAGTGTATGCCCTCACCTCATTCACTGCCCCTTCCCACAGGAAGCTTTGCAGAGTATTGCCACGGACCCAGGGCTCTATCAGATGCTGCCACGATTCAGTACCTTCATCTCAGAGGGGGTGAGAGGACTGGAAAATGCCAGGCCCAGGATGAGACCCCAAAGGAGTGGGTTGGCAGGAGAAGCCCATCTGAGGGGTCTCTATGCCTCTTGCCCACCCCTCACCACTTTTTCCTCCCCCAGGTCCGTGTCAATGTGGTTCAGAATAACCTGGCCCTGCTCATCTACCTGATGCGCATGGTGAAGGCACTGATGGACAATCCCACACTGTATCTAGAAAAATACGTGAGTGGCCCTGCCCACGTCCTGTCTTTCCAGGGTCAGGGGACCCTGATGCCCAGGAAGCCATGTCAGAACCAGCTAGTCCTGCCTTGTTTCCCTCAGGTGCACGAGCTGATTCCGGCAGTGATGACCTGCATCGTGAGCAGACAGCTGTGCCTGCGGCCAGATGTGGACAATCACTGGGCACTCCGGGACTTTGCAGCTCGCTTGGTGGCCCAGATCTGCAAACATTTCAGCACAACTACCAACAACATCCAGTCTCGGATCACCAAGACTTTCACCAAGGTGAGGCCCTACGACATACATCAGTTAATGTGAGTCACCCCTCCAGGGTCGTTACCAGAAAAGCGAGACCTTCACTGTCCAGGGGTGGCTGGGAGAAATGACATCTGGAACAGGGGCAGGGACTAAAACCAGTGGGAGATGGGGTCTAAGGGACTTGAACCTCTGCTGTGTCTTTTTTTTTTTAATATTTTATTTTTTTCATGTGTATGAGTATATTGCTTGTATAATGTAAGTGCACCTGTGTGGTGCAATGCCTGTGGAGGTCAGTATGTATCCAAAGAGGACTTTGAACTTTTGATCCTCTTGCCTCTACCTCCAGAGTGCTGGGATTACAGGTATGCACCACCACACCCAGTTTTATGCAGTGCTAAGGAGTAAACCCAAGGCTTCCTGCTTGCTAGGCAAGCATTTTGGCCAAGGATGGCCAACTGAATTATATTCCTAGCCCTTTTTTTTTTTTTTTTTTTGTCTTTTCAAGACAGTGTCTCCCTGTAGCCCCAGCTGACCTGGAACTCACTCTGTAGACCAGGCTGGCCTTGAACTCACAAAGATCCGCCTGCCTCTGCCTCCGGAGTGCTAGGATTAAAGGCGTGCACCACCACACCCAGCTTAAAGATGGTTCTTAGCTGCCATATCAGTGCTGGGAATAGAACCTGAGTCCTCTGCAAGAGCAGTCAGTGCTCCTCACTGCTGAGCCAGCTCTCCAGCTCCCTCCTCCACGACTTAATACAAGTGGCCTTCTTTTGAGACAGGGTGATATGTAGCCCAGGCAGGCCTTGAACTCACTATGTAGCTGAGGATGGTCTTGAACTTAGCTTCCTGCCTCCTAGCTCCTGGGTACTGAGGTTACACATGTGTACCACCACACCTGGTTTAGCAGTTAGCCTTTTCAAACCTTTCATCTGTTTTTCTTTGCCTATAGAGCTGGGTGGATGAAAAGACTCCCTGGACAACTCGTTATGGCTCCATTGCAGGCCTGGCAGAGCTGGGACATGATGTGAGGCCCACAGCAGGAAGAACTGGGAAGGGGGCATGTCACAGAGGGGGGGATCTCTCCCCCAGGATGCCCCTGGTGACTTTAGATCACCAACTTTCCCCCTTCCTGTGCACTAGGTGATAAAGACTCTGATTCTGCCAAGGCTACAGCAGGAAGGGGAGCGGATCCGCAGTGTCTTAGATGGGCCTGTGCTGAGCAACATTGACCGCATTGGTGCAGACCACGTGCAGAGTCTTCTTCTGGTGACTGGAGCCCCCTTTCCTACGCACCCCAGACATGGATCCTCACAGTGTTTAGCAAGCACCAGGCACATTTTATTCACTTAGTCTTCAGAGGCCAATACTGATGCACTACCCCCCACCCTGCTTGTGTCCCTCTGTGGTTTGCTTTAACAAGGCACATGCACACCCCATGGGTCAACCACCCATGTCACCAACTGATACACCAGCTCCTCATGGAAAGAGGCATTTTTTTTCTTTTCACTTTTACAGACAGTCTTGCTGTATATCCTTGGCTAGCCCGGAACTTGCTAGGCAGAGCGTGCTGGCCTATGGCAATCCTGCTGCCTGCTTCTGCCTTGAGTGCTAGGGTTACAGGTGTGCCCGAGCACACACTGAAATCATTCCTTTTTATTCTGTAGTGCTGGGAATTGAACCTAGGGTCTCACACGTTAACAAAGCTCTTTACCATTGAAGTATATTTTTCCTGTCCATTGCACTTTTTTTTTTTCTTGGCTTTTTGACACATTGTACCAGGCCAGGCTAGTCTAAAATTCTCTACATAGCCCTAGCTAACCTATTTTATGATCTTCCTGCCTCCTGAGTGCTGGGCCTACAGGTGTGAACCACCATCCACCACTCAGGAGTAAGCGGTCCAATGCAAGAACTGTGTTTTCCTCACAGCCCACTAGCATGGCCTCCAGAAGGGGCACAGAAGCAGCAGTGAGTCCCTTTCTCACCCTTGCCCTTCATTTTCCTGAGTACCAGCCCTCCCTCTTTTTCTTTCTCCCCAGAAACACTGTGCCCCAGTACTGGCAAAGTTGCGGCCGCCACCTGACAATCAGGATGCCTACCGGGGAGAATTTGGGTCCCTTGGGCCCCTTCTCTGTTCCCATGTGGTGAAGGCTCGGGCTCAGGCTGCTCTACAGGCTCAGCAAGTCAACAGGACCACACTTACCATCACACAGGTCAGCTGCTGAGGGAGGGGGGTCAGAGGAAGTGTAGAAGGACTCGGGGTTGGGACAGGGTCATGGGACCTGCTGCAAGGACTGCCATGGCCAGTGGTCTTGGAGAGCCTGAGCCCTCAGTGAGGATCTATTAAGAGTCAGAGAAGCCTAGGTCTCTCTCGTGTTGACATTTTCTTCCTTTCTCCACAGCCTCGGCCCACACTGACTCTCTCACAGGCCCCTCAGCCTGGCCCTCGGACCCCTGGCTTGCTGAAGGTCCCTGGCTCCATTGCCTTGCCCGTCCAGACACTGGTGTCTGCACGAGCTGCTGCCCCGCCTCAGCCGTCCCCTCCTCCAACAAAGTTTATTGTAATGTCCTCGTCTTCCAGTGCCTCATCCACCCAGCAGGTTTGTGGAGCTCTGGATAAGGGGCCTGGGTCACCTCAGAGCACTCTGGGGAAGCCTTGGAGTGGCGTGGAGCCCACACCCAGGGCCAGAAGGTGGAAGGGTCATTTGTCAGGGTCTTGTGGCCCTGAAGGTAACAGCAGCCTCCAGGGTTCTGAGGACAGAAACTGTGTAGTCAAACTGAAGGGGACAAAGGAAGATGTGCGCAGAGGGTAAGGGACAGCAGCAGGCTCCTGGAAAAGGATCCTGGGGGAAGCACATTCATCCCCTCAGACCCTGTAGGGGTAGGGCTGACACAAACCAATCACACTGCTTCCTCTCTCCTTAGGTCCTGTCCCTCAGCACCTCAGCCCCTGGCTCAGGCTCCACCACTACCTCTCCTGTCACAACCACGGTCCCCAGCGTGCAGCCTATCGTTAAGCTGGTCTCCACTGCTACCACTGCACCCCCCAGCACAGCCCCTGCTGGTCCTGGCAGTGTTCAGAAATACATCGTAGTCTCCCTCCCCACAACAGGGGAGGGCAAAGGAGGCCCCCCTTCTCATCCTTCTCCAGTCCCTCCCCTGTCCTCTTCACCATCCCCACTTGGGGGCAATGCCCTCTGTGGGGGGAAGCAGGAAACTGGGGATAGCCCTCCTCCAGCTCCAGGGACTCCAAAGGCTAATGGCTCCCAGCCCACTGGATCTGGCTCCCCTCAGTCTACTCTGTGACGGTATCACATCTGCTGACCTCCTCCTGCAGCTTCCTGCACAGACACAGATGTGTGTTGGAGGAAGGACGGACGAAGGAGTAGGCTGTTTTCCTCCTGTGACTTTCTTTTTAGATACTGTGCAGCAAGTTCTTCAGAATAAAATTTGGGTTTGTAAGTTGCGAGCCTCCCTGCATCGCATACCACAGAAGGGGCGAGGCCACGGAACCCTCCTGGTCTCAGGATTCTTCCTGTCCAGATCCAAAGTGATGGGAAAGAAAAGGTCCTTTTCCTATTCAACTGCCTGCTGGCTGTGCTGCCTGTGTCCTTGTTTGAGGAACCTCAGATCCGAATGACGTAGGCATCACTGTGGCTCAGGTGTCGCACCCACTTGTGGGGGTTGGCATTACCACAGGGACTGAAGGACAGCCTGAGGAAGCGAACCTGGAGGCCGGAGCATGTGTGACGGGGGAGCTCAAAGGAAAGGTTGGCAGGGCCCAGCCCCAAAGGGGCTACTGAGGTGGAGGTGCCATGGCCGGGAGGCCCCTGTAAGGCAGGAACATCCATCTGTAAGTAAAGAGGTCAAGGAAGCTGTGAGGCCGGGGACCAGGACTGGGTGGCAGCAGAAGGCACAACAGGGACAACAGTGGATACCTGGAAAAGGCCTGATAGTTGAGAGCCTCCTTGTACCCGGGGCAGGTCCCAGCGGAGGGCTCCTTCCTCTAGCTCTGCCTTCTGATCGGGGCTGCTCAGCTCCTGAGACAGGCTGGAGAGTGGACATGGAAGGTGCTGGGCTCAGTGGCTCCTTCCTTAGCAGAGCACTACTCCAGGGAGGCTCCCTGAGAGGCGTACACTAACCTGACCACCCCTCGAGGCAGGGGGAGATGCAGACAGATGTTGAGAGCTTGGCTGTAGAGAGAAAAGGAAGAGAGTCAGCCCAGGAAGGCAGGAGTCTTGGCCTTGTTCCTTTTGGTTTGGCCTTGTTTCTGAGTTTAGTGTAGCTGAGGATTACCTTGAACTTCTAGTCTTCCTCCACTTCCTCAGCACCGGGATCACAGGTGTACACTACCACACCCTGTTTGTGTGTGCTAGGGATCAAACTCAGGGCTTTATGCATGCAAGAGATGCACTCTGCCCACTGACCTACACCTTCAGCTCCGTTCCTCTTTAATGGCACAAGAGTTCAGCACAGGGACATTCCTATTCCTATCCCTATTCCTTTTCCAAATGTCAGAGCCTCTAATTCAATTGTAATCTGAGGTTAGTGGTTACATTCTCTGAAGTCTAGCCAGGCATAGAAGTGGTGATCCCCCTGTCTCGGGCTTCCAACTGCTGAGATTACAGGCACGCACAATACCCAGCTTTAGTAGATCCTTGGCCCTTTTCCTGGCTCAGGCTATTGAACTGGGCTTGACCATCCCTCCAACTTTTATTTTTCTTTTGGAGATGGGGTCTCATGTAGCCTACTGACCTCAGATTCCCTATGTATCTTAGGTTGAGCTTAAATTCCTGCCCCCATCTCTCAAGTGCTGGGATTAAAGGATTACCCAGTTTGACCAGCCCAAACTCTTACCTCTTTGGGGGTAGGTCACACCGTAACTTCAGGTAAATCTGCAGCCTGAAGAAATGACATTACCATCACTGAGGTCATATCCTATTGGCATTTCTACTCAGGGTGGTGATGTAGGTTGTGCCCCAAAGAAATCCAGTCCAATACCACTAGCCAAACCTTATTCCAATTTGTACCCTATCACCTCTACCACCACCTTTCCACATTAAGTCTTGGGACTAGATAAGCCTTTGTATGGCTTACAGAGTAGTTCTCAACACAAGAAATGGGGCTGGAGAGATGGTTCAGAGGTTAAGAGCACTGGCTGCTCTTGGAGACGACCCCAGTTTGGTTCCCAGCACCCACATGGGGGCTAACAGCCAATGGTAACTTCAGTTCCAGGGGATTCGCCACCCTATTCTGGCCACTGCGGACACTGCAGGTAGATGTACTTACAGGCAGGCAAAAACACTCATATATATAAAATAGAAATAATTATAAAATATTTTCAATAAAACAGAGGACATGGTCTCACCGGCCTGAGCCTCGGTCCCACTGTACAGAGGGAAAGAGCCGGAAGGGGAGTGGTGAGGAGAGGTCATCCGAGAGTTGGTACCGCATCACAGTCAACTGAAGCCAGAGAGCAACAGGTCAGCTTGGTCTCACACTTGCACTGCCTCCTTCCCCATGGTGAATGGAATACACCAGAACCCCCCCCCCCCGAACCTGACCTCGCCCTGAGGTGGTTGCAGACGGAGGATCCGGTGAGACTCAAACTCATCCAGGTTGACAGAGCTGTGGAATGAGACCTCATCAACTCGAATTCCTGGCCCATAACCTGCAAAGAGGGAAGGCTGCTTTCCTGACCATGCTTCAGGTGGAAGCACCATTTCTGACTTCTCTCCACAAAATCATCCTTGGGGAGAAAACTCGTGTTCTCCATACCTCTCAGTTCTGACTTCCCCACACAAAATTCTTCTGTCAAACCAATTCGCATCTCTGTGGGAGGGAAGGACATCAGGACAGGGCAAGAAATACTACCATATATGCCACCAGGGAGCCTATACCACACCCCAACCATGGATCCTCACCAGAGCCACTGGGAAGGAAGCTCTTGAGCCGGATCTCTCCCTGGACATCCACCTTCAACAGTGAGCCCTGGGGATGGGGAGGGAGGGTAAGACCCAGGTTCCATGGGTCCATTTCCTTTCAACTCCAGGGATAGGAGCCCAGACTTACATTAGATGCGATCAGTACAGACAGCCTTTCAACCACATCCAAAAACACTTCATTCTTTTGGCTCTGAGAAAGAGAGGGGATTTGGGGATGAGATGGAAGGGCTGTGTTCTAAAATTGACAGGTAACATTGGGCATGGCAGCACATACCTGTAATCCCAGTCACTGGGAGGCTAAGGCAAGATGATTGCCCTCAGTTCCCAGGCCAGCCTGGGCTACAACATGAGTTCCAGTATAGCCTGGATGAACAGAATGAGATCCTGCCTCAGAAAAAGGGGACTAGGGAGATGGCTCAGTAGTTAAGAACAGGTTCTCCTTTCAGAAGACCCAAGTTTGGTTCTCAGCACCCATATGTACAAACACACAATTAAAAAAAAATATTTTTTGAGACAGATCATAGTGAGAACTATGATCTCACAACAGAAGCTCCAGTTTGCCTGGAATTTACTATGTAGACCAGCTGCAAATTCAGAGGAGGTCTGTCTGCCTCTGCTTCCTGAGTGCTGGGATTAAAGCTCTGTGATACCATGCTAGCCATAATTTAAAATCTTTTTTTTTTTTTTGTCTTTTTGAGACAGGATTTCCCTGTAGCCCCAGCTGTCCTGGAACTCACTATGTAGACCACGCTGGACTTGAACTCACAGAGATTCGCCTGCCTTTGCCCCCCAAGTGCTAGAATTAAGGAATTAAGTGTGTACCTAAAATCTTTTTGGGGGCACAGTCTTTTGGAGACAGGGTCTCCCCCGGAACTCGATATGTAGACCAGGCTGGCTTGAACACACAGAGATCTGCCTGCCTCTGCCTCCCAAGTGCTGGGATTAAAGGCCTATACCACCACGCCCAGCCTTAAAATCTTTTTTAAAAAAAAGTGGTACATGCCTTTAATCCTAGCACTTGGGAGGCAGAGGTAGGTGGATCTCTGTGAGTTCAAGACTAGCCTGGTCTACATAGTGAGTTCCAGGACAGCTGGAGCTACAGGGAGACCCTGTCTCAAAAAAGACCAAAAAATAGGGCTGGAGAGATAGCCTAGCGGTTAAGAGCACCGACTGCTCTTGCAGAGGACTCGGGTTCAATCCCCAGAACACACATGGTAGCTAAGAACTGTCTGTAAGTCCAATTCCAGGAGAACTCCAGTTCCAGGGGAATCCGACACCCTCTTCTGACCTCCGCGGCATTGCACGAGACGGGTGCACAAACCTACATGCAGACAGTACATTCATATACATACAAAAATAAAATTAAAAAAAAAAAGTGCAAAAAAAGACCAAAAAATAATTTTTACTTTATGTGTGTTAGTGTTTTGACTGCATGTATATAATCGCACTACACACATGCAATGCCCATGGAGGCTAGAAGAGGGCATTATTTCTTACTTTTATATGCATGAATATATTGCCTGAGTATAGGTAGGTGCGCGTATTGGTACAGGCTCCAAAGAGGTCAGAAGAGGGTGTTGGATCCCCTGGAACTGGAGTTATATAGGGATGTTAGCTGCCAGGTGGGTGCTGGGAATCAAACCAGTGCTCTTATCTGCCGAGTCATCTCTCCAACTCCAGTATTAATTAAAAATCTTAAAAAAGAAAAATAGGAAAGAAAAAAGAAAAATAGGGGCTGCTATTGGACATGAAGACCTGTGTTGGATCCCCAGAATGCATGTAAAAAAGTCAGGCATAAGCCGGGCGTGGTGGCGCATGCCTTTAATCCTAGCATTTGGGAGGCAGAGGCAGGCGGATCTTTGTGAGTTCAAAGCCAGCCTGGTCTACAGAGTGAATTCCAGGACAGCTGGGGCTACAGGGAGACCCTGTCTCGAAAAGACAAAAAAAACAAAAAAAAAAAAAAAGTCAGGGCCAATGATTATGCGCTTGTACTCCTGGTCCTGGGGACGTAGCCACAAGCAGCTTCCTGGGGGTCTCTGGCTAGCCACCCTAACCTACTTGGTGAGCTCTAGACCAGTAGAGACTTGCCGAGGATGACACCCAAGGTGTCCCCTCTAGTCCCCATGCACCCACACATACACATCTGCATGAAAGTAATCAAGAGCCAGAAAAAAAAAAAAACAAAAAAAGGAAGAGTAAGGAGCCAGGCAAAAAGGACAAGGTAATACAAAGTCAGAGCCCTCCAGTGTGGATCTGGGGCGAAGGAATACCATGTCAAAGGGAATGGGAAGATGAGCCAAGTCTTGACTATGAGTCCCAAGAAAAAAGTCACAAAGTCTGACCTCACTGATTCCTCCCTTACCTGGTCAGAGCGACTAGATAGGACGGGGCGGCTGGCCGCACTGCTTGGGGCCACTCTGTTCTGTTGTGTCTCCGCCCCAAACTGAAAAGTATGCAAAGCAATCAATCCTCAGCTTTGAAGCTCCAAGCCAACCCTTCTCCCTCTTGGTCTTTCTCTCTCCCAGCTACTGACCAAGCCAACAGTACTGAGGTCAAAGAGGCTGAAGGGCTTGCTGACCACAGCTTCAGTCTGAATGAAGTTTCTCAGAATCTCTGTGGATGTAGTCTGCACATAACCATAATCCTAGTGGACAGAGTGAAAAGAGTGGGTTTAGTCTCCCAACCACAGGACCCCATGGTACAAGAGAGAACATAACTATACTCCTACACAGGGGAGTAGGCTCAGTGGGTAAGGTGCTTGCCACATAAGCAGAGGGACCAGATTTTGAATCCCCAGAACCCATGTAAGGTAAGCACATCTGTAATTCCAGTGTACCTTTGGTAGAGACAGGATGATTCCAGGACACGTGATGCCAAATGACTAGCAACCAAACAGAGAACAGGAATACCTGTGTTTTTTCTTTAGAAAAGTTTTTTAGACAGGGTCTCATTGTGTAGCCCTGGCTGGCCTGGAACTCACTATGTAAAGCAAGCTAGCTTCAAACTCAGAGATCTGCCTGCCTCTGCCTTTGTGTGCTGGGATTTTAGACATGGGCTACCATGCCCAGCAAATAGAGCCTGTCTTGAACAAGGTGGAAGGTGGGGCCAACACCTGAGGTTGTTCTCTGACCGCCACATGTACACTGTAATGACATGCATGCACAACACACACACACACACACAGACACACACTCTAGATTAAAAAAAAAAAAAAGCTGATGCCGGGCATGGTGGCACACGCCTTTAATCCTAGCACTTGGGAGGCAGAGGCAGGTGGAACTTTGTGAGTTCAAGGCCAGCCTGGTTTACAGGGCAAGTTCCAGGATAGCTGGAACTGTCTTGAAAAGACAAAAAAAAAAAAAAAAGATGGCTCAGTGGGTAAAAGTGCCTGCCAAGCCTACCAACCTGAGTTCAATCCCTGGGGTCTACCAGGTGGAAGGAGAGAACTGATTCCTGCAGGTAATAACTCCTCTTAACTCCACCAGTGAGCAGTGGCCCAGCAGCCTCCCACCCAGATAAACAAACGAAAACGGAGGGAAGTCTTTGGGCTTTACCAACACTTCATCCAGTAGTTCGTAGACAAGAGCCACATTGCGTGATATGGTCGCCTCGCTGAGTGCGCCACAGTAGTCACCCAGGAGAGTGGCTAACCTGGAGACACAGGGAGGGTGTGTGAAGAATCGTCCTCTTATGCCCTCCCCCTTGGGTGCCTGGCCCAGCCAAACTCACCGGGAAAGGAGCTCCAAGAGGCTGAAGGGAGAGACGTTTTCTGAGGTTGTGGCCACCAAATAGAGGCCACTGTGTCTGATGTGAATGAAATGACGGTCATCGTGGTGCTGAGGCAGAGGTGGGAAGAAAGGTGGTGTTGGCAAAAGACCAGAGTGGTAGTAAGGTAGCCCAGGAGCGGGCCAGGTGAGGTCCCCTGCCAGTCATATAGCACAGTAGCAAGTGAGACTTTGAAACCTAAGGCCTTGGCCGCGTGTGGTGGCGCACGCCTTTGATCCTAGCACTTGTGTTGTTGCCCGTCAAGCGAAGGGATACAAGGCGCTATATTTGGCGTCTGGCTAGCACTCAACACGCTTTGGCTAATCGTATTTGGAGAAATGTATTCCTTGAACCTTCCTAGCACACAGTCCTTGATATCCACAGCCCCAAGCCCCTGCTTGCCCGCTCAGAGTAGTTACCATGACAACGGGGGACTCGTCTCCAGGCAGTCCTGTCAGCTTCTGGTAGAAGAGCTCGGCCACATCTTGGCCACCACCGTCCCCTCGTACTGGCCGAAAGAAAGGGTAGCTAAGGTGCAGGCGACGACAGACTGACCCTGGGCTTGACTTCCACCCAGCCACTCCACCCGGCCCCGTGGGTCAAGGATACAGTCTTTGTAGATGAGTGGGTCCCCCTTCGAGGACAGGATGAAGAACTGGGAAATCATGGCCGTTCTGGTGGTAGACAAGAAGACGCAGTTGAACCCGCCCCGCCCTGCTGAGCCGGAACAAAAGGACAGGCCGAAACTGGCCCTTTAAGAGTGACTCCCCCTTCCTCGTCTGCTTGGACCGCGGGAAACCTAGAGCTCACTCCTTAGGATCTGCCCACCGCCTCCCTGTCGCTCAAACCCAGACTCGCCTGATGATTGGTCAGAGATGGCGGGTGGGCGGGGTGGAGGGCCTTCCTCTAAGATTGGCTGGCTAGCGGCGGCGCTGATCACGTGGGGGAGGACGTTTCGCGCCAATTTCGGTTGGTCGGCTGTATCCCGCCTCGTGCTAGTCCTGTGTTTTCTCGGAGGCGGCTGAGCCCGACTCCTGCCGCACGGTCCGCAGCAGCGATGGCCCTGAAGGACTATGCTATCGAAAAAGGTGAGGCTCTCCTGCGAGGAGATGGTGACGACCCATAGCTACTGGAGTCCGCGGAGAAGCGGGGTTGAGCATCTTGGGGACGCACGAGCATAGGGGCGGCCGGCCGGCGCCCGAGGAGATCGCAGTGGACATCGGGATGGATGGAGGAAATGGTGCTCCCGGGAGGAGCGTGGGGGTCATGGAGGACCGATAACCCGGGGGATGGGGGTGGTCTGCAGAGAAGAGGCTCGCGCACAGAGTAACTGAGTATTCGAGGCCGCCAGCCTCAGCCTCAAGAACCGGGACGTGGGTCGGGCTCCCCCGGGGCCTGGAGCCACTCGAGAATTCCCGCGTCCGCCAGAGGCGCGCTGAAGACCAGGGGGCGGGGCCATCCCGGGCCGCTGCGCACCGTGATTGGCCGTTTTCGGCCGCCCTCCGAACGGAAGTGGAGGCGGGCGGAAGTGGCGCGTCGCGGGCGGAGGGAGTGTCGTGTGTAAACAGTGTCCTTCCGCGCGGTGGCCTCGGAGGAGCCTGCCTTGGGTGGGGGCGTGCCTGAATTCCGGAGCTGGCGCGGCGAGCCGCGGGAGGCGGCGGTGCGCAGGGTCGGAGCGGCCCTCGGACGTGCTGGCCAATCGCCGGACGCTCCCGCCTTGGGCGGAGGAATCCTGGGCGGTGAGGCGGCTGGAACTCGGGCCCATGTGCTTCTTTGTTTACTAAGAGCGGAAGCAGTGGCGGGAGCTGGGCGTGGGGTGCTGGGCAGGCCTGCTGGCGGCCGTCCTGGCGGGAAACAGGTCTAGGGAACCTCCGAGAAAAAGTGGAGTGGGATGGTGGAGGAAGAACCGGGGGTCCTGAGACTCGATAGTGTTGCAAGGTATGAGTGAAGATTCGGAGATTTTTAAAGTAAAGCAGAGACCGGAATTTCTCCCGGGGAAGGGTTGGTTAAGACTCTGGGAACTGCCAGGGGGCCCGAACTACAAGTACTCGTCCTGCCTACTCTGGGCAGACCTAGGTTACTCGTCCTGCCTACTCTGGGCAGACCTAGGTAGGCTTGTTTTCAATATTCATATGACTCCTTAAGAGATCGTGTTTTAAATGCAAGTGGGTTTCTTGGACTTTCGTTAGGGATTTGCAGAGAAAAGTCCAAAAGGAAGTTTTTACGCTGTTAATGTTTCTGCGCCCCTATGCGCGAAGAGATCAGAACCTGAGAGAATGGGATTTCTTTCCACCATGTGGTCTCCAGGGGTGGAGCTCTGGTCAGGCTTGGCGGCAACTGCCTTTACTTGGTGAACCGTCTCGCTGTCCCTAAGGATTGCTTTTTTTTTCTTCTTCTTCAATTTCACGTTTACTTTGTAGAAAAAGTTAAGAAGTTCCTACAAGAGTTTTATCTTGAAGATGAACTCGGGAAGAAGCAGTTCAAGTATGGGACCCAGTTGGTAAGTCCCAAGACTGGCTGTGGGAAATGGGGTGACATGTAAGGACTTGTATAAGTGGCTTGCCTTGTTCTATCAGGTTCAGCTACCTATAGCTTTTGTTTGGTTTTGGATTTTTGAAGCAGGGTCTCCCTGTGGTCCTAGCAGGCCTAGAAAACTTAGGGCTCCACCTGCTTCTCAAGTGATGGTATTGAAGGTGTGCACCACCATGTCTGGCCCATTTCTAGCCTTTTGTTTCTGGTTTGGTTTGGTTTTGTAGGTAGAGGTCAGAGGACAATTTACTGGAGTCAGTTCTTTCCACCATGTGGCTTCTGAGGATTAACTTGGGTCCTCAGGCTTGGCAGAAAATGCCTTTCCCACTGAGCCATCTCATCAGCTCCTAGCTTATGACCCGTCTTCATAGCCCAGGCTAGCCAACTACATACATAGCTGAGACTGGCTTTGAACTTATGGTTCTCCTACCTCTGCCTCTCAAGTGTTGGGATTAATACTATGTCAGGCTGTATGGGTAGTTTAGGAGAATGCCTGATAAGTGCACATTTATAATTTGTGGCTTTGGGAGTTGGGAAGTTCTTTTCAGAGCTGAGGAGGAAGCATTTCTGTGCTGTGTTGCTTTTTTCTTTGATGGATGTCCAGGGGTTGTGTGTGAACTCAGTGAAAGCAGTGGCTTCTATGAGTAGAGTAAGCTTGGCCCTGGGGTCCTATCATCTCTTCCTCACTTCAGGTTCACCTGGCTCATCGGGAACAAATTGCGTTATATGTGGACTTGGATGACATAGCTGAGGAAGACCCTGAGTTGGTGGACTCAGTTTGTGAGAATGCCAAACGCTATGCAAAGCTGTTTGCTGATGTTGTACAGGAGCTGCTGCCTCAGTACAAGGAGAAGGAGGTAGATTGCTCCAGGTGGCTGATGGTTTCTGAGGTGACGTACCTGATATCCTCCTTTATCCTTCCCTCCTTTTACTGTCTTGTTTAGGTGGTGAATAAAGATGTCCTGGATGTTTATATTGAGCACAGGCTGATAATGGAGCAACGGAGCCGTGACCCTGGGGCCACTCGAAACCCTCAGAACCAGTATCCTCCTGAGCTCATGCGCAGATTGTGAGTCTCTGTCTAGGCAGGGATGGGCACTGTCCCGAGGGCCTTGGTAACCATCGTTTTTCTTCTTGTAGTGAGTTGTATTTTCAAGGCCCAAGTAGCAGCAAGCCTCGTGTGATCCGGGAAGTGCGGGCTGACTCTGTGGGGAAATTGGTAACCGTGCGTGGGATTGTCACTCGTGTCTCTGAAGTCAAGCCCAGGATGGTGGTTGCTACATACACTTGTGATCAATGTGGAGCAGAGACCTACCAGCCGGTATGTATGCAGCAGGGAACAGGAAAACACTTGACTCTGTGAAGAAAAAAAAAAAAAGCTCACTGGTGGTAATCTGTCATTTTCCCTGATTATTGCGAAAGGTGCTCCACAATTCTTTTTGAATTCTTTGGTAGGTAATGATTTTCCCAGCTGTTTGATTTTCTTGCTACTTGCTCAGGGGGTTCTTAAAGTTTAAGGTGTCTGGTACCAAGTGGAAATGATTCCTGTGGTGACTGTAAGGGGGGGGGGGTTGATTTCCTTTGGGGCTTCTCTTTTGTGTCTAGATCCAGTCTCCCACCTTCATGCCTCTGATCATGTGCCCCAGCCAGGAGTGCCAGACCAACCGCTCAGGAGGGCGGCTATACCTACAAACACGCGGCTCCAAATTCATTAAATTTCAGGAGATGAAGATGCAAGAACATGTGAGTTTGGGGGACATTATTAATCAGGGAATTCACCTGAATCATGCAGTCACTTAAGTGGCAGGAGAAAAGAATAGGGGAGGCTCCAGGACAGAGAAGTCACCTAAAGTAGGAAGGCTTTGCACTTGCTCTTAGCCAAAAGCCGGAGAAGTTTAACTGAAGTTTTCTGATTGAGTTGAGAAGGCAAGCTAGTGCTGTTAGTGCTTTTTGAGGACATCCAGGCCAGCTGGGACACTGGAAGACCCTGTCCAATCCCCCCAACCCCAAAGCCAACCTCTTCGTTCAAGTTTAGGTTGGGCAGGCAGAAATGTCTTGGGTGGGTTTCCTGAGAGAGGGGTGAGATCAGATCTCTTGTGTGCCTCATTCTTTTCTCATTTACTCTTCCCTTCCCCTAGAGTGACCAAGTGCCTGTGGGAAACATCCCTCGTAGCATAACAGTATTGGTAGAAGGTGAGAACACCAGGATCGCTCAGCCTGGGGACCATGTCAGTGTCACTGGTGTCTTCTTGCCAGTCCTCCGCACAGGTTTCCGACAGATGGCACAGGTAGGTAATGGGGTTCCAAAATGAGGAAACAATTCCATTTCCAACTCATGTATCTTTAACTCTTCGGAAAATTAAACTATACCAAACAGGGTGGTTGTAAAGAGATTGTTATGGACTAAGGTTTAAAGGGAGTCCATTCACTTACTAGCATTTTCCTGCCTAAGGGTTTACTGGCAGAAACTTTCCTGGAAGCCCACCGGATTGTGAAGATGAACAAGAGTGAGGATGATGAAGCTGGGGCTGGAGAGCTGAGCAGGGAGGAACTGCGGCAGATTGCAGGTGGGGGGGCCTCGAGAACATGTTGATATCTCCTCTTGGCCCTTAGTCCTGAAAAAAAAAAAATTCTAACTTAACTTTGCTGCAGAGGAGGATTTCTATGAAAAGCTTGCTGCTTCTATTGCCCCGGAGATCTACGGGCATGAAGATGTGAAAAAGGCACTGCTGCTGCTGCTGGTTGGTGGTGTGGACCAGTCCCCTCGAGGCATGAAGATCAGGGGTAAGGAGGAAGACAGACATAGGACAAAGCCATTTGGGAGGTGAGGCATAGATTAGTGTCCAGCGGTTGTATGGTTGTAGGTGGCGTACAAGAAATGGGGCTTTGGGAGGGGAGCCAAATTTTACAGGTGCTCTTCCACACTGGTGGGTAGCTTGGTTTGAGAAGTTACCCCCAGGGCTTCTTCCCTTCCTCCAGGAAACATCAACATCTGCCTGATGGGGGATCCTGGTGTGGCTAAGTCTCAACTCCTATCTTACATCGATCGCCTGGCCCCCCGAAGTGAGTATGGACAGGGATAGTGTTGTGTTCAAAAGGCAGAGGTGAGCAGGAGAGCAGACCTGGGGGAGGAAGGCATTGCTGGGGCAATCTTCAACTGACTAGAAAACTTGGGTCGAGAAGAACAGTTCCTTTCTTCAACAGTCTGCTGTTCCTCTTTGTCCAGGCCAGTACACAACAGGCCGGGGCTCCTCTGGAGTGGGGCTCACTGCAGCTGTGTTGAGAGACTCTGTAAGCGGAGAGCTGACCTTAGAGGGTGGGGCCCTGGTGCTGGCTGACCAGGGTGTGTGCTGCATTGATGAGTTCGACAAGATGGCTGAGGCTGACCGCACAGCTATCCATGAGGTCATGGAGCAGCAGACCATCTCCATTGCTAAGGCGGGCATCCTCACCACCCTCAATGCCCGCTGCTCCATTCTGGCTGCTGCTAACCCTGCCTATGGGCGCTACAATCCCCGTCGAAGCTTGGAGCAGAATATCCAGCTTCCTGCTGCACTGCTCTCCAGATTTGACCTCCTCTGGCTGATTCAAGACCGTCCCGACAGAGACAACGATCTCCGGTGAATGAAGCACAGCACCCAGAGAGACAGCCCTTTCTGATGGTCTGGTGGGAGGGAGGTGCACAGAAACTTCAGCCCTTCTTGTTTGGCTGGTCCACAGTTTAGGGAGGTGGAGGGTCAGGGCTGAGATACTAAGGGTTTCCTGTGTGGCTTGCCTGCCATGCTGTGGGGGAAAAGTACTGAGTTAGGACCTAGGACCATAGGGTATAGCCCTAAAGGGTGTGCCTTGCTTGTGTTCTCTAGTTTGGCCCAGCACATCACCTATGTGCACCAGCACAGCCGGCAGCCCCCTGCCCAATTTGAACCTTTGGACATGAAGCTTATGAGGTAGGAGGGCTAGGAATGGATACATCCCTGACATTCGGCATTGTCTAAGGCTAAGGCCAGGTGTTGGGAGGTGTGTATTTTGGGGGGAGGTCTCTTGGGGACAGTCTCCCTGTAGCCCCAGCTGGCTTAGACCTTGGCATGTAGACCAGGCTGGCCTTGAACTCAGATACGTCTGCCTCTTTCCCAAGTGCTAGGATTAAACACATGTGCCACCACACCCAGCAGGAGGAATTATTTTTAACACTTGTTCCATTATTAGAATGGCTGAGCCTGAGAACCATGAGCTTGCGTTCCCATCTGCCAGCCTGGCCACACAGGAACAGTGTTCCTGGTTGGGTATGATGGGACAGGCAAAGGCAGGCTGTAATCTGAGCTACTCTGGAGGCTGAGACCGGAGGATTTCTTGAGAGGATGATGCTTTGGAGAGGTCTCCAAAAATAACTTCCCACTCAACATACATAGATAAATCTATCTGCTGTCATCCTGTTCCAAGATTAAAACGAGCTTAGCCCTTTAGTGGCCAAGTCTTACCTGCCATAGATAGCACCCTTTTTTTTTTTTTTTTTTTTNAAACACAGGCAGGTGAAAAATGTTCAACAGAAGTAGTTAGTGGTCAGTGTCACAATTCTGAGGTCAAGCTTGTGCAAACACGCAGAAACCAAAGTCCAGGTGGCCCAGTTTCCTCTATCAAGCCACTCACCTAGTTGTTTGTCCCTTGTCGCCCAGGAGTGAGTCCTTTGACATCTCCATTAGCCAATGGTTTCGTTCACATCGAAAAGACCGTCTCCACAGTCCACCATGCGGCAGGGAAGAAAAGCGTGCCTAAAGGTAGGAGCAAAGGACGATGGGGGTGGAGGTATGACAGGAGGAAAGGAGTTGGGACGAAGTCAAGTCAGGTAATCCATCTACGCCTTTTAAAGGCTGTGGCAAACGGTAATGTATGCCCGCTATTCATAGAACAGGGTGGGATTCCGCCCTTCGGGCACGCCATATCTGCAGAATGTATGGGACGGCACTGGCAGAAAAAACAAACGAGGACCAAGTGCATGCCGCAGGGGCAGCGTAATCCGCAATTGCCCAAAGTCGCCGACTCTAACAACACTGGTGAAGAATCCCGGTGTTCATGCTGAAATCCTGTTGAGGGAAAACAAAACCCTAGTACTTAACTCAGCTTGGTTCCACCACCAATCCATGAACGATGTGGAGCCGTTGTGGAAACTGCAAGCCAAGGGCCAGCTGGCAGAGAGTTGGTGAGTCCTAGGGGCACGGGAAAGTGCTTAAAAACTCACGAGCAGGTTGGACGTCGGGGTAATCACAGACTACCAATGACGAAAGCACTTTGAGACCGCGCCGCGAGGTGACTAAGTCCAAAAGATGGATGAAGAGGACAGGGGAAATGAAGTAATTTCTCGACCAGATCGAGGTATCTTGGATGCAACCACTGGCACCGGAACCTCGCTAAATGGAAGTGAAAACCGGGGTGCAGGAGTGCCTTTCCATACAAGGGTTCGTAGCACAATGACCTAAAGGGCTGGATGCAAATACGAAGGGACCCAACAGTGCGGGTACACGGGGAGGTGACCACTATCTGACTGCAGCACGTTTAAGCCCAAGCTGAAAGGTGGGAGCCGGGAGTTAGGGAGGAGGGAATAGTTGAGGTAGGGCTCCCGAGGGTACCGAGGTATTTATGGCTGGAGGGTGTGGCGCAGAGGAACAAGGGTCTCCCTTCAGGCTGCAGATTGACTCAGCACTACAACAGGCTCAAACCAATGTCAGGGGTAAAAGAAAGTCGTAGAATAGCCAACATGGTCCGGGCGTAATAAGTAATGTGGCATCCACTTACTGTGCCGGCAGGGGGCACCTCGGGCGCTCAGTTCCAGCATATGCTAGAGGCTGGTGAGTGGTAGGTCAGCCGAGACAAATGGCAGATGCACTGGTGGGTTAAATCCTCGAGCTCTGAACACAATGGACTATGTAACGCGAGTCTTTAAGGAAGACAAAATTCAAATGAGAAAGGTGGGTAAAAGCAGTACCGCACATCATGCGCCTAGAATTAAAAAAAAGGGGTCCGCACACTAAACCAATGCATAGTCAAAATTGCTCCAACCTTTCTGGGAAATTATGAACTATCGCAAATAAGACAAAAAGGTTCAAGTGCCAGTTGAACTTACCATCGAGAAGGGGACAGACTTCACTGAAAACTGTTTAGCGATGGGAATAACAGGTCAACAAAGGTATTTTTAAAAAACCTTTTTTTTTTCTTTTTTTTTTAAACTCCTTTTGACCTGTTATCTACATGTAACAGTTCTCAGTGAAGTCTGTCCCCTTTTATGGTAAGTTCAAAGGCACTGAACCGATTTGTCTTAATTTGCGAAAGTCAAATTTCCCAGAAAGTTGGAAGACAATTTGAAATGCATGGTTAAGTGGGGACCCTTTAAAGCATGCCTGTGGACTGCTTTCTCCTTTCCCATGAACCTTGTCTTCCACAGACGGTACATAGCCATGTGCAGAGAGAGGCAACCCACAGTGCCTGAGTCTCTGGCTGACTACATCACAGCAGCATATGTGGAAATGAGGCGAGAGGCCTGGGCCAGTAAGGATGCCACCTATACTTCCGCCCGGACCCTGCTGGCTATTCTACGACTTTCTACTGCATTGGTGAGTGTGAGTGCTGAGTCCCTGTCAGCTGAAGGGAAGACCCTTGCCTGGCACCTCAGCCTAATGGTCCTCTGGGAGCCACCTCCACCCCTCCCTCCCACCGGCCCTGCTGGGGCTAAAGTGCTGACAGTGCAGATAGTGGTCCTCTCCGTGCTACCGCACTGTGGGTACTTGCTGCTCCAGCAGGGCATGTGCAGCACCCTTGGAGGGAAAGGCCTGCGGTTTCACCCAGGAGGGGGTGACAGTGGTTGCATTCCCAATATCCTAGATCTGGTCTTAGAAACCTTCATCCTGTCTTCCCATCTTGGACTTAGTCCTGGGGGCTCCAAAGTGCTGTTCGTGCAGGTAGTGTGATTACCCGACCTACTGCTGAGCCAGCACTTCCCGAGCCCCTAGGACACAACCTGCCAGTGGCCTTGGCTGAGCTCCCCAGGCTCCATCTGTCATGGAGGGGAGCCCAGTGGAGTTCAGAAGGGTCTGGTCTCCCTCACAGGACAGCTGAACACCGGGACTGGCCAGTGTTGAGAGGCGGAGACTTGGGCAATTGCTGGACGCTGCCCTGGGCATTGCACTTGTCTCGGTCTGACAGTGCCGGCCCAACACTGCAGATATGGGGGCGGCAGGGAGGAATCCCCACCCTTGTTCTATGAATAGGCATACATAGTTTGCCCAGCCTTAAAGGCGTAGATGGACCCTGACTTGACTTCGTCCCCTCCTCCCTCCTGTCCCCATCTTGCCCTTGCCCTCCCTTTAGGCACGCCTGCGCATGGTGGACACTGTGGAGAAGGAAGATGTGAATGAAGCCATAAGGCTAATGGAGATGTCAAAGGACTCACTCCTGGGCGACAAGGGACAAACAACTAGGTGAGTGGCTTGATAGAGGAAACTGGGCCACCTGGACTTTGGTTTCTGCGTGTTTGCACAAGCTTGACCTCAGAATTGTGACACTGACCACTAACTACTTCTGTTGACCATTTTCACCTGTGTGTTTCAGGACCCAGAGACCAGCAGATGTGATATTTGCCACAGTCCGTGAATTGGCCTCAGGGGGCCAAAGTATCCGTTTTTCTGAGGCTGAGCAGCGCTGTATTTCACGTGGCTTCACACCTGCTCAATTCCAGGCTGCTCTGGATGAGTATGAAGAATTAAATGTCTGGCAGGTCAATACCTCTAGGACACGGATCACCTTTGTCTGATGGCAACTAGCTTGAGACCCGGCTGCCCGTCGGAAGGTGTGGCCCTGGAAGGGAAGATTCTACTTTCCCATGCTGCACTTATTTTATTCCTGTTGCTAATAAAGTGTTTTGATTGCCTTCTACTTAGGCCTGACTTTGTTAAAACAGCCTGAGTTCCTACATTAAGATCTTGTGCTTGACTTTAATCCCAACAGAGGCAGGCAGTTCAAGGCCAGCCTGATCTACATAGTGAGTTCCAGGACAGTTGTGGCTACAGGGAGACCCTGTCTCAAAAAAGACCAAAAAAGTACTCTGTTCAAATAATACAAGTTCCTAGTTTTACCTCCTAAAATACTGGGGATGCAGCAAGGACTAATGCCTGTGGAGATTTTGTTGGGCTAGGTCTACCTTGGATGCCCTTTGGTTTTCTCTCCTTCCCTGTTGGCCGTGTGCTAGTCAGGCTGGGGTATCAGGCACTAGGATGAGGTGTAGGGCTCTTGGGCCTACCCCACCCACCTGAAATGCTTCCATGGGGAGGATGAGAGTGATGTGTAGAAATGTGGCATCTGGCACAAGAAATCATATAGGGACCCTCCCCCAACACCAGACCTCCACATTGAGTAGGCATGCCACGCAGGTGAGCCATGCAGAGACCAAGAAGTCACTCCTATTTTTTGCAGGTCCCATTGCTTGAGTTGTCCCTAATGTGTTTTATCCTCCCCTTTTGGATCAAGGAATGAAATTAGTGGGAAAGCAGTCACTTAACCTTTCTATGCAACAACAGAAAAGATGGTTGGAAGCCAGAAGTCTTTGACCACATGTTATGACAGTCCAAAGGGTCACCTTAAATCATTGAAGGGGGGCAGCGGTCCAGAAGAGCTGATTAGGTGGATTCCTCTGAGAAGACTGACACAGGACCTTGAGGATTCCAAGTTGAGAAACCCAGTGTAGTGCCTGGTAAGAAAGCCACTGGAAGGGGTGCTGAGGGGCTGCTCCTCTTTTATTAAAGACAGTTGGTCTAGGGGGAACGTTGTGCCCAGCCTTATGGGACCATTGTCCCAGCCCTGTGCATCATCCCTTCCAGAACCCTCCTCAGAAGAACAGTCCCCGCATTCGCCTGCCGATGCCTTGTCGGTCGTAGAGGACGTTGAACTTGTTCACAAACTGGTTCATGGTGTTACAAGTTTTGGTGATGGTGCCGAGGTAGGCCATGAGCCCCACATCATTGCATTGCTGGGAGGGAATAGAAAGAACCAGTTCCCAGGGGGTCCCTCATATTAGGGCTAAGAGACAACTGAGCCCCACCTCCCCAGGTGTCAGACTCACATCATAAAAGTCTGTCTTGAACTTGTCTGTGCTGAGGACTGGAAGGCAGTGACATAGGGCGTAGGCCTCCCGAAGGATCTCGTGATTAAAGGGGACCTCTCCTAAGGGCACAATGAGGCTGCATTGATGTGGATGCTGGGACTTATCCAGGAGGGAGGCAAAAGTGACAGGGAAGTACCTGTCCTACCTGCTTCAGAGGCTTTGACATACTCCAAAATGAGTTTCACCCGACTGTGCAGCATCTTAATAGCACTATGCTGTGCTATCAGGTGTTCAGCCACTGCAGGGGGACAGGCAGGTGGAGAAAGAAAGCACATGGCAGCTGGGCGTGGTGGGCACGCCTTTAATCCTAGCACTTGGGAGGCAGAGGCAGGCGGATGTCTGTGAGTTCAAGACCAGCCTGGTCTACAGAGGGAGTTCAGGACAGCTGGGGCCACAGGAAGACCCTGTCTCAAAAAGACCAAAAAAAAAAAGAAAGCACATGGCCACACCTTCCTCCACCCCATATTTCAGGGAATCACCTCCCTTACCAGTGGAGTTCTCCCCACTGCCTGTTGCTGTCATTCGAGCCACATGGTCTACACCTATGCGTTCAGCTTCTTCAGTGGCCAGAGTGTAGGTCAGCTCAGCAAACAGCATTGTAGCCTGCAGGATAAAGTACCCCACATAGGGAGTGTCAAGAACAGAAAATAGTACTGAGGAGATGGCTCAGTGGGTAAGCACCTGCTGCACAAGCGTAAGGACCCTGAGAACCCACATAAAGCTAAACATGGCAGCATGTGCCAGTAAGACAGTAAGAGGAGACGGAAATATCTCCAAAAAGCTCGCAGGCCAGCCAGCCTGGTGTACCCACTAGTAAACAGTAAGAGATCCCCATCTCACAACAAGGTAGAAGGCTAGGATGGACACCCACAGTTGTCCCCTCACCCCATACAAGTGCTATGGGATACACAGCACAAATAGGCCAAAAGAGGGATTTGAAGGCTACAGGATAGGTGTTACCTCTCCATTGACTATATCGATGACAGACTCAAAAACACTGACAGGAAGCTGTAAGGAACAGATGGAGAACAGCTCTTACTAAGAGCAAATGCACTTCAACTTACACTTTGTGCCAGGCTGGCCTTGAAATCACAATCTTCTGTCTTAGCCTCCTCAGTGCTGGGTTTGAATATAGGTGTGTGTTCAATCACATTTCTCATCTAATTTTCCCAAGAACCCAGTGGCTTTACATATGAAAATGCCATTTAGATTAAATGACCTATACAAAGTTACGCAACTCATGGGTAAGTGGCAGCATGGAGATTCAACTGAGGCACTCCCCAACACAGGTATTGCAGAGTAAATTACAGAAGAGGATGAGGATAAAAACCCAGGTACAGCTGGGTATAGTGGCAAGCACCTTTAATCCCAGGACTCAGGGGGCAAAGGCAGGTGGTTCTCACTTGAGTTTGAGGCCAGGCTGATCTACATAGTGAGTTCCAGACAGCCAGGGGTACATAGACCCCGTCTGAAAACAGACACACCCCAAAAGAACAAAACAAAAACAGGCATAGTAGTAGATGACCCTAAACAAAGGGTCCTGAGGTCAACAATACTCACATCTGTGTGCTTGGTCATAGGGTTCAGCTTAAGAAAGAGAGGACTCTCAATTATCTCACACACCTGGAAGAGTCAACGTACAGAAAGTCAGTGCTCCTTCCACCTCTCATTCTCTATTCTCTCCTCAGCACGTGCATTCCAGCCTACACACACACACACATGTATATACCTGCTTATGAACATGGATGTCTGAGGAGTCAGGTGGCCCCCCTGTGGTATACCAACCCAGAAACTCCAGTTCCTTGAACACCTGTTTAACTGAAGAGAAAGAGGCCAGAACACACAGTATTTCTTTTCCTTAGTTTGATGTACCCGTGATCTCCCTCCAATCTTGGTTCAGTTTAGAATAACTACACCTTCCTTTTGCTGCTGTTGCTTTTTGTTTCTTGAGACAAGAGTCTCTGTTAGCCCCAGCTGGGCTAGAACTATGTAGACCAGGCAGACCTCGAACTCACAAAGTTCCATTTTCCTCTGCCCCTAGAGGGCTGGGATTAAAGGCATGTGCCACCCCTACTACTGGCTTAACCTTTCTGTTCTGCCACCTCTCATCCTTTACTTGCTGAAGATAACTTTGAACTTCTGATCTGCCTCCACCTCCTGGGTGCTGGGATTATAGATATATGCCAGCACTCCTGATGTCTATGGTACTGAGGATTGAGCTTAGGGCTTCACACACATTAGGCAAGCAATCTGCCCACTCAGCTAGCTACATCCCTAGCCCATTAGTTCTTTAAAGAACAAGACAAAAATCTTCCCCTTTCTCCTCCCCACTTCTATTCCCCTCTCACACTGCTCCTCTTTGGTGTAGTAGTATTCCTTGTCAATGATAATCTTCTCTTCCACGGTGTGGGACAGCAGCTCAAAGGAGTTCATCACCTCGATATTTCGGCCCTCCTGCTTCCCGATCAGAGCCCCAATCACTGGGGAAAAGAAGCACACGGAAGAAAGGTGAGGGTTAAGGCATCCAAAACCTTTCCTAATACCTGAGTCTCTGCAGTCAGTGCGAATCAAGGACGGGAGAAGCGGTTTGAGGGAGAGGGGACGAGGAGGAACAGTTTGTGGAGGTCTCCAGAGGGAGGGCCGGTTTCTACACAACACTCACCCTGCATAGGCCGCCCCTCTTGGGAACGCATGCGGATCCAGTGGTCAGAGATGTTGAGGATGACAAGGGGATGAAGAGCGACGGAAACACTCCCCGTCACTCCGGAGGCCATCACGCTGGGGACTAGGAAGGTGGAAAGGAAAGGGTGGGTCAGAGCTCGAGCCCCCACACTCTTTCCTGGAGACAGGAGTAGGGTCGGTAGAGCCCGGGCCGTCCATCCCTCCCACAAGTTATCCTGAGACAGAAGTTGCTTCTCCCCGGAGTTTAAGAAGGACTCGAGACACCCCGCCAAGGCGACCCCAGCGTCCGCTCTGCACGGCCAGTTACCTGCTGCATCCACCTCCATGCCGCTGCTGCCTCCAGTCCCGTTCGCTGCAGCCGCCGCCGCCATTTTCCCCGCGCCCGCCAGCCTCTGCCCCGCCCCCGTCAGCCTCTGCCCCGCCCCCTTCCTTCCGGGCTTCCGTCGGCCAGGGCCACACGCTCTGTGTGTGCTTGGCTGAGCGAAGGGCGGGGCGTGTGCCTGGAGATGACCACACGGGGCAGCGCCAGACCTGGGTGTTTTTGTTTTGAGTCGGGGTCTCCAGTAGCCCAGGCTGATCCCATAGTAAGTTCCAGAACACCCACGGCATAATACCTTGAACTCGGTATTATGTACCCAAGGATGACCTTGAACTTCTGATCCACCTCCCAAATCTTGGGATTACAGGCCTGCGCCACCACGCCTGCTTTATGTGATGCTGGATGTGGAACCCAGGGCTTCGTGCGCGCTAGAGTCCTCTACCAACTGAGCCACTCCTCTTGTTTCCTTAATATTTTATTCTTCGCCGATTTCGCACATGTATTTTGATTGCATTTCAGCCCTCTCCCACTCCCTCCAACACCTTCAGGTAATATAGCAGCTTTTTAAAAGCCCGTCCCGGGGCTGAAGAGATGGCCTAGCGGTTAAAAGCGCCGACTGCTCTTGCAGAGGACCCGGGTTCGATCCCCAGCACCGTCTTTAACTCCAGGTCCAGGGGAATCCGACACCCTCTTCTGACCTCCGCGGCATTGCACGACACGGGTGCACCAACCTACATGCAGACAGTACACTCATACATTAAAAAAAAAAAAATCAAAAGGGTGTCCCTTGTGGCTGAATACAGCAGGGGGCGCTGCTGCACTGAGCCATGCCTTTCATTGCAGCTGCCATTTAAACTTTAAACTGAGATTTCAAAGTTTTCCTTTCCTTTAATCATTTCTAAGTTTTCCTTCCCCTCTCCCCTTTCCCTTCCCGTTTCTTTTTCTCTTTTTCTTTTTTCTTTTCTTTTCTTTTTTTTTTTTTTTTTGAGACAGGGTCTCCCTGTATACCCAGTTTGCCTGAAACTATGTAGACCAGGTTGGCCTTGAACTCAGAGATCCACCTGACACTGCTGGTTTTGGGTTTTTTGTTTGTTTCTGGACAGGGTCTTGCTATGTAGCCTACAGTACCTCAAACTCTTGATCTTTCTGCTTCAACCTCCCAAGTGCTGGGATTACAAGCCTGCACCATCGTGGGTGCCCTTATGGAATCCTTACATTATCACAAAGATATTTCATGCTCAAAACCCAGAGATTCCGAATCACTAGGCCTTGCAAGGGTCAACCAGAAATCACTGGAGAGTAAGAGCTGTGAGTGTCCAGAGCTTAGTGGGTATCCAGTAGAGATGAGTGAAAACTGGGAGCAAAGGGAGGCAAGGCTGTAAAAGGAATTAGGGCAGCCTTTTAAAAAAACTTTCAGGGGGGCCTGGAGAGATGGCTCAGTGGTTAAGAGCACCAAATGCTCTACCAGAGGACCTGGGTTCAATTCCCTGCCCTCACATGTTGGCTAAGAAACATCTTGGGCCGGGTGTGGTGGCGCACACCTTTAATCCCAGCAGAGGCAGGTGGATCTCTGTGAGTTCAAGGCCAGCCTGGTCTACAGAGTGAGTTCCAGGCCAGCTGGGGCTATAGGGAGACCCTGTCTCCAAAAAAAAATTTTTTTTCGGACCAGAGAGAGAGCTCAGCAGTTAAGAGCACTAACTTCTCTTGCAGCGGACCCAGCACCCACGTGGCAGGTAACAACAGTAACTCCAGTTCCAGAGGATCTGATGCCCTCTTCTGACCTCTGTGGGCACTGCACAAGGGTGCACCTACTTACATGCAGGCATTACACTCATATACATAAAAATAAATAAAACTTTCATTTTTATGTTATGTGTGTTTGCCTGCACGTATGTATGTATATGTGTGTGTGTGTTCATATGTGCACCCATGTAGTACCTGCAGAGGCCAGAAGAAGGCATTATATCCCATGGAACTGGAGTTAAAGATAGTTGTGAGTTCCATGTGGGTACTAGGAACCTAACCCAGGTCCTCTGCAAGAGCAGTCCATGCTCTTAACTGCTAGGCCATCTCTCTAGCCCCAGGAGGCAGTTTTAATCAGATATTACAAATTTTCATCTTGTGTATAATCTTGTAGAGGAACAAAAACTAGGAGGATCACTCTTATGAGGGCATAAAAGTGAATGCGGGGCTGGGGTATGGCTCAGTGTCAAGCACTTGACACACAAGTGTGAGCACCAAAGTCCGGATCCCCAGGACCCACATAGAAGCCAAGTGGGTGTGGCAACCTGGGAAGACACTGGATATCAACCTCTGGTTTCTACATGAGCACATGAACACACAACCACACACATGTGCACTCATACACATAAAAACATACATAGACATAAGCACAGACACCACATACATATACCAAAAACCGTGAATGTGACCCACAAAGCTTGCCTCTCACTTCAGTTAGGCAACTGGTGTGCCCTGACACACTGCAAAGAAGAGTGTTTGTACCTATTAACCACAGGGAACTGACAACTTATGAGTGGGTGACTCCCACGGAACACAGTCCTTGGGTCCTTATTGCCTTTTATTTATTTTGTGTGTAGGTTGATGGCAATCCCATGCCAGAGTGCATATGTGGCCATCAGAGAACTTTTTAAAACAAATACTTTTCATTTTATGCGTATGAGTGTTTTTTCTCCATGTCTGTAAATGTACTCATGTGTACAGTGCCCAGGAAAGTCAGAAGAGGGTAGCAGATCCCATGGAACTGAAGTTATGGGTGGTTGTTAGCCACCATTTGGGTGCTGGGAACTGAACTTAGGACCTCTGCAAGAGCAGCCACTGCTCTGAACTACTGAACCATCTCTCTAGCCCCTCAAAAAATACTTTTGAGAGTCAGCTCTCCTTCCATCTTATTTTGAGGCAGCGTCTCTCATTATTTATGCCACTGCACTGTGTATACAAGTTTCTGGTGTATTTTTTTTTAATTTTCTTTTTGTATGTGTATGAATGTACTGTCTGCATGTAGGTTTGTGTACCCATGTCGTGCAATGCCGCGGAGGTCAGAAGAGGGTCTCGGATTCCCCTGGAACTGGAGTTCTCCTGGAATTGGAGTTACAGACGGTTCTTAGCTGCCATGTGGGTGCTGGGTCCTCTGCAAGAGCAGTCAGTGCTCTTAACCGCTAGGCTATCTCTCCAGCCCCTGGTGTATTCTTTTTTATTTTTTTTTTTCAATTTTTTTGGTATTTTTAAGACACGGTCTCCCTTTAGTCCCAACCGGCCTGGAGCTCCCTCTGTAGACCAGGCTGGCCTCAAACTCACAAGAGATCCGCCTGCCTCTGCCTCCTGAGTGCTGGGATTAAAGGCGTGCACCACCACGCCTGGTCAAGTTTCTGGTGTATTCTGTCTGCACCTCCCATCTCACAGTAGCAGTGCTGGGATTATAGCTGTGCACTATCATGCGCGCGCGCGCGCGCGCGCGTGTGTGTGTGTGTGTGTGTGTGTGTGTGTGTGTGTGTGTGTGGTTTTGAGACAGGTCTTCCTGTAGTCCCAGCTGTTCTGGAACTCACTATGTAGACCAGGCTGGCCTTGAACTCACAGATATCCACCTGCCTCCACCTCCCGAGTGCCAGGATTACAGGTGTGCACCACCACACAGGCTTCACATCTGGCTTTGTAAATGGGTTCCAGGAATGGATCCATCTCTCTCTTCCTCTCTCCCTCTGTCCCTCTTCTTTCTTTCCTCCCTCCCTTCCTCTCTCCCTCCCTTTCTAACTCTCCCTCTCTCTTCTACCTCCTGCTTCCCTCTCCCCCACCCTCCTCTCTCTCAGGCCTGAGGCTCACCATTTAGGACAGGCTGGCTGGCCAGCTCAGAGGATCCATGAATCTCTGCCTCCCCCAGTTCTGGGTTACAGACGTGCCCAGCTTTTGTGTGTGTACTGGGGATCCAAACTCAGGTCCTCACACTCATGAGGCACGCTTACCCACTAAGCCACCTCCCCAGCTCTAACTGCTTCCAAACTGGTCAGCTTTTCTTCAGTTGCTGGGAAGCCTGGCCACTTCCACAACTCAGCGGCTGCTACTCAGAGGTCTCAGATATACCATCAGGAACTGGGTGCCAGATGCATCTGGGATCACTCTGGTGTGGGCATCTGTTGCTGACCTTCCAGAACCTCTTTAGCTGTGGAGCAGAGACCTACTAGCTGGTACATGTGTGGCAAGAAACAGGAAAACACTTGACTGTCCATCATCTTTGAAAAAGGATAAAATTTGTCTGCTGGTGATAATCTGTCATTTCTTTGATTATTGTGAAAGGTGCTCCACAGTTCACTTTGAATTCTTTGGTAGCTAGTGATCTTACCAGTTTTGTTTTCTTGGTGCTTGGGCAGGAGGTTCTTAAACTTCAAGATGTCTGCCACCAAACGGAAATGATTCCTGTGGTGATCACAAGGGGCTTCCTCCCCTTATAATGATTTCCTTTCTCATGTCTAGATCCAGTCTCTCACCTTCCTGCCTCTGCTCACGTGTCCCGGGCAGGAGTGCAGTGTACTTCTGGACATGTGGCTCCAGGGATATTAAATTTCAGGAGATGAAGATGTCAGAACAGGGCCTCCATCACTTATTCAGCTGTCAAACATTCATGAAGAATACTCCTTAGCCAAGAAACTGCCACAAGAAATTCATGCAAGAGAACCCTGGTGAATAGAGGCTGGAAAGATGCCTCAGGGCTTAGGAGCACCAGCCGCTCTAGCAGAGGACCTGGATTCAGATCCAAGCACCCAACATAGTGGCTAACACCCACCCCTAACTCCAGTTCCATGGGATCCAAAGCCCTCTTCTGGCCTCCGTGGGCATTGCACAACATGGATGGACTTACATACATGCAGGGAAAACACTCATACACATAAAATAAAAATAAATAAAAGCTTGGTTGTACCACCAGAAAAAGTAGCATAGGAGTGTGTCTTCCAGTTGGCTCTCTGAGGCTAAGCAGCCGACTTATATAGCTTGAGAAGGTGTGCTTGCCAAATTACAGTCTGGCGCACCACTCAAAGTCATTGAAGCTTGAATTTTGGACCAATTACAGTCTTGCCTTCATACACCAACCACAGTAGAATCTCCACTAGGGGAAGTGCTCCTGTTCTGGTTAAGGTGGAAATTACTGCAGGGTCGTTTAGAGTTCATGGGGACTTATGACAGGGAAATATTTGAAACCAATACTGTCAAGAAGCCCACAGTGGGGCTGTACCTCCAGAAGACATCCATATGGCAACTAACAACCATCTGTAACGTGGATCCAAGGAATGATTCTGCTCCACCGACCATAATCTCAGCAAGTGGAGTCCTTGGAGGAGGAGGCTGATACAATGGGCTCCGATGCTCAGCTTCCAATTGTAATGATCCTGAGTTTGATTGTCTTTATTTGTTTTTGAAGCAGGGTCTCCTTAAAACTCAGGAGACAGGGAAATAGATGTCTCAGAGCCTCTTGTTCAGTGTTCCAGATATCTGGTACTGGTATAAGGGTAGTCTGGGCTTTTCTTTTTAACTCCAGTTCCAAGGGAATCCGACGCCCTCTTCTGACCTTGGCGTCATTGCATGACATGAGTGATTCAACNTCTCCCTGTAGCTCCAGCTGTCCTGGAACTCACTATGTAGACCAGTCTGGCCTTGAACTCACAAAGATCTGCCTGCCTCTGCCTCCCAAGTGCTAGGATTAAAGGTGTGGGCCACCACAACTGGCTTAGAACCGTTTTTAACTCCAGTTCCAAGGGAATCCGACGCCCTCTTCTGACCTTGGCGTCATTGCATGACATGAGTGATTCAACCTACATGCAGACAGTACACATAAAAAAATTAAAAAAAAAAGGTAGTCTGGCCAAGTGTGAAACTAATAGCCCCTTAGGTAAGTCTGGGTAGAAAAAGAGAATATAATAGATAATAATTAGGGAATCTAATGGCCCTATTCCCAGTGTCTGGTTTTGTAAATAAACATCAGGATTTATTATTTATTTAGGTATTTTTGACATAGGGTCTCCCTGAAGCCCAGCTGTCCTAGAAGTCACTGTGTAGACCAGGCTGGCTTTGAACATAAAAGAGATCTGCCTGCCTCTACCATGCACCACCAGGCCTGGCTTATTGATTTATTTTTATGTGCATGGATACATGTATGTAAGTGCACCCATGCATGCACCTGCAGAGGTCAGAAGACAGTGTTGGATCCTCTGGAACTAGAGTTACAAATGGTTGTTAGTTGCCTTGCGCATGCTGGGAACCGAACTCAGGTCCTCTGCAAGAGTAGCCAGTTCTTTTAACCACTGACCTCTCCAGCTCCCAAGTCGAATTCTTCAAGTTTCTTGTATTTTATTTTTTATGTGTATGAATGTACTGTCTGCATGTAGGTTTGTGCACCCGTGTTGTGCAATGCCAATGCCACGGAGGTCAGAAGAGGGTGTCAGATTCCCCTGGAACTGGAGTTACAGACGGTTCTCAGCCTCCATATGGGTGCTGGGAATCCGACCCGGGTCCTCTGCAAGAGCAGTTGGCGCTCTTAACCGCTAGGCCATCTCTCCAGCCCCGTTTCTTGTATTTTATGTGTAGCTTTGGGGCCAGGCTGGACCCATTAAACCCCTGCCCTGAGGGTCCCCCAACTCCCATCAAGAGCCTGAGTTCTGAATTCCCAGCATTTCCAACTTCTTCCACTTGTGCCTCCTCCCTTCACCATCCAGCCAGCAGGTGGCGCAGTCTTTCTCCCCAGGCCAGAAGTTGCTAGTCTGCAAACCATCGAGAGGTGAAGACCTCCCATTTTCCTAGAGAGAGCAAGTGGGCGTTGTGGGTTCCCGGGGGTGGTAGTGTGTGGTGAGAAAGGACGACCCGGAAATGAAATGGATGCGGGGGACTTCCGTTCTTTGTTCTGTCCCCGGTGTTTGAGTCTGTGACAGCCTCCAACAGTACCTGGTCCGTGTCCGGCCCCCTAAACTTCCCGTCCCTGTCCTCAGGGTGAGTCGGGCCGTCCGCGGGGCTCGCGGTGAGGCGGAAGCCGCGGTCACCGGGGAAGGGGGTAGGTGTTCACGCAGCTGCGGCCCGCGGGGTCCCCTGGCCCGGCTCTGAGGGGTCCGCAGTACTCCTCGCTCCCCTGCAGCCGCCTCCCTGGCCGGTGTCTGGGAAGTCCCAGCGCTGCACGATGCCGCATGTCGTGGCAGGACCGGGACTCCGGGTCTGCTTGTGGGTCATCAGCAGCCCCCAGACCCAGCGTTGCAAACTCCCAGCGTCGCCGCAGAGGCGTCCCTCTCCATAAAGCAGCGGATGACAGCGACCCTAACTTGGTACTTCTCCCAGTGGTTAAACGTTTTCCGTGCTGGTGGCAGGAGAGGAAGTTTTGTGTTTAACTTTAAGGAGAATGAGTGGTTCTGGAGCACTGTGATAACTAGGGCTTGGGAGGAGGTGCAAACTCGGATCCAAGGAATGATCCTGCTCCACCGACCATGAACTCAGCAAGTGGAGTCTTCGGAGGAGAGTGATACAACAGGCTCGGACGCTCGGCTTCCAATTGTAATGATCCTGAGTTTGATCGGCCTTGTTTTTTTTTTTTTTTTTTTTTTTTTTTTTTGGTCTTTTCGAGACAGGGTCCCCTGTAAGCCCCACGCTGTCCTGAACTCAACTCTGTAGACCAGGCTTGAACTCACAAAGATCCACTTGCCTCTGCCTCCCAAGTGCTAGGATTAAAGGCGTGCGCCACCACGCCCGGCCCTTGTTTGTTTTTGAAGCAGGGTCTCCTTAAAACTCTGTGTAGGGCTGGAGAGATGGCTCAGCGGTTAAGCGCGCCAACTGCTCTTGCAGAGGACCCGGGTTCGATTCCCAGCACCCACATGGCGCCTAAGAACCGTCTTTAACTCCAGTTCCAGGGGATTTCCGACGCCCTCTTCTGATCTACACAGAATTGCATGACATGGGTGCACCAACTTACATGCAGACAGTACACTCATACACAAAAAATAATAAATTAAAAAAAAAGACACCTCTGTGTAGTCAAGGATGACCTTGAACTTCGAATCCTCGCGCCTCCACAAGTCCCAGGGGCTAGGATTTCAGGTGTGTGTCACCACGCCTGGTGTGTATGGTGCCCTTAATTTGGTTTCAAGCATTTGACAGACCGTTATGTACAAGGAAAAGACTATCCATGGGACATTAGATCTTGGCGAGGTGGAGGTCTGTGGGATAGGTTTTAGCTGTACTTCCCAAGGCCATTTCATGGGTAAACTGTGCAACCCCTGGTACAGACACCCTGCAGATGTGCCAGACTATGTCCATAAAGTTAGCTGACTAAAGCACTAGAGCTTACCCTAGTGGAAGTTAATGCAGAGAACCTTCGGTTCCCTTTCAGCTCTCTGGGTTGCAGTGAAAATATCAGTTGTGATCTTCGTTGGTATTTATTAGTGTATATCCTCATCTTTCACATCTCTAAGAGTCTAAGTTAGAAATAAAATTTACATGATTATTCCTTTGCCCCTTCTTTACACAACGTTGGCATCAACTAAAGTCAGTCCACAGCACTTCGGAGGCTGAGGCAGGAGGAACACTATGAATTCCAGGCCAGCCTAAGGTATAGAGTTAGGTTTTCTTTCTGAAAACAAAAACAACAACAAAAAAAGGATTTCTAGGAACCAAAGACACCAATTTTCCAATCATTGCTACTTTGGCCTCTTGGTGACTAACTCCATAGAAGGAAGGAAAGGATTCAGAAGGAAAGCTTCCCTTGCGCTGGCCTCACTGCCGGGTGATCTTTCTCAGCCTGCAGGAGCAGCTTTGGGGACTGGGGTTGGCAGCAGGGCAGGGGAAAGGCCCCGGCTGAACCCAGATCTGAGGGACACAATGCAGAGTTTCTTTCTGTGAGAAACATTGTTTTTTGACCCAGACACTGGGGACTTGTTCTCAACAATATGTCTTTGAGTTCCAGCTTTGCTGAACCCAGTTATATGAATATTGCCTTTTTCTCAGGAGTCAGATTTGACTTGCTTGGTCTTGTTTGTAATAGGTCCTGTCCATATATATCCAAGACTGACTTCCAACTAAACAGTTTTCCTGTATCAGCCTCTCAAGTGCTGGAATTTCAGGCTTATGCCACCCATGCCAAGCTATTGACTCACTTTTTTAAAGAAAGGGGATTTTATTGGTTTTTGGTTTTATTTTAATTTTTTGTTACTTTTATGTGTAGGGGTGTATTTAACCCATGTCATGCAGTGTCCACAGAGGTCAGAAGAAGGTGTCTATAACTGGAGTTACAGGTGGTTGTTAGTCACCATCTGGGTGCTGGGAATCAAACCCAGGTCCACTGCAGGAGCAGCCAGTGCTCTGAACTGCTGATCCATCTCTCCAGGTCCCTGTGGTTTTTTTGGGGGGGTGTTTTTGTTTTTTTTTTTTGGAGATGGGGGCCTCTCAGTGTCCCAGCTTAGTCAACTTTTTGTTGTTGTGGTGTTTTTGTGTTTGTGTGATTTGTTTATTTATTTTGGTTTTCTTGAGGCATTGTCTCCCTGTTGCCCTGGATGGCCTAGACCTTGCTGTGTAGACCAGGCTGGCTTTTGATCTCACAGAGATTCACCTGCCTCTACTTTCTGACATCAAGTGCTAGGACTAAAAGGCATTCAACAGCTGGACATGGTGGTGCATGCCTTTAATCTCAGCACTCCACATTGGAGGCAGAGGCAGGCAGACAGGGTAGCTCACTATTTAGCCAAGGCTGGCCTTGAACTCCTGATTCTCCTGCCTCTGCCTCCCAGCTGTGTGCTACCATACCTGGCTCAGGGTGAATGTTTTCATTCTGGTGAACAATATTCTCTTGTTTTCTTATACTTGTCAGTCAGAATGTTCTGGGGTAGGACAAAGGTTGGAAATGGGCCCTTTTTGTGATTCTCATTATAGGTCCCTGTAATGAAACTTGTTAATGGGAATCTAATGCAGTTGCTGTGTTTCCTCCTATTAGTTCAGGCTAGGTCACTTCTTTCTGGATTCAGGAGGTGTTTTTAAAAAATGATCTTTGATCTTTTGCTTCTGTAATGTTTCCTCATTCACATTCAGTACCTGCTTCCTGCCGAGCCTGCAGCCAGGAGACTGGAGCCCAGAGCATCTAGCCCTCCCCATGGAAATCCGGACCAACCATGCATCTCAGCAACCTCAGGCCCTACTGGACACTGGTGAGGAACGGGGGTTGGTTGTCTTCTGTATTTGTTATCTGTTTGTTGAGGCAGGGTCTTACTAGGTAGCCAAGGCTGGCCTAAATCAGAGTCCTTTGAGTCCTGGACTTAGAGATGGCTACCACCATGCTCTCCCTCCTTCATTCATTTAAAAAAATATTTATTTTATGTGTATGAGTACTTGCCTACATGTATGTAAGTGCACCACATGCATGCAATACTTGTAGAGGCTGGAAGAGGGTATCTGATCCCCTGAACCTGAAGTTACAGGTGGTTATTAGCCACCCCGTGGGTGCCGGGAACTGAACCAGGCCTCTCCAAGAGCAACCAGTACTCTTAACTGCTGAGCCGTCTCTCCAGACCCTCATTCATTCTTTTATTCAGGCAGTCAGCAGTCATCTATTGAAATGCCTCATTAAGTACTAGCAGAGATCAGGCTGGCTGGCGCTTGGGCTTCTGGACATCCTCCTGTCTCCGCCTCTCATCTCATAGGAGTCCTGGGATGATAGACGTTTGTGCTACCCACCCAGCTTAACTCAGCTCCTTATGCTTGTGTGGCCAGTGCTTTTTTTGTTTTGTTGTTGTTTTTGGTCTGTGTGAGACAGGGTCTCCTTCTAGCTCCAGCTGGCCTGGAACTCTCTATGTAGACCGGCTGGACTTGATCTCATAGAGATGCTCCTGCCTCTGCCTCCCAAGTGCTGGGATTAAAGGTGTGCGCCATCATGCCTGGCTGTGGCCAGTGCTTTTACTCATTGAGCCATCTCCCTAGCCCTTGAATTCTTTTTTCGGGCCTTCAGTAATAGTTTGCTTCATAAGTACAGATTGTGGTTTTTAGGAGTGCGCTCTTAAGCTTGGGCATCATTGTGTAGGTTACAGGCAAAAGATTGAAAAGTATTAAAATATGGGTTTTTTTGTTTTGTTTGTTTTTGTTTTTTTGTCTTTTTGAGACAGAGTCTCCCTGTAGCTCTGGCTGTCCTGGAACTTGCTCTGTAGACCAGGCTGTCTGCCTCTGCCTCCGGAAGTGCTGGGATTAAAGGCTTAAAGGCATGCACCACCATGCCTGGCACTAAATAGCAGTTAGTGCTCTTAACCACTGAGCCATCTCTCCAGCCCCCCCCCCCCATTTTTTTTTTTTTTTTTTTTCTTTTTTAAAGAACAGGTCATCTTTCAGAAGTGCCAGCTGGCCTGGAACTACTGGTAGAACAGTGTTGTTAAAATATCTTGAGGGGGGAAGGGGAGTGGGAACGCATGTTAATAGAGCATGGAGGAAGAGCAGAGGACTTTGTGAGTTAAGGGCAGGCCTGGTCTACAGAGTGAGTTCCAGGACAGCTGGGGCTACAGGGAGACCCTGTCTCGAAAAGACCAAAAAAAAAAAATTCTTTTGAGGGGAGAATAGTCTGATCATCCATAATAAATCTTCCTCACAATTAAAAAAAATTCTTTTTAAAACTATTTTATTTTATGTGTATAAGTGTTTGGCCTGCATAGGTCTAAGTGTGTCTGTTTCATGCAGTGCCCACAAAGGCCAGAAGAGAGCATTGGATCCCCCTGGAACTCGAGATACTGGGTGGGACCAAACCTGAGTCCTCTGCAAAGGCACTGTTGGACTCAACTGCCACACTTACAAAAGAAATCAATGAGGGGCCACAGATTAATATGAAATTTATTTAATTTGCTGGTGTACCAGAATCCAATTAAGAAAACTGACGCATCAGAGAAGCCAATTATTGATGTGCCAGGGACACAACCCACTCCACCCAGGGATGGGTGCAACCCTGACAAAAACCACAAACTAGAGGAATTTGGCCACATCGTACATACACAATTGCAAGGCTACAGAAACACAATGCAGGCAGTGGTGACCTTAAAGCTGATTGGTTGTGTTTAGCAGCGTGAATCCCCTTGGAGAGGAATGGGCTTCTTAGGGGGTAGGAAGCACTCCTCCAGGGCTGGGAAAGTTCATCCTGACCTCAGGTAGCTCTGGGAACTAGAAACTCAGGGTCGGACTGTGGTTAAGGTAGTCATGGGAACCAGGCCTGCTTCAACTAGAGAGTTGCTCCTGCATGGTTAACCCTTTCCTTTTGATTTTCTTTCTGACCTGGTCCTAGCTGCACCCAGTGTTCTTAACCGCTGATTCATCTCCCCAGCCCTGTATCCCTGGCTGTTAAGCTAATTTCAATTTGTGTTTTTTTCTCTCATAGGCAGATTCTATATTTAAATGTATATGATAGGAAAACAGAAAGGGAACTGTTTGGTGGGAAGAAGAGGGGACAAAGGCAAGTAATGGGGTGAATGTAAGAAAAGCACAATGCTGTGTGTATGACAGTGTCATCACTCAATGCTATGTGTATGACAGTGTCATCACACAATGCTGTGTGTATGACAGTGTCATCACAAAACCCACTTCCCTGTAAGCTGAACAAAAAATTAATTAGAAAAGTAGCAGAGTAGCATAGAAACTGGGAATAAAAGGGCTTTGGAGGGCTGGAGAGTTGGCTCAGTGGTTACGAGTACTGGCTGCTCCTGTAGGACCCAGGTCAGCTCTCAGCACCCACATGGTAGCTAACAACCATCTGTAACTCCAGTTCTAGGGGATTCAACGCCCTTTTCTGTCCTCCCCAGGTATTGCAAGACATGGGTACACTTACATACATGCTGGCAAAACACTCATACATGTAAAATAAAAATAGATAAATTTGGGGGGGGTATTTTTGAGACAGGGTCTCCCTGTTAAAGGCCAACCTATGTAGACCAGGTTGGCCTTTATTTTTATTTTATTTTATTTATTTATGTGTATGAATGTATTGTCTGCATGTAGGTCTGTGCACCAGTGTCATGCAATGCCTCGGAGGTCAGAAGAGGGTGTCGGATTCCCCTGGAACTGGAGTTCTCCTGGAATTGGAGTCACAGATGGTTCTCAACAGCCATGTGGGTGCTGGGGATCGAACCCGGGTCCTCTGCAAGAGCAGTCGGTGCTCTTAACCTCTAGGCCGTCTCTCCAGCCCCCAGGTAGGCCTTTAACTCACAGACATCTGCCTGCCTCTGCCTCCTGAGTGCCACCTTGCCTGGCAATAGATAAAATTTTTTTTTGCTTTGTTTTTTGACACAGGATCTCACTATGTCGCCCTGGCTGGCCTCAAACTGACAGAGATTCACCTGCCCTGCCTCTGAAGTGCTCCAATGAAAGGTTGGTGCTACCATACCTGGCCCAAAATAAATCTTTAAAAAAAATTATTTTATTTTATACTTATTTTATGTGTCTGAGTGCATTGCCTGCGTGTAGGTAGGTGCATCCATGTCATGCAGTGCCAGAGAAAAATCAGAAGAGGCCATCAGAGCCACTGCAGCTAGAGTGACAGACAGTTGTGAGCGCCGTGTGGGTGCTGGGAACTGAACCTAGATCCTCAGCAAGAGCACCCATTGCTTTTAACTACTGAGCTATCTCTCTAGCCCCTAATTTATTTATTTTTTTATATGTATGAGTGTTTTGCCTGCATATATGTAAGGACACCTGTGCTGTGCAGTAACCATGGAGGCCAGAAGAGAGCATTGGCTCCCCTGGAAGCCCAGTTAGAGATGTTGTTAGCCGCTGTGCGGGTGCTGGGAACCAACCAGCCGGTGCTCTTTTTTTTTTTTTTTTTTTTGTCTTTTTGAGACAGGTTCTCCCTGTAGCCCCAGCTGTCCTGGAACTCACTCTGTAGACCAGGCTGGCCTTGAACTCACAAAGATCCGCCTGCCTCTGCTTCCCGAGTGCTAGGATTAAAGGTGTGCACCACCATGCCTGGCAAGGTTATAGGGCTGGAGACGGGTCGGTGGCCATGCCAGCATGAGGACCTGACTTCAAACCTCAGAACCCACATTGAAGCCAGACGCATAGTACAAGTGTTTGTGATCCCAGCACTCCTGTGGGGTGGAGACAGGAGAATCGCATAAGTTTGTGGGCCAGGTAGCCTGGCACACACATCAGAGAAACAGTAGAGACTATCCTCTGACCTCCAAGTGTACATCGTCACATGCACACACCTACACTCAGACATAGATACACATGTGTGCGTGCACATGCGCACATGTACAAAACCAAAATCACTAGAGGGTTGTGTAGAAGACATGATTTTGATGGTACTAGGTATGAAACATGGAGAATAAGCATTTCCATTGAGCTCCATCACCAGCTGCTTGTTCTAACAGAATATTGTTGCCATGTTTATTAGGAAAAAGCATCTAGGGCACCCCCCTTTTTTTTAATCAGATCTAGTTATGTGTAGAGGGTTATCCCCCAAAAGACAAGCATGTAAACTTAGGGTTCATAGGGAGAGTCCTGTAGTCAAATGTGGAGCTAGGAAACGTATAGCAATGTTTATAGCGTACAGATTTGGTCTGGGGACGGAGAAACAAGAAAAGCTGTGGGCGTTGTGTTTTCTGACGGGTTGAGGGAAGCTGCTTGTTTTCCACTGGGGGCTGGACAGATGGCTCAGTGGTTAAGAGCACTGGCTGCTCTTGCAGAGGACCCAGGTTGGGTTCTTAGCACCCACATAGTGGCTAACAACCATCCCAAACTGCAAGTTCCACGGGGATCTGACACCCTCTTCTGGGCATTACATGACATGGGTACACTTACATACATGTAGCAACACTCGTATATGTCAAATAAAAATAAACCAAAAGAATTTTAAAAACAAAAGACTTTCCTACAGGAGTTTGAAGTGATGCAGAGACAAGAAGAATGTAGCCTGTTTGTGGCCCAGCTTGGAGAAACTCTCACATGAATCCTGACTGGGGCTGTTGATGGAGCTCATTGCTTAGTGTGCAGAAAGTCATGGGTTCGATCTCTAGCATCACCAAAAAAAAAAAAAAAGCCTTGTAAAAAAAAGCAAAAACAAGATAGTCATGAAGCACATAGAGGGTGGTTTTGCTGAGAGATGTGATCTTGGGTCCAAAGCAGATAAGACTGACTCCTGGCCCTGCACTGTCCTTCAGGTCTTCCTTCACAAGTCCCTTCCATTCCCGACGAGGACAGCCTGGGGGACGAGATGTTAGCCGCTGCTCTCCTAAAGGCCAAGTCCCAGGTAAGCCAAGCTCCCCTCATGCTTCTCCTTCCTGTTCTCTGTGGAGTGACAGACTCTGCAGTGCCCTACATCCCAATTCTGTCCACCCATACTGTGACTGCGGGGCCAGTGAGACAGCTCCGTGGTTAAGGGTGTTTACTTCACCCTGATGAACGGAGTGAAGGAGAGAACCGACTCCAGAAGGTGACTGTTGACCTCCACACACGTACAGTGCCGTTCCCCAATACATGTATTTAAAAACAGAACTGAAAGTCTACTTCCGGTGTGGATGCTCGATGCAGCTGTACTCAGCACTGCCGTCGGTGCTGCCTCAGGGTGGACCTCATGCTGCCATCGCTCTGACCTCTTCTCCCCGATTCCGGTGTGGATGCTCGATGCAACTGTACTCAGCACTGCCGTCGGTGCTGCCTCACGGCCCTCATGCTGCCATAGCTCTGACCCCTTCTCCCCACTTTTTGAAGACAAGCTACTTACTCACCCTCACCCTGGTTGCTTTTTGGCATTGCCAGTCCCAGCCCTCATTCTGAGTTTCATGCTCTGCCGTGTTGTTTCAGGAATTGGTGACTTTTGAAGATGTAGCTGTGTACTTCATCCGAAAAGAGTGGAAGCGTTTAGAGCCTGCGCAGAGGGACCTCTACAGGGATGTGATGCTGGAGAATTATGGAAATGTATTCTCTCTGGGTAAGACTTGTGTCTTCTCAACAGAACGCTCTGCTTTCCCTTGCGTGTTCCTGGTATGCACTCCGTCCCTGAACTTAACCAGCTAGCCATTGATTCAGTTTCAGAAAACTCTTAACTGTAAGAATTATCACTCATAGCCGGGCGTGGTGGCACACGCCTTTAATCCTAGCACTTGGGAGGCAGAGGCAGGTGGATCTCTGTGAGTTCAAGGCCAGCCTGGTCTATAGAGTGAGCTCAAGGCCATCCGGGACTAAAGGGAGACCCTGTCTCAAAAATACCAAAAAAACGTTATCACTCATTGGGGGCTGAAGAGATAGCTCAGTGGTTATGAGCACTGGCTGTTCTTGCAGAGGACCTGGGTTCAGATCCCAGCTCCAACATGGTGGCTAACAACCACCTGTAACTCCAATTCCAGGGGATCGGACGTCCTCTTCTGGCCTCTGCAGGTATTGTATGCATGGATACACTTAACGTACATGCAGGCAAAACACTCATACACATAAAATTAAATTTTTTTTTGTCTTTTTTTTTAAAAATTTATGTGTATGAATGTACTGTTTTGCATGCAGGTCCGTGCACCCGTGTCGTGCAATGCCGTGGAGGTCAGAAGAGGGTCTCGGAATCCCCTGGAACTGGAGTTCTCCTGGAATCGGAGCCATAGACGGCTCTCAGGTGCCATGTGGGTGCTGGGGATCAAACCCGGGTCCTCTGCAAGAGCGGTCGGCGCTCCCAACCACCAGGCCATTTTTTGTCTTTTTGAGACAGGGTCTCCCAGTAGCCCCAGCTGTCCTGGAACTTGGTATGTAGACCAGGCTGGCCTTGAACTCACAGATATCTACTATCTATCTGCCTCTGCCTCCAGAGTGCTGGGATTAAAGGTATGTGCCACCACACCCTGCCTGTAATAAAAAAAATTTTTTTAAATTATCAAGCCGGTCATGGCAATACACACCTTTAATCCTAGCAGAGGCAGGTGGTTCTCTGTGAGTTCAAGGCCAGCCTGTAGTGAGTTTCAGACCAGCTAAGACTACAGGAAGACCCTGTTTCAAAACAGACTAAATGAATGAATAAGTAAATAAATAAAGTTTCAAAAAAGACAAATAAATAAAAGGAATTTTCACATTTATGGAGCAATTTGTAGCTTGTAAAGAGGTTTTGAGGAGTGTGGTGGTGCACGCCTTTAATCCCAGCACTCTGGAGGCAGAGGATCTCAAGGCCAGCCTGGTCTACAGAGCAAGTTCCAGGACAGCTGGGGCTACAGGGAGACCCTGACTCAAAAAGACCAAAAAAAAAAAAAAAGTGGAGGTAGTTAATATTATCCTCATGTTATAAGTGATTAAAGTGAATTCAGAAATCTCATGCCAGCTTGGTATGGTGCATCCACCTGTAATCCTGGCAGTTGAGACATAGAGGCAGGAGGATCAACAGTTCAGTGCTAGCCTGGGCTGTTAAGAACCTGCCTTCAAAAATGGGAAGAGGGGCCAGGCATGGTGGTGCGTGCCTTTAATCTCAGCACTCAGGAGGCAGAGGCAGGTGGATCTCTGAGTTCAAGGCCAGCCTGATTACATAGGGAGTTCCAGGACAGCTAGGGCTACAGGGACCCTGTCTCGAAAAGACCAAAAAAAAAGGGGGGGGGGTCTGGAAAGATGGCTCAGTGGTTAAGAGCATTTGCTGTTTTTGCAGTGTACTCAGGTACGGTTCACAGCACCCACAGGTTAGGTCACAACCATCTGTGACTTCAGTTCCAGAGGATCCGATGCCCTCTTCTGGCCTCCATGGGTATCAGACACACACCAGGCAGGAAATAAGTAAAATTAATCTTTTTAGTTTTTTATTTATTATTTTTTTTTAATCTTTTTTTTTTTTTGGTCTTTTTGAGACAGGGTCTCCCTATAGCCCTAGCTGTCCTGGAACTCACTCTGTAGACCAGGCTGGCCTTGAACTCACAAAGATCCACCTGCCTCTGCCTCCTGAGTGCTAGGGTTAAAGGCGTGCGCCACCACACTCGGCTTAATTAATCTTAAAATATCTCAAGTGCCGGGGCTGGAGAGATGGCCTAGCGGTTAAGAGCACCGACTGCTCTTGCAGAGGACCCGGGTTCGATCCCCAGCACCCACATGGCGGCTGAGAACCATCTGTAACTCCAATTCCAGGAGAACTCCAGCTCCAGGGGAATCCGACACCCTCTTCTGACCTCCGCGGCATTGCACGACATGGGTGCACAAACCTACATGCAGACAGTACATTCATACACATAAATAAATAAATAAAATAAAATAAAAACATCTCAAGTGCCTTGTGTCTAGTCGTAGACCTGGTTAGCGGCAAAGCTTGAGCCCCAGTCTTTTTCTTGTTATTTATATGTTTGAGACAGAATTTTACACTGTAGCCAGGTTGACCTCACACTCTGTAATCCTTCCACCTCAGCCTTTCTAGGCCTGGGAGTATGCGGGTGAGCCACCATGCCTAGCTCAGCCCCGACCTTTTTAACACCAAATCTGGTATTTGGTCCGTGTGTTCTCAGGACTTAATATGTAACTCAAGAGACTTTTCCGGATTAGTGTGTTGGGATTTCTGTACCTGTGAGGTGTTCCCTTGCTCTGTGTCCAAGGGAACGTTCTGGGGCTCTCTGTTCTTCTTTCTGTTGGGTTACCCATAGGACTTCTTGTTTCGTTTAGGATCGCATGCACCTCTGAAATAGAAATGTATTGTTTGAGGGCTGGAGAGATGGTTCAGCAGTTAAGAGCTCTTACTACTCTTCCTGAGTACCAGGGTTTGGTTCCCCAAACCCATGTTGGGTGGTTCACAACCACCTGTAACCCCAGTTCCAGGGCATCTGGTGCCTCTCTGGCCTCCTCAGGCATACACATACATGTACATGTAAAATAAATCTGAAGCCTTCTTCTGACTCCTCGGGATTGCACAACCCAGGTGCACTTACACACATGCAGGCAGTACGCTCATACACGTAAAATACAAAATAGACGATATACAAAAAGATAATATACGTTATTTTAGGGAGAAATTACCTTCTTGGCCTTTAGGATTACTTTTTCATCTCTTCCCACTTGAGTGAGAATGTTTTTCCAGACAGTGCCAAGGATCTTCCTAATGGCAGTTAGACGTCCACACACATTTCCTTTCTGTCCTGCAGACCCTGTGTCTCAGTGGTGTTCTGGGATGTTCATTTACTCATTATGGCCATGTGTCTCCCCATGAGCAGGGTTCCTATTTCTGAATCCTGACATGATCTTTTTGCTGGGATAAGAAATGTTGAGGGTTATGAGAAGAGAGAAGTCTTAGAGCTGCCTGTTCAGAGTCGGCCTGTCTACTTTGAAAAGTATTGATAAACGTAGGACGCGTTCTGCACCCTCCCCACTTGTCCTCTGTTCTTGGAGTTTCACTTAGAATTCTTTAAGTAGTGAGCAGAGAAGCCAGACATGGAGGTTATTTACACAGCCTGTGGCATAACATAGCCTTCTAGGCTTGGGGCCCATTTGCCTGTGCTTCTGGCATAGGTGGTGGGACAGGATTGTTCTCACCTGCAGGTCCCCAGTGTCCGTCCCTTGCTGCTCGAGTTCTGCTGTTCTTGTCTTTCACCACCTTCCTGTCTGTCAAGCATCTGTCATACTTCCTGTCTGTCACACTTCCTGTCTGTCACACTTGCTCCACCTGTCATGCTTCCTTGTTTTTGTTTTGGGGTTTTTGTTTTTTTGGGTTTTTTTTTTTTGTCTTTTTGAGACAGGGTTTCCCTATAGCCCCACCTGTCCTGGAACTCACTATGTAGACCAGGCTGGCCTTGAACTCAGAGATCCACCTGCCTCTGGCTCCCGAGTGCTGGGATTAAAGGCATGCACCACCACGCCCAGCTTTTTCTTTTTGAGACAGGGTCTCCCTGTAGCCACACCTGGCCCAGAGCTCACTATGTAAACCCATAGGCTGGCCTCCATCTCACAGAAGTCCACTTACCGCTTCCTCCTGAGTGCTGGGATTAAAGGCATGCAGTATCATGCACAGCTGTATTTATTTGTGTAGTTATTTATTTTTGGTCTTTTTGAAACAAGGTCTCCCTGTAGCCCCAGCTGTCTTGGAACTCACTATGTAGACCAGGCTGCCTTAAACTCACAAGAGATCCACCTGGCTCTGCCTCTAGAATGCTGGGATTAAAGGGATGCGCCACCATGCCCGGAAAGATTTATTTGTGTGTGTGTGTGTGTGTGTGTGTGCGCGCGCGCCATGTGTTTGCAGGTGCCAGTGGAGGCCAGAAGAAGTTGGATCCTCTGGAGCTGTAGTTAGAGGCAGTTGTCAGGTGCTTGATGTGGGTGCTGGGAACCAAACTCAAGTCCTCTGGAAGAACAGCAAGCATTCTTAACCTCTGCACCATCCCTTCAGCCCCTGACTTTTATTCTTCCCACAGATAGCATGTGACATTTTCATTTTTTATTGTGCCAGATGGTGAATCCAAAACTGAAAATGATCAAGTTACTTCTGAAGATACGGGATCATGTAAGAAGATACTAGGACGATTCCAAAAGGATATTTCTCAGGGTCTTAAGTTAGAAGAAGCCTATGAACAGGAAGTCAGCCTGAAGAGGCAGTTAGGGAACTCCTCTGGAGAAAGACGGAATCGGAAAATAAAAGATTTTGGCCAAGTGACAGTTGAGGAAAAACTCACCCACATTGGAGAAAGGAATGAGAAGTTTAATGCGTTCGGGAGCAGCTTCACTATGAATTCCAGCCTCGTTTCCCATCAGAGGCTTCCCATCGGAGACAGACCCCATAAGTGTGATGAATGTAGCAAGAGTTTTAATCGAACTTCAGACCTTATTCAACATCAGAGAATCCATACTGGGGAAAAACCTTATGAATGTAGCGAATGTGGAAAGGCCTTCAGCCAGAGCTCACATCTTATTCAGCACCAGAGAATCCACACTGGAGAGAAACCTTATGAATGTAATGATTGTGGAAAGACCTTCAGTTGTAGTTCTGCTCTCATTCTGCATCGGAGGATCCACACTGGGGAGAAACCTTATGAATGTAATGAATGTGGGAAAACCTTCAGCTGGAGCTCCACCCTTACTCACCATCAGAGAATCCACACCGGCGAGAAGCCCTATGCTTGCAATGAATGTGGGAAGGCCTTCAGTAGGAGTTCCACCCTTATTCATCATCAGAGAATCCACACTGGAGAAAAACCCTATGAATGTAATGAGTGTGGGAAAGCCTTTAGCCAGAGCTCACACCTCTATCAGCACCAGAGAATCCACACTGGAGAGAAGCCCTACGAATGTATGGAATGTGGAGGGAAGTTTACTTACAGTTCAGGCCTTATTCAGCATCAAAGAATCCACACAGGGGAGAATCCCTATGAATGTAGTGAGTGTGGGAAAGCCTTCAGGTATAGCTCAGCTCTTGTTCGCCATCAGAGGATTCACACTGGAGAGAAGCCTTTGAATGTAGTGGGTGTGAACAAAGATTCTCTCAGAGTTTCTGCTGAACTGAACATTGGAGAATCTACATGAGAGTCACACCATTTTCCTCAGTTTACAACTCTGAAGATCGCTTGCCTTATTTTATAAGTAGGAACTACCTAGGATGTGTCAAATCTTTCACTTTAGAGAGAGGGGCAGATTGTGAAGACCATCCTAGCATGGTGACCAGCAATCTGGTGGATTTCTCAGGAATGAAACCAGCCTTGAAAACTTGTGAGGCAAGTTGCAGATTAAGCACTGGGAGCAGAAGCAAACTTGGTGACTAGTCACCCCTGGCTGGCCGGGTTTGCACTAAACCATTTTTCTGACACCAGAAGAGCCTTTCTTCCCAGGGTGGGGTGGAAGCAAAGTAGGAATAAAAATTCCAAGGATTCCACTAGCTGCAGTCAGTATGGTGAGCACAGAAAGTAGTGGAAAGAATATTCTGGACCTCCTAAGTGTTGGGAAGGAAAATAGAAGCTATAGTTCAGAGCCACTGTCCTCAACCCAGCTTTAGGATTGGACAAAGGACCCAAAGGACTGGACAGGGTGGTGCATGCTGGATTTCTGTGAGTTCTGGGCCAGCCTGGTCTACAAAGCAAGTTCCAGGCCAGCCAGGGCTACATAAACCCTGTCTCCCCAAAAAGATTAAACAAGGGCTGTTTTTGATGATTTCATGAATTAAGGAAACTTGGTGCTGAGGGATTTATTTTATTTGGGGGGTGGGAAGGGAACCCTCAGCAAGGGTTTCTATAATGACTATCCTTTTGGGCTCTTGAAACAGTGATACCCTGTTTTCAAGAGCAGTCTGGCAGTACTGTAGGCAGATCCACATCCTCCCTTATAACAAGACTGGGAATCCCTTCTGAGCAGTAAACCCGAGGTCGCAAGTCAGAAGCCTCCAGCACTGGCCTCTGATTCTTGTTCTCTCTTCTTCCTGATCCTGTGATGAAAAGTAATTTATTTTCAACCTGCAGTTACTAAGGATAATCTCAGGGAGCGCACCTAGCCGGCTTGTCCTGACTTCTCACCTTTAACATCTGCCCCCCCACAGTTGGACCTCTGATTCCTTCTCTTCTGTATCCGAGGATTAACAGGCAGCAAAGAGTCTGGCAGCAGGGCTCCCTACTTTGTTAGGGAGTGTTCCCAGCCCAAGGAATGGCTTTCCATTGTGTTCTCCAACCCTGCTCCTGTAGCATAAACGAAGTGCACTATTAAACAATCATTTTTCAAAAGGGGACATGGCTTGTGTTTTTGTACAGGGGGGAAAATCTGTCAGTTAGAATAGTGCAGTGACTAAACAGAATCCAAAACTGAAGCTAGAAAGTTCTGATAACCATTTCTGTCAGTCAGTGTGAGGCTTTCTTGTTATTCAAAGCTCTCTCTCTCTCTCTCTCTCTCTCTCTCTCTTCCTCTGCTCCTTTCTCTTTATACATTGCTGCAGACTATGTAAAAAATGTATACAACCACTCCAGTCTTCATACCACAAGTAGAATTTTATCAGTTGCAGAACGTTCTGGTTGGTACAATGCTTAAGATTAACAACCCAAACTAGAAAGGTTGTTGGGGTATATGAGGGTCCCAGAGAAGAGAGTACTGGGTGGTTGGGTAGCAGTGAGCCAATCTTGATGTTTTGGTTTGGCTATTGATAGGATTTAAACCATGGAGGCCGCTAGGTGGGAAATCTGATGAGGAAGTTGAGAAAATGGTTGTGAACTAAACTATTTTTCATAGGGTTTTGTATCAATATATTTTGATTGATCATCTTCTGTGTGTTGTTAATGTTGCAAAATTAGGGTGAAAGTGATTATTTTGGCTTCTTTAACATTTGGCTTATTTAACATTACAGGCCTGTCATCCCAGCTACTTGGGAGACTGAAGCAGAATTGCAAGTTCAAGGCCTGCCTGGGCCCAAAGTGAGTTTAAAGGCAGCTTGGGTAATGTAGTAAGTTAGACTGTTCCATTGTTCATCCTTCGAATTACTGGAAGTTAAGTCTGGCTGAATCTTGCTTCCTTGTCAGTTCCACAGTTAGCTTCTAGTCATGGTAGCATGTGTTTAATCTCAGCCCTCTGGAAGATCAGAATTTCAAGGCCATACTTAGCCACATGAGTTTTGAGGCCAGCCTGAGTTACATGAAAAACTGCAACCCCCCCCCCAAAAAAAAAAAATAGAAAAAAGAAAACACCCAGTTAGGGACATTTTTTAAAAAATTTTTATTTATTTTCTATGTGTATGAATATACTGTCTGCATGTAAGTCTGTGCACCTGTGTCGTGCAATGCCGCGGAGGTCAGAAGAGGGCGTCGGATTCCCTTGGAGCTGGAGTTCTGGAATTGGAGTTACAGACGGTTCTCAGCCGTCATGTGGGTGCTAGGGATTGAACCCGGGTCCTCTGTAAGAGCAGTTGGTGCTCTTAACTGCTAGGCCATCTCTCCAGCCCAAAAAATGATAATTCTTGTACCCCTGCCTGGCCTAGAACTTGGTGTGTAAACCAGGCTGGCCTGGAATTTACAGAAATCCATTTGTCTGTGTGTGTACGCGTGCAGGCACACCTGCCAGGTTTGTACAGGTGCCAGTGGAGGCCAGAGGAGGTCATCAGATCCCCTGGAGCTGGAACTACAGGCAGCTGTGACTGATACAGTCGTTGAGAAAAGACCTTGGGTCTCTGGAAGAGCAGTGCTCACTCTTAACTGCTGAGCAATCTGACTAGCCCAGGAATGACAGGTTTTTTTTTTTTTTTTTTAATTGAATGTGAATTCCAAAGAATGACAGTTCTTATAACAAGCTTCCCTCGAAGGCAGTGTACAGCGTGGCAGTAATTGTTTCCTTCTGTCTCATTCCTACAGCTTGTCAATCTACATATGATCCATCCTTTCTTCCCTAATATCCTGACTCCTGCACTGCCTGAGTCACCCTTATTCATGCAGGACTTTGTTACCAGACTTCCTCTACTGCTTTCTTCTTTTCTCCTACAATCTATTATGGTATTGTGGCTGTGACCAAATGCCTGATGTACACAGTTTAAAATGAGAAGGGTTAATTTTGGCTTACAGTTTCAGAGATTACAGCATACAATCCTTGCCCCCACCTTTTTTCATTTTTTCTTTTCTAGATTCATAATTTATTGTATAGAGTTTTACACGATGAGTTGACATTAGTTTCTCCAAGGATGGAAACTTAGCAGATGAGGTCAGACATTTAGAGGACTCGAGTTCAGTTCCCTGCTGTCCTAGTCTGTCTTCCATTGCTGTGACAAAACACTCTGACCACACAAACTTGGGGAGGAAAGGGTTTATTCATCTTACATCTCCTGGGTCACAGTTCATCACTTAGGGAGCCCAAGACAGGAACTCAGGGCAGGAACTTGGAGGCAGGAGCTGAAGCACAGGCCATGGAGGAATCTGTTTACTGGCTTGCTCTCTACTGGCTTGCTCCCTGGCTCATGCCCAGCCTGCCTTCTTACACTGTCACTGCTCAACAATCAAGACAATACACCACAGATGTGGCCACAGGCCAATCCAATGGAACCAATTCCCCAACTGAGGCTCCCTCAACCCAGGTGTGTCAAGTTGACACCAAAGCTATCCAGCACACCAGCTCCCACACTGAGCAGCTCACAATCACCTGTAACTCTGGCTCCAGGAGATCCTATACCCTCTTCTGGCCTCCACTGGCACCTAGACAAATGTGGCAAACACAGACATACCGACACACGCACACACAAAACATTCTTGATTTTTTTAGAATTTATGAGTATTTTGCCACTTGTATATAAGTGCACCTGTGTCATGCAAAGTCCATGGAGGCCAGAAGAGACCTTCAGAACCCCTGGGACTAGAGTTACAGATGGTTATTTGCTGCCATGTGGGTGCTGAGAACCAAACTTGGGTCTTCTGCAAGAGCAGCCAGCCCCTGAAATGCCTTTTGATATCAGTGAACTGGAACTGGGCATCAGGGTTAGACCTGCCATGACTTCAATCACTTAGGGCTTCCATGGGAGAGGGAGAAGAGGTCATGTATTGAATGGAGTTGATGCAACTTACTGGTGGTCTTTGTGGCACTGGAAGTTACTCCTTACCCAAGATCAGATAAAAGATCTGAGTAAACAATGACAACTCCTTTGTCCAAGTCACAGGTTCTGTATCCAGTGTTCAGCAAAGCCCAGCTGCCTACTCAGCCTCAAGGAGACCAATCTTGGCTCCTTGTGAGGCTGGACTTCTAGCAGTGGAACTAGCGGAGGAACAGGAGGCTGTTCACTTCATGGCAGCCTGACCAGGTATCTTGAAGCATGACACCAGCACCCACTTCCTCTACTTAGGCCTCATTTCCCAGAGTTCCCACTACCTCCCAAAATAGCTCCACTAACTGGGGACCAAACATACACACATGAGCCTGTGGGGGCATTTGATATCCTAACACCATGCATGAACTGGGTGAGAGCACCCCACAATGTTTCTTTCCCTGGCCCCTCTCCTCCCCTGGATCAAGGTCTAAATAATTTTTTTCATTTACTTATTTATTAAATTTATTTAGTGTGTGTGTGTGTGTGTATGTGTGTGCTTGTGTGCGTGCGCGCACGCACACATGTGTTTGTGCATTGCATGTGTAAAGGCCAGAAGACAACTTACAGGAATCAGTTCTCTCCTTCCACTATGTGGGTTCTGGGGATTGAACTGAGGTTGTCAGGCTTGGTGGCAAGCACCTTTACCCACTGAGCCATCTCGCCAGCCCCAAGTCTAAGTGCCCCAGGTTGCTATTGTGGTCCCCATTTCCCGGCCCAGTCTCCTTCCTGTTCTTACCTCCTGGCACTCCTCCCCTCCCACATACTTTACGCTGGAGTATTTCAAAACCACTGCAGTTCCAGGAACACTGTGTAATGCCCCGTGGCACCTGTTTCTCCTGAGTGCATTCCATTCTGTTCACCTAATGAACAACTGCTTGCTATTGAAAGCCTTGTTGTATGCTTCACTTTATTTGTTTGTTTGTTTGTTTATTTAGAGGCAGGGTCTCCCTGTAACCCCAACTGGCCTGGAACTCACTCTGTAGGACAGGTTGGCCTTGAACACACAGAGATCCACCTACCTCTGCCTCCCGAGTGCTGGGATTAAAGGTGTGCACCACCATGCCCATGTGTCCAATGCCTGCAGATGCCAGAGGAGGCCATTAGATCGCCTGGAACTGGAGTTAAGGTGGGCGTCAGCTTCCATGTGTGTGCTGGGAACCAAACCTGGGTCCTCTGCAACAACGTCCAGTGCTCTTAACCAGTGGGCCACCTTTCCAGCCTCTGTTTATTTTTGAAACAGTGTGTGGCCCAGGCTGGCCTTAAACTGGGCTGAAGACGACTTGAGCTGCTCCCCCATGTCCCTGTGCCACCGTGCCCTGTGCAGGGAGCAAGCACTCTACCAGCTCAGCTACATTCTCGGCTTCTAGGCATTTTCCTTCCCTATCCCTGTGCACAGCAGCTTTCACGTCTACCAGGTTTTCTCTGAGCTGCCTCTTCAGTTACTACAAACTTTCATTATTACACTTGACCTCCATCTGTTACTTATTAGTTGTTTATACATCTAACTCCCTTGTTGTAATAGGGGCATTTCCCCATATATTTTCATACTTTTCTACCATAAATATATATTATTTGTAGTCGAAATAAACTGTGATAGAGTGTATGTTTAGGATATGCGTGGTCCTATGTTTGCTCCCCAGCACCAAAAACTAAATATTAACAAAAATAGAGTCTGGGGAGATGGCTCAGGGGAGAAAAGCACTTGCCACATGTATTAGTCACTTTTCTGTTGCTGTGGTAAAACCACCATGACCAAGGGAACTTATAAAAGGAAGAGTTTATTTAAGCTTACTATTGATGGTTCCAGGGAATTAGAGTCCACTGTGGCAGGAGGCATGGCGGCTGGAGCAGGAAGCCAGAGTTCACATCTTGCAATGAGCACAGGAAGTCAAGAGAGAGCCTCTGGAGACCGCAAGGCTTGTTAAGCTCTCTAAGCCTGCCCCCAGTGATGTACTTCCTCCAGCATGGCCACAACTTCTAAGACCTCCCCAAACAGCACCACCAACTGGGGACAAAATGTCCGAATACTTAAAGCCTATTGGGGACATTCTCATTCAAACCAATACTTAAAGCCTATAGGGGACATTCTCATTCAAACCACCACACCACACAAGCCTGACAACCTCAATTTGGTCCCCGTGTCCCATGTAAAGAGCCAGATTCAGTAGTCCACATCTGTAATGCAAGCACACCATGCTGAAATGGAGACCGGAGACCATAAGCTCCAAGGCCACTTGGTACAGAGACTGCCTCAAAGCAAGGAGGAGTTGCTCTCTGTCTTGCACACATAGGCACTCACATTTACACAGACATCATACATGTACACAGAAGGAAAAAATGTGGCGCTGGAGATAGTAGCTCAGTTGGCAGGGTGCTTGGCTAGCATGCATCTCAGATTCCCCCTAGTACTACATGGACTGTGTGGTAGTGTATATCTGTGGTCCCAGAACTTAGGAGGTAGAGGCAGGAGGATCAGACGTTCAAGATCATCCACTCAGGACTAGAAAAAACAAAATCCATTTGCTAGTCAGGAGGTCACATACATACCGAATTGAAATAGGTCCAAGATACAGTTATACTTTACATTTTTTAAACTTTTTATTTATTTGAGGGCTGGAGAAATGGTTAGCTGTTGAGAGCACTAGATGTTCTTGCAGAGGACTCATGTTCAGTTTCCAGTCCCTACATGACAGCTAATTTAATAATATTTTTTGGGGGGGTCTTTTTGAGACAGGCTCTCCCTTTAGTTCCAGCTGGCCTGGCGCTTGCTCTGTAGACCAAGCTGGCTTCGAACTCACAGAGATCTGCCTGCCTCTGCTTCCTAAGTGCTGGGACTAATTTAATAATTTTTTGTTTTGGTCTTTTTGAGACAGTCTTCCTGTAGTCCCAGCTAGCCTGAACTCACTTTGTAGACCAGGCTGGCCTTGAACTTACAAAATCTGCCCACCTCTGCCTCTTGAGTGCTGGGATTAAAGGTGTGAGCCACCACAACTGGTTTAATTTAATAAACTTTAAGTTTGGGCCTGGAAAGAGGGCTCAGTGGTTAAGAGCACTGGCTGCTCTTGCAGAGGACCCACTTTGATTCTCAGCACTCACAAAGCAGATAATAATCACCAATAACTCCAGTTCCAGGGGATCTGACACCCTCTTCTGACTCTTGAGGCCATTGTGTGGCATTGATGCACCTACCTATACACAAGCAATACAATCATACACATAAAATATTTTTTTTAATTTAAAATTTCTGGGCATGGTGTCCCATGCCTTTAATCTCAGTACTTGGGAGCCAGAGGCAGGTGGATCTCTGTGAGTTCAAGGCCAGCCTGGTCTACAGAGTGAGTTCCAGGCCAGCTGGGACTATAGGGAGACCCTGTCTCATAAAAATATGAAATAGGGGCTGGAGAGATAGCCTAGCGGTTAAGAGCACTGACTGCTCTTGCAGAGGACCTGGGTTCGATCCCCAGCACCCACATGGCGGCTGAGAACCGTCTGTAATTCCAGTTTCAGGAGAACTCTAGTTCTAGGGGAATCCGAGACCCTCTTCTGACCTCTGCGACACGGGTGCACAAACCTACATGCAGACAGTACATTCATACACATAAAAATAAATAAATAAAAAAATTAAAAAACAAAACAAAAAGAAAGGGATACCGCTGGGCGTGGTGGCGCATGCCTTTAATCCTAGCATTTGGGAGGCAGAGGCAGGTGGATCTTTGTGAGTTCAAGGCCAGCCTGGTCTACAGAGTGAGTTCCAGGACAGCTGGGGCTACAGGAGACCCTGTCTCAGAAAACACCAAAAAAGGAAAGGAGACAGAGAGAAAATGAAGCTCCCAAGGAAACAACTTGGGTACATAAGAAAGAGAGGGAGACATAGGCGCAAGTCGAAAGGACAGATGGAGGAGCTCTATGTCTCTCTTGTAATTTTGGTCACAGCGAGTTACGGCACTCACGTTTAGACAGACATCATACATAGCGATCACACTACACACGCCGCAAAGAATTGTGGCGAGCTCTTGGGGAGAGTAGGTAGGCGGAGTGACATTGTTAAGTGAGAGCAGCCGTGGTGACATATAGGGGCTAGACATGACATCACTTCAAGCCCTAGTGGTTAGGATCCCCAAGTCTGAGGGCCGACACAATGCCGATACTTGTATGTGGTCAGTGTAGTTATCATAGTGGCCGGCCACCGAGGCAGACACTGTACGCAGGGTAGGGCTTAATTAGGCAGGTCCAGCGCAGCCTCAGAGAGCGTCTCAACACACAGAGATCACAAAGTCGCACTCAGCGACGTGGAGAAAAGCAAAAATCATCCCGATGGTGTCTGCGTATGTACCCTGAGGCACATACATCATCTCAGGACCTTGAAATGCCACGAGTTCCCATCAAGATGGGAGCAAGTTTCATCCCTTTGAGCAAGTCTTTTTTAAACTTGTTTTGTTATTGTTCCGAGGCTGGAGAAATGGTTTGCTGTTGACGAAGCACTAGATGTTTCTTGCGAGAGGACTCATGTTCAGTTTCCAGTCCCTACATGACAGCTAATTTAATAATATTTTTTGGGGGGCGTCGCTTGGTTTGAGACAGGCTGCTCCCTTAGTTTTCCAGCTGCCTGGGTTTCGCTTGGCTCGTAGACCCAACTGGCCTGTCCTCAACTACACGAGAGTTTCTGCTGCCTCTGCTTCACTAAGTGCTGGGGACTAATTTAATAATTTTTTTTTTTGGTCTTTTTGGAGACAGTCCTCTTATAGTCCAGCTAGCCTGAATCTCACTTTGTAAGATCCAGTCCTGGCCTTTTTTTTTTTTTTTTTCTTGTAACTGTACAAAATTCTGCCCCTCTGCTCTTGAGTGCTGGGAATTAAAGGTGTGAGCCACACAACTGTGTTCTTAATTTAATAAACTTTTAAGTTGGCCTGGAAAGAGGGTCTTCCAGTGGTAATCAAGACACTGGCCTGCTCATTGCAGAGGTACCTCCTTTGATTCCCAGCACTACCACAAGCAGATATATATCAACATCCAAACCTCCAGTTCCTGGGATTAAACGCCTCTTCTACCTTGAGGTGCATTGTGTGGCATTGATTGCACCTACCTATACACAAGCAATTACAATCATATCACATAAAATATTTTTTTTAATTTACTTAATTTCTGGGCATGGTTCCCATGCCTTTAATCTCAGTACTATGGGAGCCAGAGGCAGGTGGTCCTGTGAGTCAGCCAGCGGTGTCTACAGAGTTGAGTTCCAAGGCCACTGGGGTTACTAAGGTAGACCCTGTCTCATTAATAAATATGAAATAGGGGCTTGAGTAGATAGCCTAAGCCGGGTTAAGAAGCACTACTGGCTCTTGCAGAGCGACCTGGGTTCGTATCCCCAGCTACTCTCACATAGGCGGCTGAGAACCGTCTGTAAATTCCAGTTGCTAGGAGTAACTCTAGTTCTTAGGGGAATCTGAGACCTCCGCGGTCATTCTGACCATCTGCGATATCTGGTTGCACACAAACTCTCACATTTGGTCAAGAAGAATCATTCATACATTCATATACAATTAAATAAATAAAACAACTTAAAACAATACAATAAACAACACAAAAAAAAAAAAAAATACATATAAGAGGATCCGCTGGGACGTTCTGAGATGAGTGCGCAATGCTCTTTATATTCACATTAGCATTTGGGTAGGCAGGAGGCCAGGTCCCTGCGATTCCTTGATTGAGGTTCAAGGCCAGCGCTGAGTACTACAGATGTGATTCATCAGGACTAGCTGCTACAGGAGATCCTTCGTGGCTGCAGAAAACCAACAAAAACAAAAAAATAAATATAAAAATATAAATACACTATAACTGTTTAAAAAATAATATAGAAATTTAAGATAATAGATTTGTTACATTTGGGAGTTAACTGGTAAAGCACAAATAGTAACTTGAGCAAAAGTTGAAAGATTCGTCTCGCTCAAATGTCTGTAAAGGGAATCAGCCTATACAAGTGTATGCTCTTTAGAGTATTCCATTCGCCACTTATCATTACCATCGGAGCGAGCCATTCCTGTGTTGGTCTGGTGTTTACAAATTCTGTCGAAGCCATTGAACTTCCTGTAGGGAAGGGATTGTGGACCAGAATCTTGACTCTGAGAATGAGTGGTATTAGGGTATTAAACTGTTGCTGTGGGCTAAGAGTTCAAAAATGCATTGTGTAGCCAGACTGTGGGAGAGGAGTGATGGAAAAACGCATCACTAAATGTGAAGGAACAAGTACCAGTATTGGTGTAATACCAAGTAGATAAATGTGTTTTTTGTGATCTTCTTCAAATTTAAAAAAAAAAAAAAAAAGTTTTTATTTTTAATTTGAGCTGGGTGGTGGTGGCGCCACGTCTTTAAATCCACCTTGGCAGGCAAGAAGCCAGGTGGATCTTTGGTGAGTTCAAGGCAGATCCTGTCTACTGAGATGGGTTCCAGGACAAAGCTTGGAGCTACAGGGAGACCCTGTCTCAAAAAACAAAAAAATAAATTAAATTAAATAAAATAATGGGCCACTTTAGCTCAAGTGATAGATGGTGCTTGATCAGCAGTGGTGCAGGTACCGGGGTTTGTGTCTATAGCGTTAATAAAAATGAAATAGAGGCTCGGGCGTAGTGCATCGCCTTATATCCTAGCACTCAGAAGTGCAGAAAGGCAGGGAGGCGGTATCATTGTGAGTTCAAGGGCCAGCCTGGTGTCAAGTGAGTTTTCCAGGCTATCTGGGGCGCTACAGTGGAAGACCCTGTCTCTAAAAAAAAACAAAAAAAAAATAAATAATAAAAATAAATAAAAAAAAATAATAAATACCCCGCTGTTTCATTTAAGGAGAAATAGCTACACATCCTCTAAGATTAGCTAAAGCCACCAATTCTGGGGTTATGAACAAGGCTGTTTCATCTGCTGACCTCAAAAAATTAAGGAGATCATTTGAGAGGGTCCCCCAATGTACGTACAAAACATTAGTCTTTTCTTTCCTTTCCTTTCCTTCTTTCTTCCTTCTTTCCTTTTTTTATTCCTTTCCCTTATCTCTATTTTTCTTTTTTTTTGTTTGAGACATGGGTTTCTCGTAGCCCTCGCAGTCTGTCCCTCGCGAACGTCACTGGGGATTGAAATGAGATCCCGAGCTGGCCTTAACTGCACAGAATCCCCCGCTCTGCTCGAGGATTGCAGTGAAAAGGATCGGCACGCACCACGACTGGGCTAAAGGTGGTTCTTAGGTCCACCTGGGTGGTGGGGGTGAATTGAACCTGGGTGTGGTCTGGCAATAGAAGCAGTCCAGTCACTAAGCCAGCTGAGGCTCATTTCCAGTCATTTTTTGTTGTTTGGTAATTTTAGTGCTATTTTTTCTTTCTTTCTGCTCTTTTTCTTTTTTCTTTTCGTCTCTTTCTTTTCTTCGCTAGCGGGTCTTTCTTTCTTTTCTTTCTGTCTATCTGTTTGCTTATTTCTTTTTCTTTCTTTCTTTTTCTTTCTTTCTTTTTTTTTTTTTTTTTTTTTTTTTTTTTTTTTTTTTTTTTTGTNTTTTTTTTTTTTTTTGTCTTTTTGAGACAGGGTCTCCCTGTAGCCCCAGCTGTCCTGGAACTCACTCTGTAGACCAGGCTGGCCTTGAACTCACAAAGATCCGCCTGCCTCTGCCTCCCAAGTGCTAGGATTAAAGGTGTGCGGCCTAGTCTTTTCTTTCAAACTCCATAAAATTTAGGAGTTGGTTTGTGACAAGGAATTCTAATCTTTCAATCATACCACACCCTGTAAGAGTTTTGTTTAAGGAAAGGCCCTGATGCATTCCTGAGCCTCATAGTCTGGAGTAGTAGGGCTCTTCTCCCTTGTGCTGATTCTTTTTAACTAGTGAACCAGGAAAGACTGTGAAGTTGAACTCCAGCCAGTGGGGAAAAGACACAGTTCTTTCACATTAGAGGGATAAGAGCCCCCCAAGCTTCTAGGTCCTGAGTGTACTTGCTGGATCTGACTGACTACTCAAGACACCCTTTTGCAAAAGTAAAATCTGCCTTGCCAAGTTACCTTTGCTTTGTCTGCCTGTTGTATGACATTGATGGGGTCATCCTTTGACCTTGGATTTTCTTTCTTACAATTTGGGGGCCTATCTGAGATTCTAGTTACATCTGTGAAGAAATCTAGAACCTTCACCTTGGGGAGACACATGCCGCTGCCTTGCCGTAATGGCTCCAGGGCATTTGGAACTTCCTGGATTGGTAATGATCCCAAGATAGGAAAAAAGTTTCTTAGCAATGTAGGGAAAAAGCCCAAGAAAGCACTAACCAAGGTAAGAAAAGTCCCAGGGATGACAAAGTACTGCCTTGGTGGTTGGGAATATGGGGGTTGGTAGAGCCCTGATGTGCAGTTCCTTCAGGGGAATTTGTCAGAGATGGGTAATTAGATGCAAGTAACCTCCCCTAGGGATGGGAGGGTGAGCTTCTAGGGGCCAGAATGGGAAGTAATTAGACCAAACTGAGCTCTAGAAGAGCGTTGGGGTTGAAGGATAGAGAAAGGAAGTAAGAAAGAAAAGAAACAGATTCTGAGACAGTGGGAAAATTAACTCCTCTGGTTGGTCCAGAGGCTTCCGAGGCTTCCCTAGCCGTTCAAAATATCCCCTCTTGCCCCAGCTAAGAAAAAAATTATTTTTTTGTGAACAATGCAAAAGAGAACCTCAATTTATAGAGGTAGTCCCCTGTGGTAGGGTCCTGGCTTTATACCTGGTTGAAGTAATGTCTAAATTGAGCATTTTGTTAATGGGAGAAGGGTGGGTGATGATTAGCACAGCACTGGCTATTTGGGAAAACATCTAACAGGTTGGGGGTGGTCCTGGCACACCAGACGTTATATTCTCCAACCAGGACCCCAGATGGGACGACAGTATTGAAGTTCATGGGGGAATAGACGCAGAGGCTGGAGAGATGGTGCAGATATTAAAGGCTAAGACTAACATCCAAAAATGTCAAAAGTTCGGTTCCCAGCTGATATTTCTTTTCCTCTAAAGCTTCCTGTTCCTTGCCATGCGGCTGGAGTCCACCCTCCATGCCGGCTACTAAACTGCATGGCTTTGTGGCTTTGTTTTTTCTCCCTTTCTCACCCCTGCTCTCCTACTCAAGACAGTTGCCAAGGTTTCCAGCTTGCCTGCCCTGAGGGCTTTTCTTTAAATTCTATTTAAAAAAAAAAAAAAGAAAAAAAAACTTCCATTTGGGTTTAAGAGCCCTCTAGGGAGTGCTGTTTCTCCCTGAATCACCATGGTAACATGAAGGAATTCCCAAAAATTCCTATAAGTTATTTGGTGACCACGTAAGGAAATTTATTTATTTATTTATTATTTATTTATTTTTATGTGTATGAGTCTGTCTGAATGTAGGTTGGTGCAAGTGTGTCATGCAATGTCACGGAGTTCAGAAGAGGGCATCGGATTCCCCTGGAACTGGAGTTAAAGATGGTTCTTAGCTGCCATGTGGGTGCTGGGAATCGAACCCGGGTCCTCTGCAAGAGCAGTCGGAGCTGTTTTTTTTTTTTTTTTTTTGTGCTTTCTGAGACAGGGTTTCCTGTAGGCCCAGCTGTCCTGTTTTTTTAGACAGGTCTATTGTAGCTCAGGCTGGCCTTGACTCACGAGATCCACCTGGCCTCTGCCTCCCAATGGCTAGTTGTTAAAGGCCGTTGCGGCCACCATCATTCCCGGCAGAGCAGTATCGCAGCTCTTAACCTACTGAGCATCTCTTCACTCCCTATGTGTATAATTTTTGTTTTTATATTTATTTATTCTCTATGTGTAACAGTGGTACTTGTCCTGCATGCAAGTTTGTGCACCCGTGTCGTGCAATGACGCGGAGGTCAGAAGAGGGTGTCAGATTCCCCTGGAACTGGAGTTCTCCTGGAATTGGAGTTTCAGACGGTTCTCGGCCGCCATGTGGGTGCTGGGGATCGAACCCGGGTCCTCTGTAAGAGCGGTCGGCGCTCTCTTAACCGCTAGGCCAGGATATCTTTTTTTTTACAAGCGTGTAGGACTTGGAGACTGTTAGGACTGGGCTTCCCAGAATCCTAAGGGGCACACAGATGCCCATTTCCTCCAGAGGCTGTCGATCTTCTGACCTCTTCCTCTGGACCTGAGGCCCCACCCCCATGGCTATGAATAGGTGGGCCCCAGGCGCCATCTTGTCCCTGACCTTCTGCCTTTGGTTCCACCATATGTCTGCAGGTGGCCTGCTCTGGCAGCCCACATGGAAGTAAATCCTGTTCCTGGAGTGACTTAAGCCTCATGTGCCTTTTATCTGGGGGTTTGCACCTTTTTATAACCTAATAGAGACTAAGCAGAGTTCCATTCTCTATCCTGTTATCTTGCCTTGGGACTTCTAAGACCATAAATTGCTTGGTTTCAGAGTAAAAGGGGAAAAAAAGGTTTTAAAAGCCATTTCAGGGGCTGGAGAGATGGCTCAATGGTTAAGAGCACTAGTTGCTCTTGCAGAGGACCTGGGTTCAAATCCCAGCACCCACATGGTGGCTAACAACCCTCTGTAACTCCAGTTCCATGAAATGTGATGCCCTCTTCTGACCTCTTTGGCCATTACACAACACGGGTGCACTTACATACATGAAGACAATAAACTCATACACATAATAAAGCAAAAGTAATAAAATTTATTAAAAATAATAACTGGCACAAAGTGACAGGAGCTCCACTGGAATGCATCAGGGCCTTTCCTTAAATAGAAGTCTTATAGGGTGTGGTGTGATTAAAAGATTAGAAGTCCTTGTCATAAACCAAGTTCCAAGTTTGACAAGGTTTGAAAGAAAAGACATGTTTATTATATAAGGCCAAGATTGAAAGGGCATTGCTTTCCATCTACAGTTTCAATGGCTGGTAAGAGACATGGACTCCCTTGGGTCGAGATGGTAGGGCACCTCAAGACTGCCCATAGCTACGCTATATGAGTCCGTGCTGAGCCCAGTCGTTAAAACCTGAGCCCAGTCGTTAAAACTTAAAGTATGGGAACAAAATAAAAGTAGCCAGGCGTGGTGGCACACGCCTTTGATCCTAGCACTTGGGAGGCAGAGGCAGGCAGATCTTTGTGAGTTCAAGGCCAGCCTGGTCTACAGAGTGTCCAGGACAGCTGGGGCTACAGGGAGACCCTGTCTCAAAAAGACAAAAACAAAACAAAACAAAAAAACCCCCAAAAGTTTAATTCAATTGACCTGGGACAGGTGTTTTGAGAACAGGTCAACATATACCTCGTTGCTTAGAAACTACCTCATTCTGCATGGCTTCTGTACTTTATGCTTGGCTTGCTTTTACATAATAGGAATTGTTAGAGGGGCTCACCACCCCTAAGCTTGGGAGCTTAAACTTTCCACCCCTGGATGCGGTTTTCCTATATAAACACCTCCCAACTATGACTTGGCACTATAAACCCTTGACTAAGGGTCCAATATGTATGTAGTTGTCAGCCGACTAAAGAGTTTCTGTTGGTTTCATTTTGTGTCTGAGTTGTCTTTGGTGAAATCACCCCATTACAAGGCCTTTGCTTTCCTATTTAGGGCATACATATTGAGGGCAGTTTCTCCTGCTATATCAATCTGTAACTAGGTGTTTTCTAAAAGTAAAAAGGCGTGGCTGTCCACATTTAATCTGAGATATGTGAATCCCATGGGATGTGCATTTCAGTGGGGAATGGGCACATTTCACTATGGAGCTGAGCTCATTAACACAGCCACGTGATTTTGTCACCATTCTGGCTGATGACTTCACCAAGAGGGAGCCAACCATGTGATCTGGTCTCCAATTTGGTTGATGACATCATCAATATAGGGACAGCCACATGGCTTGGTTGCCATCTTGGATAGTAACATTTCTAAAATGGTAGTGACCCATGTGACCTTGCTGCTGTCTTAATTAATCCAGCCAGATGGCAAAATTCAAAATGGTGATGCCGGTACATGAGTCTTGAGGGTACATGTACCCTCAAGACTTACGCCACCACAGAGATACATGCACGGCCATGTTTATTGCAGCTCTTTTCACAATAGCAAGGAGCTGGAACCAACCTAAATGCCCCTCAACTGACGAGTGGATAGAGAAAATGTGGTACATCTACACAATGGAATTCTATGCAGCAGTAAAGAAAGACGACATCACGAGCTTTGCAGGAAAATGGCTGGAGCTAGAGGACATCATGCTGAGTGAAGTAACACAGTCCCAGAAAAACAAACGATGCATGGTATCACTCATCTGTGGATGCTAGTGCCAATTACCCAGTTGTAAGTATTTCTTGTGTAGGGCCCCCTGAGCTTTTGTACAAAGCAGTTGGGCATAATGCATTTTGGAAACAACAACAACAACAGAAAATACTGCATCAAAGAACTGACTGAAACAGTGAACTTCTGCTCAAAACAGTCAACTTCCCCATGGAAAATATTGAGAAAGACTAAGAGATGGAAAGCATGTTTGGCAGAATGCACGAGCTCTGGTGGGGTGGGGGAATGAGCGGGAACATGGGTCTAGATTTGTTAAAAATAAATAAATAAATTTATGTGAAAAAAAAAAGAAATGTATATTAAAACAAAACAAAAAAAAACAAAACAAAACAAACCAAAATGGTGATGCCCAGAAATTTACTAATACTACTTAACCATAGGAACTCATGATAACCTGGGAAGTACCTGGACTGTAGGAATTTAGTCAGATGTCCTAATCCTTGCAATGTGTTTTTTTCTGTTTTGGCTTTCACCTTGGATTCTTGATGAGATCATAAAAATAGAAAACTGGGGCTGGAGAGATGGTTCAGCAGTTAAGAATGCTGACTGCTCAAGTAGAGGACCCAGGTTAGATTCCCAGCATCCACGTGGCAGCTAAGAACTGTCTTTAAGCCGGGTGTGGTGGCGCTCGCCTTTAATCCTAGCACTTGGGAGGCAGAGGCAGCCGGATCTTTGTGAGTTCAAGGCCAGCCTGGTCTACAGAGTGAGTTCTAGGACAGCTGGGGCTACAGGGAGACCCTGTCTTGAAAAAAGACAAAAAAATAAAATAAAATAAAAATAAAGGGATTTGTTAGATCTGGGCTTCCCAAAATTCCAAGGGACACACAGATGTCCACTTCCTCCAGAGGCTGTCAGTCTTCTAAAAACAGGTGAGTGTCATGTTCTCATGGCATTCACTTGTTATTTATTTATTTTTATTTTTATTTTTTTATCTAGACCCGTGCCCCCCACCATTCTCCCACCCCGCTATTTCTTTATTTATTTTTGTATGTGTATGAATGTACTGTCTGCGTGTAGGTTTGTGCACCCATGTTGTGCAATGCTGCGGAGGTCAGAAGAGGGCATCGGATTCCCCTGGAACTGGAGTTAAAGATGGTTCTCAGCCGCCATGTGGGTGCTAGGGATCGAACCCGGGTCCTCTTGGCAAGAGCAGTTGGCGCTCTTAACCACTAGGCCATCTCTCCAGCCCCAACATTTACTTGTCTTTAAAGCGATTTGTTAGATCTGGGCTTCCCAGAATTCCAGGGGACATACAGATGTCCACTTCCTCCAGAGGATGTCAATCTTCAGAAGAATAAAGGTTTGCGCCTTTACGTGGCATTGCACAACACGGGTGCACAAAATTACATGCAGACAGTACATTCATACACATACAAAATAAATAAAATAAAAAGGTTTGTGCCTTTATAACCTAACAGGATTATTTTGGATTTTGACGTATTTTATATGGTATGTTTGCTGGTTTCTAAAAGTGAAAACAGGGGCTGGAGAGATGGCTCAGCGGTTAAGAGCGCCAAGTGCTCTTGCAGAAGACCGGGGTTCGATTCCCAGAACCCACATTGGGAGCTAAGAACCGTCTTTAACTCCAGTTCCAGGTAAATCCGACGCCCTCTTCTGACCTCCACAGCATTGCATGACACTGGTGCACCAACCTACATGCAGACAGTACACTCATACACATAAAAAATAAAAAAAAAAAAAAACTTAAAAACAAAGTAAAAACAATGTCAAAAACCCAAAACAGTGCCTTTTAAAAAACCAGTAGATAAGCCGGGCGTGGTGGCGCACGCCTTTAATCCTAGCACTCAGGAGGCAGAGGCAGGCGGATCTTTGTAAGTTCAAGGCCAGCCTGGTCAACAGAGTGAGTTCCAGGACAGCTGGGGCTACAGGGAGACCCTGTCTCGAAAAAGACCAAAAAAATAAAAAATAAAAAACCAGTAGATATACTGTACAAGAAGTCAAAACCCAAATAAGCCCCTCTTATAAACAGGTCANACTTGTCTGATATAGACTGAACAGCAGCATGCACCATGGAAAAGACAAGGGCACCACGCAAGCTCAACTCTCTGCCCCCAGGCCACATACACCGTGGATAGGACTGGCAGTCTGCACGTTCTGAGGACACGCAACCAAGCCACTCTAACATTTGACGGTCTTTCTTCTGTCACTGTCCCATGTGCTTCCCATTTTTCTCCTTTTTGTTTCACTTGTTAACAATACTTTCACTTCATTCTATTTTTTTTAATTTTTTTATTTACTTTTTATGTGTATGAATGTACTGTCTGCATGTAGGTTTGTGCACCCATGTTGTGCAATGTCGCGGAGGTTAGAAGAGGGTGTCGGATTCCCCTGGAACTGGAGTTCTCCTGGAATTGGAGTTTCAGACAGTTCTCAGCCGCCATGTGGGTGCTGGGGATCGAACCTGGGTCCTCTGCAAGAGCAGTCGGTGCTCTTAACTGCTAGGCCATCTCTCCAGCCCCATGTTTTTTTTTTAAATCCATGTTATTTATTTTTGTCTGATTATTATTATTAGTAGTATTATTTTGGTCTTTTCGAGACAGGGCCTCCCTGTAGCCCCAGCTGTCCTAGAATTCTGTAGACCAGGCTGGCCTTGAACTCACAAAGATCTACCTGCCTCTGCCTCTCAAGTGCTAGGATTAAAGGCATGTGCCACCACGGCTGACCTTGACATGTTTTATATGGTATGTTTGCTGGTTTCTAAAAGTGACTTTCAAATATTAATTAATTGTCTTTTTGAGACAGGGTCTCCCTATAGCCCCAGCTGGCCTTGAACTCACAGAGATCTGCCTGCCTCTGCCTCCCAAGTGCTGGGATGAAAGGCGTGCACCACCACACCAAGCTGAGTTATATTTTTTTGAGACAAGTTCTCCCTGCAGCCCCAGCTGGTCTGGAACTTGCTATGTAGACCAGGCTGGCCTAGAACTCAGAGATCTGCCTGCCTCTGCCTTCCCAGTGCTGGGATTAAAGGTGTGCACCACCTTGCCTGGCTCTTATTTGTTAGTTTCTAAAGGGAAAGGGCATTCTGATACCTTCTTTTTCCAAGTTCTTTTAGGTACCATTGTTTTCTGTGTTCCTTATTCTTTAGAATATGTGTACTTAATCCAAGAGCTGAACTTCCTCCAAGGCTGTCCAAGTGATTAACACTTCAATGACTTCAAGAGTTCGGAATGTTGCAGATCCTGAGCCTATCCACAAATTTTCAGGGGACATCTTCAGGGGACATCTTTAGCTCCCTAACCTAAATAGCCACTCCTTGCCCACCTCAGTTTTTTAGTTAACATCTTGTGACTAAAAGAATGTATTAACTTAACAAAAGAAACAACCTCACCAATCAGAAGGCCTTAAGAATGCCATCAGATACCAGGAGGCCTGGACCTGAGCCTTCTCTTTTGCTGTATCTGCCTACTTACAGTTTCCAGGAACACACTTGAATTTAGGACTTTTCTTTGTTCTGTTACTATAAAAACTTGATGAAACTTACTATACTGGAACATAGAATTTGGGGCAACCTGAACCTGTGTTTCTGGGTCATGGTCACTCATATTTGGTTCCAGAATAAACTACCTCTTATCCCTTTTGATGGAAGAGTTATGCTTTTTTGTCAACACCCTCTTTATTTATTTATTTTTTTTGGTCTTTTGGAGACAGGGTCTCCCTGTAGCTCTGGCTGGCTGTCCTGGAACTCACTGTGTAGACCAAGCTGGCCTTGAACTCACACTGATCCGGCTGCCTCTGCCTCCCAAGTGCTAAAATTAAAGGCATGCACCACCACACCCAGCTGTCAACACCCTTTTCAAAAGAATTTAAGCTGCTGGGCATGGTAGTGCACACCTTTAATCCTAGCACTTGGGAGGCAGAGGCAGGAGGATCTCAGAGTTCAAGGCCAGCCTGGTTCACATAGTGAGTTCCAGACCAGCTGGGGCTGCAGGGGAAACCCTGTCTCAAAATAAATAAATAAATAAATAAATAAATAAATACATACATAAATACATAAATAAATAAATAAGCTGAGGGCTATCAGGTTGGCCTCTTACGTAATTAACTTTTTTTTTTTTGGTCCTTTTGAGACAGGGTCTCCCTGTAGCCCCAGCTGTCCTGGAACTCACTCTGTAGACCACACTGGCCTTGAACTTACAAAGATCCTCCTGCCTCTGTCTCCTAAGTGCTAGGATTAAAGGTGTGCACCACCAAGCCCGGCGTAATTAACTTTTTTTTGATGGACTGGCAAATTATAAATATATTTTTTAAATTTCATTTATATTTATTTATTTTTATGTGTATGAATGTACTGTCTGCATGTAGGTTTGTGCACCCGTGTTGTGCAATGCCTCAGAGTTCAGAAGAAGGTGTCGGATTCCCCTGGAACTGGAGCCAAAGACGGTTCTCAGCTGCCATGTGGGTACTGGGGATTGAACCCGGGTCCTCTGCAAGAGCAGTTGGCGCTCTTAACCACTAGGCTATCTCTCCAGCCCCAATAGATATTTAAAAAGGGAGGATGCTGGAGAGAGGGCTCAGCAAAGACTCCTCCTGACACAGGACCCAGGTTCAATTCCCAGCACCTACATGGTAGCTAACAACTGTCCTTAACTCTAGTTTCAGGGGAATGTGATGCCCTCTTCTGACCTTTGCATTGTACGACACAGGTACACTCACATACATGCAGGGAATACACTCATACACAGAATAAAAATTAAAAAAAATTACCAGCTGGGCATGGTGGCGCACGCCTTTAATCCTAGCACTTGGGGGGCAGAGGCAGGTGGATCTTTGTGAGTTCAAGGCCAGCCTGGTCTACAGAGTGAGTTCCAGGACAGCTGGGGCTACAGGGAGACCCTGTCTTGAAAAGAAAAAAAAAATTTTTTTTTTATAATAATAGTTTTTTATAAAGAAGGGAACATTTAAGGGAATTAAGATTCACCCCTTCTCAAAAAGACCAAAAAAACAAAAAAAAAAAAAGACAGGATATTCACACCCCTGAGTGAGCCAAATTAGGAAACCTTCCCTAATTTATATAATCATTAAGACTTGGCTAATTTCCCTGACACATGTTGCCATATGTACTCCAGAGTTTTTATGGACCATGGGTCCTGCACATAGCCAGGAATAAAGATTAACCAGGCAATATGTAGAAAGAATCCAATAGGTCCGGATTAGAGACTTGTCGGAGACGCCGAAAGACTCCTCCTTATAGGGTTCGATCAATAAAAAAAAAGAGAGGAGGATACAGGTGCCCAAGCCCAGGTGTTGAAGCTAAATCTAATAGGTGCCGCTTTTTTCTTGGTTACTCATCAAAATCTACAGAGATAATCTGAAGTGCAATAGAAGTAGATTGGAAATTTCAAAAGACTATATTGGATTGGAGATAGCTCAGTGTTAAGAAGACAGATGCTTCTGCGTTGAAGAGGACCAGGTTCGATTCCCAGCACCCACAATGGCCCCTAAGAACTGGCTACTAGAGACCGGGTGGAGGTGGCACCATGCCTTATAATCCAGCACTCGGGGCAGAGGCAGAGCAGGTGTGAGTTCATGGCCAGCCTGTTTTACAGAGCAAGCTCCAGGCCGAGCTGGGACTAAAGGGATAACCCCGGTCCTCAAAAAGACCAAAAAGGGGGGTGCTGGAGAGATGGCCGACGAGCGGTTAAGAGCAACGACGCGACTTCTTTGCAGAGGACCCGGAGTTTCGATCCCCAGCAACCCACATGGCGGCTTAGACCCGTCTGTAACTCCAATTCCCCAGGAGAACTCCAGTTCCAGGGGAATTCCAAGGCCCTCTTCTGACCATCAGGCGGGGCATTGCAACGACACGGGTGCACAGGCCTGCCTGCAAAGGCAGACAGTAAATGACAGTACAATTCATACACATACAAAAATAAATAATAAATAAAGAAAAAAAAAAATTAAAAAAAAAAAAAAAAAAAACCAAAAAAGGGGCTGGAGAGAGGGCTCAGTGTTAAGAAAGAGGCCGCTGACTGCTCTTGCTGAGGACCTGGGTTCCGTTCCCAGCACCTACATGGCGGCTAAGAACCATCTTTAGCTCCAGTTCCAGGGGAATCTGACACCCTCTTCTGACCTCTGCTGCACTGCAGGACATGGGTGCACCAACCTACATGCAGACAGTACACTCATACACATTAAAAAAAAAAATTAAGCCAGGCGTGGTAGTCTACACCTTTAATCCTAACACTTGGGAGACAGAGGCAGGCAGATCTTTGTGAGTTCAAGGCCAGCCTGGTCTACAGAGTGAGTTCCAGGACAGCTGGGGCTACAGAGAGATCCTGTCTTGAAAAGAACAACAACAAAAAAACCCAACCAAACAAACAAAAAAAACAAAACAAAAAAAACTAGTCTTTCACGTTGTCTGTCTCCAAATACACAAAAGCAAACTAATTGTGGGTATAAGCTTTCATGTGTCAAGTATCACCTCACCAGGGAGGATCTCAGGTTAACACTGGTCAAGGAAGATACTTCTATCAGCCTGATCCTGCTTGATCAATGGCACTCACTATATGTACCCATGGCTTCATAAAGTTTAGAAATATCAGGCCACCTCTTGAAATCAAATGTTAATGCTTCTTGTCAAGCTTTCTAATGCAAGATCCAGATGATAAGACTCACCTGGACAAATATTTCCTGGACAAAATATATATATATTTCCTGGACAAAAGTCTATTTCCAACAGAAGTTATATTTATCTTGTGATACAAAGACATTTATAGTAAAAACAGTTAATTGGATGTTCTATTTTGTCACAACAATGAGGAAAGTAACTAACTAATAGAAAGTAACTAACTAATAGTAGACTAATACAAATGCATAATGAATTCCAAGATTTACTAACTATCAGGATAAATTAAAGACAAGTTACAATCCATGGAGAGGACAGAGAAGACCTTGTCTAAAACTTTCCTGGGTCAAAAACTCCCAACATCACAATCTTCCTTTAATTGACTACAGTAGAGGTTGTGAACTCAATTGGAAAATATTTTATACTATGTATATGTGTGATTCTATTTGCTGTTTACATTCATTCAAAACATGAAGGAAGGTTTTAGTAGCCCACTCTGAATTACATAAAGTAAAAAAGATTTTTAACTATCTGTGTTTTCTATAAGGTTCATCTGGGAATTTAAAAAGCCCCAGTGTGGGGGCTGGAGAGATAGCCTAGCGGTTAAGAGCACCGACTGCTCTTACAGAGGACCCGGGTTTGATCCCCAGCACACACATGGCGGCTGAGAACCATCTGTAACTCCAATTCCAGGAGAACTCCAGTTCCAGGGGAATCCGAGACCCTCTTTGGACCTCTGCGGCATTGCATGACACGGGTGCACAAACCTACATGCAGACAGTACATTCATACACATACAAAAATAAATAAAATTAAAAAAATACTTAACAATAAAAAAAGCCCCAGTGTGTACATTCAAAATATTAACTTATGTATGTAATTCGGATTCCATATTTATTTATTTATTTATTTATTTATTTATTTATTTATTTATTTATTATGTGTATGAGTGTACTGTCTGCATGCAGGTTTGTGCACCTGTGTCATGCAATGCCTCAGAGGTCAGAAGAGGGTGTCGGATTCCCCTGGAACTGGAGTTAACGATGGTTCTTAGCCACTATGCGGGTGCTGGGAATGGAACCCTGGTCCTCTGCAAGAGCAGTCGGTGCTCCTAACCACTGAGCCATCTCTCCAGCCCCCCATGCTCTCTTAATTAGATAACACTGCACAGCACTCTTCATGACTTCCGGTGAGCCTAGTTGCAAAAAGTCATCACAGTTGGGCTTGTTGACTGTTGTGCTCCCTCACTGAAGGAGGGTGGACAGGGTCCGTGTACCCTCACCTGAGTACTCAGCCTTCTTTTGCCCTATGCAGTTACTGCACACATGTAGGCAAACACTCATACACATAGAAAAAACACATTTACAGGGGAAGAGGGAGGCAGAAGATGAAGTTAAATGTACCCATGGAAAGTCAGAGATGTCATTGATGGCTCTGAAAGTAAAGCAAGGACCAGGACACAGTGTGGCTTCTAGAAGTCGGAGAACATAGGGAAATAGGGTTTTCTCTCAAGACCTCCACAGAGGGACACATCCCTGCTGTTACCTTGACTTTAGCCCAGTGAAACCCATCAACAGTCAAAACAGTATTATGAGGCTGCAGAGATGGCTTTGGCTTGGTGGGTGAGGAGGGTGGCTGGGGCTGCTGGCTGCCTGCCTAGTGCCTGGCTCAATGAGAGACCCTGTCTCAAGGGAATAAGGCAAAGCCAGATAGAGAACACTAACATCCTCTGGCCTTTTGCAAAGCTACACACACACACACACACACACACACACACACACACACACACACACACACGTAAAGAGAAACATACTGTCTTAAGGCATAGTTTGTAGTAGTTAAGTGAGATAGAGAGCCCTGAGAAAGGGGTGGGCAGGTTCCAAACACACTAAAAGGAACTTAGTACATGAAATCTCACAACCTAATGCTGGGCTAATTACCCCACAGGACCCAAAGAACTCATTCACTGAGAACAAGGCACGTGCTAGTGAAGGGGCCTTGGTATTATTGGATTCACTGGTGGCTGTCTCAAAGGCAAAGATTCGACAGGGGTAAACTGGAAAGAACCAGGATGAGCACCATGACCGCTCGCCTGATGCCGCATCCTCTGTGGGACTTTATATCATTAGGAAATAGAACCAGATCCACATTCAACATACTGAGTTTAAGCAAGGTGCTAGGTGCTCACCTGGACAGATCTTCCCCAAGATATGCAAACAGTAAGAAAATTCCAATGTTTTGCTTTTTTTAAAAAGCTTTAAAAAATATTTTGTTATTTTTGTTTTATGTGTACAAGTATATTGCTTGCAGGTAGGAAGGTGCGCCTGTGTTGTGCGATACCCACAGAGGTCAGAAGAAGGCAGCAGATCCCCTGGAACTGGAGTTATGGATGGTTGTTAGCTACCATGAGGTGCTGGGAATCAAGCCTGGGTCCTATGCAAGAGCAGTCAGTATTCTTAAGTGATGCCCTATTTCTCCAGCCTGTTTTTTTTTTTTTTTTTTTTTTTTTNTAAAGAAAATAAAAACAAAACCAAAAAGCCCACAGAAGTTTACTAAAAGTGACATGTATATTGAAAAAAATTGGGGTGTGTAGAAAAAATTTTTTTTTTGTCTTTTTGAGACAGGGTCTCTCTGTAGCACCAGCTGGCCTGAAACTATGTAAAACAGACTAGTCTCAACTTCACAGAAATTCGCTTGCTTCTCCCTCCTGACCAGGTGGCCTGGAACTCAAAATGTAAACCAGGCTGGCCTCCGCCTGGCTTTGCGCATGCCCAGTCCTCCAATTTCCTTTTTTTTCAGTGCCCCACCCCACCTATTTGGCTGGCACACAAGAGTTACCACCTGTGACTGAATCTGATCCTGGTTAGAAATAAAAAGATGTCAGGTTTATAGGAAGGAAGCTGAGATGATTTAAGACAGTTCTTTGGAAGGGAGAGAGCTGTCACAGATAGCATGGGGGTGTGGGGGGAGAGAGGGTACAGAGAATGAAAGGAATTCCTTGTTCTTACAAGTTTCTGGGGGGAGGGAGGTAAGCTCCACACCATGTGACATGCCAGGAGTCACAAGGCACTAGATGTGGCACTAGACAGAAAACTTTCTACTTATCCTATTCTTGGCACATTGGGCTCAGCGGTAGGTAAAACAATACTTCAGTAGGGTATGGTAGGAACATCTATAATCCCAGAGAGCCAGAGGAAGGTGCATCTCTGAGTTCCAGGTCAGTCTGGTCTACATAGAGTTCCAGGCCAGCTGGGGCTACAGGGAGAACCTGTCTCACAAAAACAAAAACAAAAACAAAAACAAAGGAGCTACTTCAGTGACTACTTACCAGAGAGGAAATGACCGTCATAATATGAAGATAAACAAGTGACAGAAGGAAAAAACCAAGTTTCTAGGCAACTGTAGACATAAGAATAGAGGTGTCTTACCAGGGCAGGAATTGCAGTTACTGTGCTCAGAAGGATTTAAGGTAAACATGCTGGTTATCAGCTTCTGGGGTTTTCAGAAGGGAGTTGTTTGGGAGGATCTGATTTTCAGACTTTGGCACAGCAAGGCTGACAAAGGATTCTGATAAGGAAAGCGTGTGTACTCATGCAGGGAAACAGCAGAGTGCGGATAAGCCCGCAGCTACTACCTGTACCCTGCCGTTCCCACACAATGCGGATAAGCCTGCGGCTACTACCTGTACCCTGCCGTTCCCACACAATGCGGATAAACCCTCGGCTACTACTTGTACCCTGTTGTTCTCACACACCTGTACTCTGTTCTCACACTCAATGCGGATAAACCCTTGGCTACTACCTGTACTCTGCTGTTCCCACACAATGTGGATAAATCCTCAGCTACTACCTGTACCCTGCCATTCTCACACACAATGCGGATAAACTCTCAGCTACTACCTGTACTCTGTTCTCACACACAATGAGGATAAACCCTCGGCTACTACCTGTACTCTGCTGTTCCCACACAATGCAGATAAATCCTCAGCTACTACCTGTACCCTGCCGTTCTCACACACAATGTGGATAAACCCTCGGCTACTACCTGTACTCTGTTCTCACACACAATGAGGATAAACCCTCGGCTACTACCTGTACTCTGTTCTCACACACAATGAGGATAAACCCCCGGCTACTACCTGTACTCTGTTCTCACACACAATGAGGATAAACCCCCGGCTACTACCTGTACTCTGTTCTCACACACAATGAGGATAAACCCCCGGCTACTACCTGTACTCTGTTCTCACACACAATGCGGATAAACCCCCGGCTACTACCTGTACTCTGTTCTCACACACAATGCGGATAAACCCCCGGCTACTACCTGTACTCCGTTCTCACACACAATGCGGATAAACCCTCGGCTACTACCTGTACTCTGTTCTCACACACAATGAGGATAAACCCCCGGCTACTACCTGTACTCTGTTCTCACACACAATGAGGATAAACCCCCGGCTACTACCTGTACTCTGTTCTCACACACAATGAGGATAAACCCCCGGCTACTACCTGTGCTCTGTTCTCACACACAATGAGGATAAACCCTCGGCTACTACCTGTACTCTGTTCTCACACACAATGAGGATAAACCCTCGGCTACTACCTGTACTCTGTTCTCACACACAATGCGGATAAACCCTCGGCTACTACCTGTACTCTGTTCTCACACACAATGCGGATAAACCCTCGGCTACTACCTGTACTCTGCTGCTCTCACACATTCACCATACCTGGGCAAGTAACTCTTTCCATATTTTTCTAAAAAGAGGGTTTATTTTAAAAATTATTTTTACTTTATGTGAGTGTTTTGCCTGCATGTAAATGCACCCATGCATGCAGTGCCTGCAGACACCATAAAAGGGTATCAGATCCCCTGGCAATGGAGTTTCCAATAGTTATTATCTGCCACATGGGTGCTGAAAACTAAACGCAAGTTCTCTGTAAGAGCAGCGGGTGCACAGCTGGGCGTGGTGGCACATGCCTTTAGTCCTAGCACTTCGGAGGCAGAGGCAGGTGGATCTTTGTGAGTTCAAGGCCAGCCGGAGCTGAGAGGAGTTCATCAAGGGAGACCCTGTCCGAAAAGACAAAAAAAAAAAAAAAAAAAGAGTAGCAGGTGCTTTTAATGCTGAGCTGTCTCCAGACTTCTCTCCTTTTTTTTTTTGATGCAAGGTCTGGTCTGAAAGTCATGATCCTCCTGCCTCCAAGTGCTGGGATTATAGGGGTACACCACTGTGTCTGGCCAATACTTTTATCTACAAGAGTGTTCAATAACCACGCCAGTGGGATGGCTCAGTGAGTGAAGGTGCTTGCCTCAAAGCTCAAAAACATGAGTTTGATTCCCAGAACCCACGTGGTGGATGGAAGGAAAGAACAGCTCCACAACTTATCTTCTGACCTTCAAACATGCACTGCAGGTGCCCACCCACCCAGCCAGTGTTCATCATTTACCACTTATCACAATATAATTTATCACAATAATGGTTCTGAAGCATCACATGGTGCTATACGTTTATTCTGAAATAGATTGTTCAAGGTGGCTCAATTCTTTACAAACTACAACCATGAATACATGTTAACACAAACAACTTTAAGGTTTCTTCCTTAACTACACTGGACACACATCAGTTTAGCTATCCAGAAGGCAATGTTGGCATGGTTCACTGGGGCCTGGAGCAGAAGGGAGACTCTGCTGGGTGAGGTGACTAGTGTAGAGCCCACTGTGCTCTGCAGGCCTCGAGTGTGCGCTGCCACTGAAGAGCCCTCCCTCCATGGCATCTTGATGACTGGAGCAAAACCTACCACCAAACATGACTGCATTACAGAGCTTCTCCCTCTATTCACATTCTAATGTTTACAAAACAAAGACAAAGGAAGAGAACACTTGACAGTTAAAGCACTTCTCCCTCTCCAGTGTGGACTCTCTGATGTTTGGAAAGATTTGACTTGCTACAAAAGGTTTTCCCACATTGATTACACCAGTAGGGCTTTTCGCCAGTATGAATTCTGTGATGCTTATTAAAATTTGAACTGTGATTGAAGGCTTTCCCACACTCCTTACACTTATAGGGCTTCTCTCCCGTGTGCAGGCGCTGATGGGAACTGAGACCTGCGTGCTGACTAAAGCTTTTCCCACACTCGTTACACTGATAGGGCTTCTCCCCTGTGTGGATTCGATAGTGTCGAATGAGGCTGCCTTTCCCGCTGAAGGCTTTCCCACAGTCCTTACACTGATAGGGCGCCTCTTCAGCATGCATCCTCTGATGTTTGAGGAGGTCTGAACTCTGCCCGAAGGCTTTCCCACACTTGCAGTCATAGGGCCGGTCCACTAAGTGTGTTCTGTAATGAAGGGTGAGGTTGGAGCTGTGGCTGAAGGCCTTCCCACACTTTGTACACACATAAGGCTTCTCCCCAGTGTGTGTTCGCCTGTGTTTGGTGAGGTTTGAGCTATTGCTAAAAGCCTTCCCACACTCTGCACATATGTAACGCTTCTCTCCCGGGCCAGGTTTTGACACCGACTCTGCCCTTTTCTTGGAACCTGTGTCTTGAAGAGGGGCTTTGGCTCCTCTTTCCCTTTCAATGTTGTCGACCCACTGCCTTTCTGACCTAGCCCCATACTTATTGGCAATGATCACCGGGATGATATCCCCTTTGAGTTCATCTCCATCTTCTTCAGAACTCTTCTGATCATCTGACTCTTCCTTCTGGAGATTTGATTTACAACCTGAAAATAAATGGGTTAAGGACACATCAGTTCTTTCCTGTTCTGAGGAAGCAACTGTGGGGAGAAACGAGATCATCAGGTGAGGAAGAGGAGGTGACGACATACAAGAAATAGGTCTAACAACAATACAAAGAAAACCATCACCGTATCTACTTTATGGTACCACTCATTCAAACCAGCCCCAGACCAAAAGCTACTACGTTATGATAGCTTTTCTGCCAAAATAGCTTCATAATCACAAAGCAAACAAGTAAAACAAACATAATGAATATTTTATAATTATTTTACAATACTTTAAAAATTCTTACTTTTATTTTGTGTGTATGAGTGTATTGCCTGCATGTATATGAGTGCACCCATGTCATGCAATGCTGCAGAGGTCAGAAGAGGGCATTGGATGCCCTGGAACTGGAGTTACGGATGGTTATTAGCCACCATGTGGGTACTGGGAATAGAACCTGGGTCCTCTTTGAGAGCAGTCAGTGCATGTAGCTGCCGAGCCATCTCTCCAGCCCTATTTTACAATAAATAAATAAAAATTTTTTTCTTTGTCTTTTTGAGACAGAGTTTCCCTGTAGCCCCAGCTGTCCTGGAACTTGATATGTAGATCAGGCTGGTCTTGAACTCACAAAGATCCGCCTGCTTTGCCTCCTGAGTACAGGGATTAAAGGTATGTGCCAACACACCTGGCTCCTATTATCTTAAAATTTTTCATTTGTTTATATTTTAATGTGCTTGAGGGTTTTGCCTGCATGCCTGCATGTATGTATGTATGTTATGTATGTATACCACATTTATGCAAACCCATGGAGGTCAGAAGAGGGCATCAGATCCTCTGGAACTGGAGTTAAGGTCAGATGTTAGCTGCTATGTGGGTGCTGGAAACTGAACCCAGGTCCTCTGGAAGAGCAGGCAGTGCTCTTGACCACTAAGCCATCGTCAACACAATTCAACCATTCAATTCTTATTCTCTAGAAAGGTTTTGTTCCCACTCCTTCCCTCCTATTGTCTGGAATAGTCTAGAATACACTGGAATATTTTGTCTGTGGCTTCACATTTGCTTCAGCAATATAATCAAAACCAATGTGTGTGTCTGTGTGTGTGTGTGTGTGTGTGTGTGTGTGTGTGCACGTGTGCGTGTGTGTGTGTGAATTTCTTGGCTTCTGGAAGGTTTCTGGATCACATAGGTAAAAGAAAGTCAGATCTCAAGTTCTACTAGAGTGAACACCTTGGGCTCAGTACTAAAGGTATGATGGAGTTGCACTTAGAGCTCAGCCAGACTAGCAAACCTCCCCACGGTATCCTGTTACTGGCTCACTGTTCCAGTTTAAGGATGTAGAAGCTTTTGGGACTTTATGCAAAGGTCTCAGTGCCAACTCTCTCTTCCTTAGGGACACTAAAGAGCTTTCTCTTCTCAACTGAGTATTAAAACCTGAGACATTTCCAGTTCTGATAATCTATCCCTGGGCTTTCCCATTTTGTAGTAGTGCCAAGTGGCTATGCCAAGAGAAAGAGAGCTGACTAGTTATATATACAGAAATAATTCATTTTTCTAAAACATTTTTTAAGCAGAGTGTGCTGGCACCTATCTTTAATCACAGCACCCAGGAAGCAGAGGTAGGTGGATCTCTGTGAGACTGAGACAAGCTTGGTCTACATAACCAGTTCCAGGCTGGCTGGGGCTAAAGGAAGTGCCTGTCTCAAAAAGAGCCCTCAAAGAATTTTTTTAATTCATTTTTTTGGGGGGGTTCTTTTCGAGACAGGGTCTCCCTGTAGCCCCAGCTGTCCTGGAACTCACTCTGTAGATCAGGCTGACCTTGAAGTCACAAAGATTCACCTGCCTCTGACTCCCAAGTGCTAGGATTAAAGGCATGTGCCACCATGCCCGGCTTTTTAATTCATTTTTATGTTATGAGTGTTTGTTTTGACTGCATGTATATAAGTGCACTATGCCAAGGCCAGAAAAAGGTAAGGGATCCCCTGGAACTGGAGTTACTAACAGTTGTTCAACCTAGGGGTCACCTCTGACCAAGAGTAACGGATGCCTCTGGGTAATGGGATATGTCCTCACCTTGACGTTTTCTTGGTTCCCGAGGGAAGTCTTCTTCCTCACCGGTCTCCTGGATGTACAGGGGTCCCCAAAAGTCATATTTGGGGCTGGCATCTTCAGGTTGTGCCTGGGTACTGCTCAGAGGCTCTATGGTAGTTCCTGGAGTTGATATCTTCTCCCACACCTGTTTCTTTTCCTTTGAAGCTGAAACCTACAGCGTAAGAAATGGCAAGGTGTGTGCACAGGTCACTCAAGAACTAGAACGAAAACAAACCTCAGGAGAGCTGGGTAGAACTTCTAGAACACTGTAGCCCATGGGAAGCTTCCATCAGCCAATGTCACAAGATGGGTAAGCCCTGACTCCTGCCAAGAATGCTATGTTCCTCGTCTCCTGGCATGGGGCCAGCCTCCTGCCTACCTGTAGTCTTGGCTCATCCAGTTCTTGTTCCAGGTCTTCCAGGAGAGTGACGGCCTCCTCTGCGCTCTCGGGGCCGTGCTCCTGCACCCAGGCCTGGAGCTCCCGAGGAAGGATGGACAGGAACTGCTCCAGCACCAGCAGCTCCAGGATCTGCTCCTTGGTGTGGACCTCGGGCTGCAGCCACTCACAGCAGAGTACCCGCAGCTGGCTCAGTGCCTCACGGGGCCCAGGGGTGTCATGGTACCCGAACTGCCTGAAGCGCTGGCGGAACACCTCCAAGCTCGAACGGCACTTCTGCTTCTCATCATCATCCTCATCTTTCATAGCTGCAGGTCCCATTGACTCCTGTGGTGGCCTTGAGCCCATAACTGTGGCCATGCCCACTACCTTGGTCATCACACGGGCTTCAGAAACAGCAGAGCCGTGGGGGGCAGACCTGGTGCCTCTAGGGACACAAGCTAAACCTACAAAACATGGTTGTCATGAAATTAATTTTGTTTTAAAGTTTGTTTTTCCTGGTCTTTTATCCTTACCATAATGGCTTCCATAAAAATTATCATATAAGCCGGGCATGGTGGTGCACGCCTTTAATCCCAGCACTTGGGAGGCAGAGGCAAGTGGACCAGCTGGGGCTATAGGGAGACCCTGTCTCAAAGAGACTAAATAAATTAAATTAAATAAAAAAAATCATATAAAAAGTCTTGGTCAGGGCTGATGAGATAGCTCAGAGGATGAAGGGGCTTGCTGCCAGGCCTGACCACCTGGTTTGAATCTCATGATTCACATGGTAGACAAAAAACCCCACAAAAAAACAAAAACCAAAACTCTCCTAAGTTGTTCCCTGACCTGCACATGTATGTGTACCCTGGCACACGCATGCACATGTATAAATAAAAGTAACAAATATGGTTTAAAAATTATGTTTGCAGAGGATGGATGGAACTGGAGATTATCATGTTAAGTAGAATCAGCCAGACTCATCAAATAAGTATTTTTCTCTCATATATGGAATTCGGGGCTGGGGGGGGGCAGCATGAAAGTAAAGAGATACAGGAGAAAAAGACAGTGTGGGTTAAGAAAGGGAGCCAGGGGCTGACTATGACTCAAGTTCAGTGTGTGCACACATGGAAACGTCATAACAAAACTGGTTACTCTGTACAACTAATAAACATGAGTTGAAAACAAGTTCAAAATCTTTCTGGAGTCACCTAAGTACAGTCTGTTTTGATCTGATTGTGTTGTATCCGCATTCCCAGAAAGTACAGGGTGGCACACTTTTAAAATTAGATCTTTTCTTCAAAAACTGTTTTGCAATCCTATAACTACAGGTATCATTGTTTCCTTGATTCCAGCAAGCTATATAATACTGTCTGTTAGAGCCTAAAAAAATTTACTAGTCAGCTGGGTGTGGTGGTGGACACCTCTGACCCCAGCAGAGATCAGGAGGCAGAAGCAGGCAGATCTCTGCCTCGTCTATGTAGTGAATTCCATGCCACCCAGGGCTACAGAGAGACTGTATCAAAACAAACAAACAAACAAACAAACAAATAAAGAAAATAAGTCACAAGACTGTGTTTTTCAGCATGACTAGGTTCCAGGCTAGTATTAACTAGTATGTTTAAAAATAATGGGGTTCGGGTCTGGAGACATGGCTCAGCAGTTAAGAGCAGTTGCCATACTTGCAGAGGACCTGGGTTTGGTTCCCAGCACCCACCTGGTGGCTAACAACCATCCATAATTCTCGTTCCAGGGGAATTTGATGCCTTCTTCAGGCCTCTGAGGACATTGTAGGACATGGGCACACTTACATACACACAGGCAATACACTCTTATGCAAATAAAATGAAAATAATAAAATATTTTTTAAAATCATTAATGGAGTTGAGCTGGATGTTTAATCCCAGCACTTGGGAGGCAGAGGCAGGCAGATCTCTGAGTTCGAGGCCAGCCTGGTCTATGGAGTGAGTTCCAGAACAGCTGGGATTACAGGGAGACCCTGTCTCGAAAAGACCAAAAAAAAAAAAGTACCATCAGGTGATGGAGAGATGGCTCAGTGGTTAAGAGAGCCAACTGCTTTTGCAGAGGACCTGGGTTTGATCTCCAACACTCACATAGCAGCTAAGAACCGTCTTTAACTCCAGTTCCAGGGGAATCTGACGCCCTCTTCTGACCTCCAAGGCATTGCACAACATGGGTGCACCAACCTACATGCAGACAGTACATTCATACACATAAAAAAAAATAAAATAAAAAAAGCACAATCAGGATGCAATCAGCTTCACCTGAATTATTTTGAGAATATATATAATCAAGTTTTCTCCCATTTTTTGTGGTGGGAGTATATGTGTGTGTACTTGTGTACAGGTCAGCTTGCCTCTGTGCATGTGTGTTGAGGCCAGAGGTTGATGTCATGTGTCCTGGACTGGATCTCCCGGAACTGGAGTTTCAGAAGGTTGTTAGCTGTGGCATATGGGTGCTGGGAACTGAACCAGGTCTGCTGGAAGAGCAGCCAGTGCTCTTAACTGCTGAGCCATCTCTCCAACAGCTCTAATATTACTATTTTTATAAAATATGTATTACTAGCTAGGCATGGTGGCACATGTCTTCAGTCCCTACATTCTGAAGGCAGAGGCAGGGGATCTCTGTGAGATCAGGACCAGCCTGGTTCACACATCAAGTTCTAAGCCATCTGGGGCTATGGGGAGATCCTGTCTGAAAAGACCAACCTCCCCTCAAATAATAATTTAAGAATGTGTGTGTGTGTGTGTGTGTGTGTGTTGCTGAAAATAAATTGAGAGGAAAATTTCAGTGAAAACAGATGATATAAATGAAAAAGGTTTAAAAGTATTTTTTCTTTTTTAAATGTTGAGTATTTGGTATCTCCCAGTTGATACGTTTGAATATTGAAACATAATTACCCTAATCTTCATTTGCCATAAAGTGAGGGCCACCCATTTGAAAAACTTACTGAACACCTGCCATGTGACCAGATGTGTCCTACCTTCCTATTAGCCAGAGACGGGAAGTAAGTGAGTCATCAACTACGAGAATTGGCCCTCCACTACTGCACTCTTTTTTTGTTGTTTTGTTTTGTTTTGTTTTTGTCTTTTCGAGACAGGGTCTCCCTGTAGCTCCAGCTGTCCTGGAACTCACTCTGTAGACCAGGCTGGCCTTGAACTCACAAAGATCCGCCTGCCTCTGCCTCCTAAATGCTGGGATTAAAGGCGTGCGCCACCACACCCGGCTACTGCACTCTTAAGTACAAGAAATTGCATAAACGAAAGTTTTATACTTATGACACAAAGTGGGTTGAAGAGGGGAGGAGGGAAGCAAAGTTCCACCTGCTGGGCTTTGTGGAACATGCCTGCAATCCCAGCATTCTGAGCTTCAAAGTGAGTACAGTCCACCAGACCAGCCTGGGAAACATGGATACACCACAATACCCAGTCTCAAAAAAGCAAACAAGAGAGTGTGGAAAGGGGAAAGGAAAGGGGGTAGTGGTGATGATGATGGTAGAACAGAAAGGGTAGCGGTGATGGTGATGGTAGAACAAAAGGGGTAGCGGTGACGGTCAGGGGAGAGGAGATGGGATGCAAGAGGAGAGAACAGCTTGTATCTGATGGGAAAGCTTTTTTGGTAAAATTTTTAAAAAATCTGGTAATTAGGCCAGGCATGGTGGTGGTGGTGCATGCCTTTAATCCCAGAACTCAGGAGGCAGAGGCAGGAGGATCTCTGTAAGTTCAAGGCCTGGTCTACATAGTGAGTACCAGGTCAGCTTGGGGCTACAGGGAGACCCTGATTCAAAAAGACTTCCCCTCTCAAACCTGGTAAGTAACTATCTTGACATTTTACCTTGTCATTTCATCATTTCAAGATGCCCTCTGGATCTTGACTTCTGAAATTTTCTTTAGAAAAAATTTTAAAATATTTTTTATGGGCTGGAGAGACAGCCTAGCAGTTAAGAGCACCGACTGCTCTTGCAGAGGACCCAGGTTCGATCCCCAGCACCCACATGGCGGCTGAGAACCAATGCCAGGAGAACTCCAGTTCCAGGGGAATCCGAGACCCTCTTCTGACCTCCGCAGCATTGCGCGAGACGGGTGCACAAACCTACATGCAGACAGTACATTCATTCACATACAAAAATAAATTTAAAAAAATTAAAAAAAAGAAAAAAATAATAAAATATTTTTATGTGCATTAAGTATTTTTCCTGCATGCACCAAAGTGTGCCACATGTGTGCAGTACCCTTAGAGGCCAGAAGGCAGTGTCAGATCCCCCTGGAACCAGTTACCAATGGGTTGTTAGACAGCACGTGGGTGCTGGGAACTGATCTCATGTCCCCTGTAAGAGCAGCTAGTGTGTTTTGACTGCTAAGCTATCTCTCTGGCTCCTCAAAGTTTCTTTGGTGCTCATAAAAATAAAAAGTATATGGATGGGGCTGGGTGTGATAGCACGTCTTTAATCCCAGCATTCAGAAGGCCAAAGGAAGTATACAGAGTTCCAGGCTAGTCTGGGCTAGAAGGAGACAAAAAAAATCATGACTAATTTAACACTGTCATGATGAACTACTCTTCAGTTTATTTTATTTTTTAATTTTTTAAAAATATATTTTTAAGTTTTATTTATTTATTTATTTATTTATTTATTTATTTATTTATTTGTATGAATGTACTGTCTGCATGCAGGTTTGTGCACCCGTGTTATGCAATGCCGCGGAGGTCAGAAGAGGACGTCGGATTCCCCTGGAACTGGAGTCAAAGATGGTCCTTAGCCGCCGTGTGGGTGCTGGGAATCAAACCCGAGTCCTCTGGAAGAGCAATCTGCGCTCTTAACCGCTAAGCCATCTCTCCAGCCCCCCCAAGATAGCTTTTATTTTTTTTTGCTCTTTTCGAGACAGGGTCTCCCTGTAGCCCCAGCTGTCCTGGAACTCGCTCTGTAGACCAGGCTGGCCTTGAACTCAAAGATCCGCCTGTCTCTGCCTCGCCTCCTGCTTGCTAAGATTAAAGGCAAATGCCACCACGCCCAGCACCTAGATGGCTTTTTAAAAAAGTAGTTCAACACTGGTCGCCCAGGTGTTTACTCCTAGTACTCAGGAGACAGAGGCAGGCAGATCTGAGATCTAGTGAGTTCCAGGCCAACTGGGCTATGGGACCACAGGAGACGCTGTCTAAATAAATAAAATAAACTGGGGGCTGGAGAGATGGCTTAGCGGTTAAGAGTGCCGACTGCTCTTGCAGAGGACCCGAAAATAAAAGTTCGAACTCAGGGATCCACCAAGCAGAAGTACACAGTCCATCCTGAGCCTGTTTTGGTCTTTTAGTTTTTTTCCTCCTATATATAAATTCTGCAGTTTATATGACCCTATTAATAAATCTCAAATCCACTCTGGAACAAAACGAGGCATAAATAAAGCAAATGATCAAAGATTTTAACAAACGAACACCACTTACTACCTAGTGATTGACAATGCCTTTAACACACAGTCTGCACACGAAAATCCCAATGCTTGAGCCATGGTGGATACATCTGTTAATTCCAGCACTCGAGAGAGCTGAGGCTGGGACTGCCAATCAGAGGCCAGCCTGGGCTACACAGCAAGATCTCCATCTCAAAAGAAACAAACATTCCAAAAACTTCTGGGCAGGGAAATAACTTTTGAGGCACATAACCGTTGGACGAGCTCATTGCTAACCAAGTCTCCTTTAGAGCGAGCCGAGTTCGCATCTTTTCAATGGTCTTGAACCAATACTTTCTCCCTAGAAGCCTTCCATTACTTGAAAAACAACTTTCTTGCCTCAGCCTTTTCTCTACAGTTCTTTTCACAGTACTTAAGCAACAGATTTCTAAGCATGTCACGCACCTCTTCTTTAGTCCAGTTACAAACGACCCTCAAGGAGAAAACGATCTCTGCAAGCTTGAACAGATCTCAATGCGTACGCCGCCCGAGAGGCCCACTCCCACTCGTGGATTGCACGCAACCCCACGCTGAGATTCCTTTGATCACAGGAGGTTTCTAACCCTCGGGCGCCTTCTAAACAATTCGTCCCGAGTTTAGACCTCCCGGTGAGCGCAAGGGAAAGAGAAGGCAGCCCGGGGCGGATTACAGATGGCTCTGCTACAGGAGCGCACAAGGGAAGCGATTCCTGGACGCAGAAACAAAACCCAAAACCAAGGATTCATTTCTGTAGCCGAAGGCGGTGGAAAAGGCTTTTCCCAGAGCGGCGCTTCCACCAGCTGGGGCTGGGTGGGGACCGCACCGATCCTCCTAGGGTCACAATGGAGGGATCCCTGAACCACGGGTGCTAAGCCCACTCCTGCCTCCCGAAGCCTCTCCGCTACCGCTTCCCTTTCCACCCGCTATGCAAACCTGATAGCCGTAGGCTCACCGTGACTCAGAGGCGCTCCCGAAAGCCGGGAGCCTTTACAGCGCCTCGGAAGGCGGCGCAGCCGGAAATGCGTCAGGCCCTGCCCCTGCTGGGAGGGGGGCTGAGGCCCCTCTAGGAATGCGGGAAATCTTGGTGTTCTGGTTGAGAATGTTAAGAGACTTCCAGACATAAACTGGCCTGCCCCCTGTTCTTTTTCCTTTTTTCTTTTCCATTTCTTTTCTTTTTTGTTTTTGAGACAGAGTCTTATACAAACGCTTGGATTACAAGCTTGTGCCAAACTCTGCTGGTGGTGCTTTGTCTTCCCTAGGCAAGAACTTGGTCAAGGGGCTGGAGAGATGGTTCAGTGGTTAAGAGCTCTGGCAGCTCTTGCAGAGGACATGGATTGGATTCCCAGCATCCACATGGCTGCTAACAATCATTCCTAACTTCAGTTCCAGGGGATCCAAGCCCTCTTCTGACCTCTGGGTTTGCACGTGTGTGGTGCACTTACATACATACAGTCAAAACCCATACATGTAGAATAAATTAACTTGATCAACTGGGCTAGAGCTCAAGCAAAACATAATATGGGACACGATGTTGTAATCAATTGTGCATGCAATTTATGCCACGCATATTATTCATTATTTTAATGTGAAATATAATCCTGAGAATACTTTTCCTTGTGAAATACTAAAATCTCTTGTTTCTTTTCTCTCCTTTCCTTCCTTTTCTCCCTTCCTTCTGCTCTCCCACTCTTTTTTTTTTTTTTTTTTTTTGAAACAAGAGTCTTATGTATCCTGTACCCTGGACTGGCCACACACTCACTCCAAATATGAACCTGATTCCCAGATCTTCCTGCTTCCACTTCCCAAATTCTGGGATTACAGGTGTACACCACCACACTTGCATTATTTAGTGCTTGGGACTGGACCCACTACCACCTCCATGGTAGGCAAGAACTCTACCAACTCAACTACATCCCAAGCAAAAAGTCTCCAGTTTATAAATAAAAAAAACTTGGGCTGGAGAGATGGATCAGTGGTTAAGAGTGCCGACTGCGCTTGCAGAGGACCCACGTTCGATTCCCAGCACCCACATGGTGGCTAAGAACCATCTTTAAGCCAGGCACTCGGGAAGCAGAGGCAGGCGGATCTCTGTGAGTTCAAGGCCAGCCCGGTCTACATAGTGAGTTCCACACCACCCGGGGCTACAGGGAGACCCTGTCTCAAAAAGACAAAACAATATCATCAGGGCTGAAGAGATAGTTTAGTTGTTAAGAACACTGGCTGCTTTTGCAGAGGCTCTGGGTTTGGCTCCCACAGGTGTCTAACAGCTGTTGGAAACTCCAGTTCCAGGGTATCTGATGCCCTCTTCTGCCTCCTTGAGCATTGCTTGACAAGGATGTACTTACATTACGTGCAGGGAAAACACTAATACACATTAAAAAAAAAAAATTAGCTGGGCATGCTGGCCCATACCTTTAATTACAGCATTTGGGATGCAGAAATAGGCAGATTTCTGTGGGATCTAGGCCAGCCTGGTCTACATATTCAGTTACAGGCCAGCTGGGCTATAGGGAGACTGTGGTGGTTTGAATGAGAATGTCCCCCATAGGCTCCAAGTATTCAGACATTTTGTCCCCTGTTGGTGGTGCTCTTTTGGGAAGTCTTAGAAGGTGTGGCCATGCTAGAGGAAGCACGTCATGGGGCGGGCTTAGAGAGTTGTTAAAGCCTTGCCAATCTCCAGTCCCAGTCCGCTTCCTGTGTCCACTTGAAGATGTGAAGCTCTGCTCTCTGCTCCCGCTGTGGCACCTTCTTTCACCACGCCTCCCCGCCATGATGGACTCTCCCCTGGAACGGTAAGACCAAATAAACTCTTCCTTTTATAAGTTCCTTTGGTTGTGGTGTTTCTGTCAGCAACAGAAAAGTGACTAATACAGAGACTACTTTCTCAAAAAACAAACAAGCCAAGAGTAGACAGCTTAGTGATCCCAGCACTTGGGAGTTGGAGGCAGGCAGACTAGAAGTTCAGCATTATCCTCAGCTACATAATTCCAGGCCAGCTTGGACTACATGAAACTCTGTCTTTAAAAACAAACAAACCAGGGGCTGGAGAGATGGCCTAGCGGTTAAGAGCGCCGACCGCTCTTGCAGAGGACCCGGGTTCGATCCCCAGCACCCACATGGCGGACGAGAACCGTCTGAAACTCCAATTCCAGGAGAACTCCAGTTCCAGGGGAATCCGACACCTGCTTCTGACCTCCGCGGCATTGCATGACACGGGTGCACAGACTTGCATGCAGACAGTACATTCATACACATACAGAAATAAATAAAATTAATAAAAAAAATTTAAACAAACAAACAAACCAGGACTAGAGAGATACCTCAGCAGTTAAGGGCACTGGCTGTTTTTGCAGAGGACCTGGGTTCAGTTCCCAGCAACCACATGGCAGCTAACAACTGTCTGTAACTCTAGTTCTGGGGGATCTTACACACTCTTCTGACTTCCTTGGGCACTGCAAAACATGGGTGCACTTACATACATGCAGGCAATACACTCATACAAATAAAATAAAAATATTAAATATTAAAAAAGTAAAAACCAGCCAGGCGTGGCGGCACATGCCTTTAATCCTAGCATTTGGGAGGCAGAGGCAGAGGCAGAGGCAGATGGATCTTTGCGGGTTCAAGGCCAGCCTGGTCTACATAGTGAGCTCCAGGCCAGCTGGGACTAAAGGGAGACTGTCTCAAAAAAAAAAAAAAAAAAAGAAAAATGAAAAGAAAAGAAAAAGTTATGTACATTTTTATCCCAAAAGAATAGGGCACAATTACAATCAGATCAAAGGAAAACCAAACTTCAACAGTGTCAAAGTTTCAACATCCAACATCTGGGACTTACAATCTTCTGGGCTTCGAAAGCTTGGGAAGCTCCATTACCCCCCCCCCCCCCCCCCACCGGCCATCTGCAGGTATCTCATCTCTGCTTATCTGGTAGGCTCAGGCCAGGCTGCCTCCACGCCATACCTGCTGCTGTCCTTAGCAGATTTCCTGGGGTCCTGGCCCTCAGAAAGCCTGGGGTTTGCCCTGTAATTGAGGCTGCACCTTCACCAGTGGCCTCTCTTGACCTCTTCAGGGTCTCCAGCTCTGCCACATGGTGCCAAGTCTCAGCTGCTCTCCTTCATGCCTTCAAAACCTGTACCATGTGAGAGATTCATGCATGTTACCAATCTCTGCTTCCAGCTTGGGATGCAGCCTTGCCCCCACCCCATCCCCATGAAACACAGCTTCTCAACGATGCAGGTCTCTTATTAATCACAGCTGATTTTTCAGCTCAGGCTAACCAGCATCAATTGTCTCTGTAAAAAATAGGTTTTATTTCCACAGTTTTTTTTTTTTTTTTTTTTTTTTTTTTTTGAGACGGGGTCTCCATGTAGCTCCAACTAGCCAGGCTGGCCTTGATCTGACAGCAATCCACCTGAATATGTCCCTCAAGTGCTGGAATTAAAGTTATGTGTCATTGCACCCAGCCACTTCCACGGGATTCTTAATTCGACTATCCCCCCACTGCCCCATACAGTCTTTGCTTCCCTCTGAAACTTCATAAGCCAGACCTCCATCATTTGCACTGTTTTCAGAATTGTTTTCTGAGTTCCCACAACAGACTATTAAGGTCTGGGTACTCAATAGCTTTTCCAGACCAAAGCTTCAAACGCTGCTAGCCTTCCCCAAAACAATAGTGTCAGATCTGTCACAGAAATATTCCACTCTCTGGTACCAATTTCTGTCCTAGCTTGCTCTCTGCTACTGTGATTAAACACTGACCATAAACAATTTGGGGACTGAGGTGGTTTAACTGAGAATGTCCCCCATAGGCTCCAAGTATTCGGACATTTTGTTCCCAGTTAGTGGTGCTGTTTTGGGATGTCTTAGACGGTGTGGCCATGCTTGAGGAAGCGTGTCACTGGGAGTGGGCTTGGAGATCTCTTAAAAGCTTGCCAATCTCCAGTCTTCACATCTTCCTGTGCCCACTTGAAGACGTGCAGCTCTGCTTTCTGCTCCTGCTCTGACACCTCCTGCCACCATGCCTCCCCGCCATGACGGACTTTAATTCCCCTGGAACTGTAATCTCAAATAAACTCCTTTTTTTTTTTTTTGTCTTTTTGAGACAGGGTCTCCCTTTAGTCCCAGCTGGCCTGGAGCTCACTATGTAGACTAGGCTGGCCTTGAACTCACAGAGATCCGCCTGCCTCTGCCTCCCAAGTGCTAGGATTAAAGGCGTGCGCCACCATGCCCGGCTTCAAATAAACTCATTTTGTAAGTTCCCTTGGTCACGGTGGTTGTATCAGAGCAACAGAAACGTGGCTAATACAGGCAGGAAAGTGTTCATTTCCTTCTAGGTGTAGTCCATCATCAAGGGGAGCCAAGGAAGGAGCTCAAGGCAGAGACTTGGAGCAGAAACGAGCAGAGACCATGGGGGATGCTGCTGGTTGCTTGCCTCCTTGGCTTGCTCAGCTACCTTTTTTATTTTTTTTATTATTTTAAAAATTTTATGTTCATGAGTGTGCTGCCTGCATCTATATAAGTGCACCCATGTCACGAACTCCCCTTGGAGGTCAGAAGAGGATCTTTTGGACCGGGAGTTATAGATGGCTGGTAACGGCCATGTAGGTGCTGGGCACTGAACCCAGGTCCTCTTCAAAAGCAGCCAGTGCTCTTAATCACTGGGCTATTCCTCCAGCCCCCTCAAGTCCCTTTTTTTTTTGGTCTTTTTGAGACATTGTTTCCCTGTAGCCACAGCTGCTCTGGAACTCACTCTGTAGACCAGGCTGGCCATGAACTCACAAAGATCCTCCTGCCTCTGCCTCCCGAGTGCTAGGATTAAAGGCGTGCGCCACCATGCCCGGCTGAACTATCTTTTTTTAATACTCCCTAGCCCAGTTGCCCAGGGATGGCACTGTCCACAGTGGGCTGGGCCCTCCTACATCAATTAACAAGAAAATGCCTCATGGACACCCCCAGAAGCCTGACTGATGAAGGGAGTTCCCTGAGGCTCCTTCTTCCCAGCTGACTCTAATTTATTTCAAGTTGACAGCGAAATAAGTAGCACAACATGTAAACAAATAATTATAGCAGTGATCAAAGAAAACAGAGAAAAGGCACATATGTGGGGGACAGACACTGCCTTGCTCACTTCTCAGGACTCACCTCCTTCTATGTTCGCCTTTCAAGTCTGTATTCTTGGCCAAAGACTTATTGGTTGTATTAGCTACTTCTCTCATTGCTGTGATGAAATACTTGAGAAAAGCAACTCAATGGAAGAAGAGTTCATTTTGGCTCACAGTTTAGGGCAGGACCACACTAATTAAAATCAGGCAAAAATATGCTTTCCATGCTAGGTATGGTGGCATACACCTTTAATTCCAGTGCTCTGGAGGCAGAGATTGAGGCCAGCCTGGTTTAAAGAGGGAATTCTAAGCCAACTGGGGATACATATGAAGGTCTTGTCTCAAAAACAAAACAAAACAAAACAAAAACAAACAGCAAAAAAGCCCCACAAAACCTACCAAAAAAAACCAAAAGGGGCTATAGAGCTGGCTCAGTGGTGAAGAGCACTGCCACTCTTGCTGAGGATCCAGGTTCGGTGGTTGACAACCATCTGGAACTGCAGATCCGAAGGATTGAGTCTCTCTTCTGACCTCCTCATGTAGGTGTACTTGCATAAAGGCAAAACACTCATACACAAAATAATATTTCCTGTATTTTTCAATTCACTAATTCTAGTCATTTTATGTTATTTATTATTATTGTTGTTATTATTATTTATTATTGGTATTTTTGAGACAGGGTCTCCCTATAGCCCCGGCTGGCTTGGAACTTGCTATGTGGACTAGGCTGTCCTTCATCTTACAGAGATCTCTCTGCTTCTAACTCCTGAGTGCTGGGATTAAAGGCATGCATCACCATGCCCAGCCTAATCCTAGTCATTTTATCTCACAAAATAGTTTTTTTGTTTTGAGACAGGTTTTCCTATGTAGTGCATGCTGGCTACCTTGAACTTGTCATCTTCTAGTTTTGTCTCACTTTCAGCTAGTTGTTCTGGTTATTTATTTATTTATTTATTTATTTTTATCTTTTTGAGACAGGATCTCCCTACAGCACTAGCTGTCCTGGAACTCACTATGTAGACCAGGTTGGCCTTGAACTCACAAAGATCTGCCTGCCTCTGCCTCCCAAGTGCTGGGATTAAAGGAGTGCACAACCATGCCCGGCCCTGGTTAGGGTTTTTAAATGCTTGAGAAGGAGCTAGGGAGCTGACTCGGTGGGTAAGGCTGCTTGCAGTAAAAGCATGGGGACCTGAGTTCAAATCCCTAGCATTTGTGTAAAAAGTCATTGTGGCTAACACCAAAAAAAAAAAAAAGAAGAGCCAGGCATGGTGGTGGTGCATGCCTTTAATCCTAGCACTTGGGAGGCAGATGCAGGTGTATGTTATGTATCTCTGTGAGTTCAAGGTCAGCCTGGTCTACAGAGAGAGTTTCAGGCCAGCTGGGGCTACAGAGAGACCCTGTCTCAAACACACACACACACACACACACACACACACACACACACACACACAAAGTCATCGTGGCTGAGCATGAATCTGTAACCCCAGCTTTGGGAGAAATTCGGGGGTGGAGACAGGAAGATAGATGTTGGAGCCTGCTGCCTGCCAGCCTAGCTCCAGGTTTGGTGAGAGACTGTCTCAAGGGAATAAGGGAGAGAGTGATAGATCTCCCTGAAATCTCCCTGAAGCCCCAGCTGACATTAGGCCGTGTGTGTGTGTGTGTGTGTGTGTGTGTGTGTGTGTAGAATTAGGATTGCCCTAAAGATCCCCTACAAAATTCCATGATCGTGCCAGGTGTGGTGGCCCATGCCTTTAATCCTAGCACCTGGGAGGCAGAGGCAGGCAGATCTTTGTGAGTTCAAGGCCAGCCTGGTCTACAGAGTGAGTTCCAGGACAGCTGGGACTACAGGGAGACCCTGTCTCGAAAAAGACCAAAACAAAACAAAACAAAACAAAAAAAAACCCCAAATTCCATGATCGTGTCTAAAATTGCATTTGAAATCTGTGGTCTAACATGTAGAATGTGGACTGACAGCTCAGCACTTGCTAGCAAGCCTGAGGAACAGAGTTCAATCCCTGGGACCCACATAATGGAAGAAAAGAATTAATTTCTGCAAGATGGCCTCCAACCTCCACATGATCTGTGCTTTGTTAGTGAACACATGCACTAATAAATGGAATCAATTTTTTTATGTGTATGAGTGTACTGTCTGCATGTAGGTTGGTGCACCTGTGTCGTGTAATGCCGCAGAAGTCAGAAGAGGGCATCGAATTCCCCTGGCACTGGAGTTAAAGATGGTTCTCAGCTGCCCTGTGGGTGCTGGGAATGGAACCCGGGTCCTCTGCAAGAGCAGTCAGTGCTCTTAACCACTGATTCATCTCTCCAGCCCCTGGAATCAATTTTTTTTTTTTTGGTCAGATAGGGTGCCCCAGCTGGCCTAGAACTCGCTCTGTAGACCAGGCTGGCCTTGAACTCACAAAGATCCACCTGCCTCTGCCTCCCAAGTGCTAGGATTAAAGGTGTGCGCCACCACGCCTGGCTACAATTTTTACAGTGTAAAGTGTGGTGGGATTGGAGACTTGGACTCATTCAGTGATTTCTGGTTCTCCCACTTTATTTCTCCACATAACTGTTCTTTATTTAGTCTGGGGAGATTATGTGACTTGTCAAAAAAAGATGGATTCCCATGACCTGGGATGCAGAAATCCAGAAGAGAAAAAACCTGCTAGTGTTTACTGCAGTTCCTAGCTTCCTCCTTTTCTGCCAAGGTGAGGAAACGTTTATAGTTTTCTTAATTTTAATGTATTCACCTATTTTTGTGGCCATATACATGTTTGTCCAGTAGGGGGCAATGAAGCCTTATTTTCTCTTAGAAGATTGCCTGCAAACTGCCTGCTTATTACAACTCTAGCCCTTTACCTCTTCCCAAGAGTTGCATGCACAGCAGTTGACAAAATGCAGAGATAATCCTGAAGCCCTCAGGAGGTAGAGGCAGGAGGATCTCTGTGAGTTTGAGGCCAATCTGGTCTACATAATGAGCTTCAGGCCAGTCAGAGATACATAGTGAGACCCTGCCTAAAAAAATAAAATTAATCCTAGCACTCAGGAAGCAGAAGCAGGGGGATCCCTGTGAGATTCAGGACACCCTGGACTATATAGTGAGTTCCAGGCAGGCTGGGGCTAGGGAGATCCTGTCCCCCACCAAATTAAAAATAAATAAAAATAAAAAAATAAATAATAAAAAGGGCAAGGGCCATGCATAAGCAGGCCATCCTGGTCAAGGTGTGGTCCGTCCATCACTGACCATCACTGTCTCAGCTTTAGTCTATCCTGCAAGGTGGTCTGACAAGTGTCATAACTGTGTGCAATCTCTTCCTGGGAGACAAGCTCCCAGGAAGGGGACCACTGTTTCAATAGTCAAAAGGCAACCCACAAGTATCCCTTTAGAAGGTCTTCACTCCAGAGTGCAACTATGGGGGGCGGTTAAGAACACTTGCTGCTCTTTAGAGAGGACTTGGGTTCTGTTCCTGGCACCTACACGGTGGCTAACAACCAGCTGTGATTTCAGTTCTCCACAAGCGGAGAGAGGATTGGGAAACAGAAATCCAACGTCCCCTGAGGGGAATCTAGGTTTTAAGGGATTTAGTGATTTCTTCCCCCCTAATTTTCGGTTGGTCAACCAACTTAAAGACGTGGGTACTGACAGGCTTGTGGCTCCAAATGATGAGGTATCCAGGTCTATGTGACTCTAAGCAGGTCAGGTGAAGGGACCTATTGGAGTAAAAATAAGGCCTTCCTGTGACCCCGTCAGGTAGTGTCAGAACTGAATTGACCTAAAGGACATCCAGTTCTAGGTGTTCAGAGAACCAGGAAACAAAATGAACCATCAAACCTGACAATTGGCGCCACAAGGGCCATGAGTACAAATTTCCTTCTCCTCCCTCTCCTTCTCCTTTTTTAGTGTTGAGACAGGGGCTCACTGTTTAGCCCTGCCAGATCTGAACCCTTCTACTTCTGCCTCTCAAGTACTCTTGTTTTTGTTTTTTTGCTTTTTTTTTTAATTTATTTTTTATTTTTTTATTTTTATTATTATTTTTTAATTTTTTAAAGTGCTCTGTGTTTGTGTATGTGCTGCCAAAGCTAGCAGGAGCCAGTGCTTTCAGCTGATAAGCCACCTCACCAGTCTCACTAGCTTAAAATTTAAAAAAGTGTAAATTACGTGTATGTGTGTGTCTATGTGTATCTATGTGTATCTGTGTGTGCCGGTGTGCACCCAAGTGCAGTGCCCAAAGAGATCAGAAGAGAGTGTCCCTGAAGTTGGAGTTATAGGAGGTTGTGAGCTGTGTGATGTGGATGCTGGAAACAGAACTAAGGTTTTCTGTAGGAGCAGCCACTCAACCATCTCTCCAGGGCAGAGTTAGGGCCGACGAAAGGAGTGTGCGAACGAGTTTTCTTGGAATGCCTTCTGTTACAAATACGGACAGGCTTCTTCCTTTTTTTTAAATTTAATTTTATTTATTTATTTATGTGTGTGAATGTATTGCCTGCATGGAGGTTTGTGCACCTGTGTTGTGCAATGCTTCGGAGGTCAGAAGAGGGCGTCGGATTCCCCTGGAACTGGAGTTCTGGAATTGGAGTTACAGACGGTTCTCAGCCGCCATGTGGGTGCTGGGGATCGAACCCGGGTCTTCTGCAAGAGCGGTCTGCACTCTTAACCGCTAGGCTATCTCTCCAGCCCCCAGGCTTCTTCCTTTATAAAGCAAATGTGGGGGATGGGGCATGACTTTTCTGGACAAATAGGAATCTTACCTAATCTTATAGCCAAAGTTAATCTTATGTTTGAAATCTTTTAACACCACCTTAGCTTGTTTATTTATTTATTTATTTATTTTTTATTTTTTTGGTCTTTTCGAGACAGGGTCTCCCTGTAGCCCCAGCTGACCTGGAACTCACTCTGTAGACCAGGCTGGCCTTGAACTCACAAAGATCCACCTGCCTCTGCCTCCTGAGTGCTAGGATTAAAGGCGTGCGCCACCACGCCCGGCTATTTTTTATTTTTTATTTTTTTATCTTAGCTTATTTATAATGAAAACAAGCTTACTAGGCTTTGAATCCCTCCTGTAACCTAAACATATAGTTTTACTCCCTCATGACTCTTCTTTGTCCTTGACCCAGAATGTGTGCGTGCATGTGTGCCTCTGTGTGTGTGTGTGGTGGTGTGCTGTGAAAATTGTGAAAATACTGGTGTTTAAAGTAGTGACTTTTTCTTTTTTCTTTTTTTTTTTTGGTCTTTTCAATACAGGGTCTCTTGAACTCACAAAGATCCGCCTGCCTCTGCCTCCCAAGTGCTAGGATTAAAGGCGTGTGCCACCTCGCCCAGCAGTAGTGACTTTTTCTTGGGAGCAATGAATTTGGGTTTGGGTTGCAAACAGTTGGGATTAGATTGATAACATCTATTTGTGGTTGTGTGTGCTGCTCTGGGTCAGAAAGAGAAAAAAATCTTCAACAAGATAAGTTCCTCTTTTTCTTTCCACGCTTTTTTTTTTTTGGAGGGTGCACCACCATGCCCAGCTTAAAGACAGTTTTTAGCTGCCATGTGGGTGCTGGGAATCGAACCCGGGTCCTCTGCAAGAGCAGTCGGTGGTCTTAACCACTGAGTCATCCCTCCAGCCCCAGTTCCTCTTTTTCTTTTCATACTGGATGTAGTGTTTAATTCTTATTTTTGTTTTCATTTTTTTATGTGTTTGAGTGTTTTGGCTGCCTGCATGCACTCATGCATGCAATGCCTGCAGAGGCCAGAAGATGGTATTGGAGCACCTGGAATTAGAGTTTCAGACAGTTGTTAGCAACTATGTGGGTGCTGGGAACTGAACCCAGGTCCTCTGCAAGAACAGGCAGTACTCTTAACTTCTGAGCCATCTCTCCAGCCCCTGGAGTCACTGTTTAAACAAATACAGAGCCAGTCTGTTGTTTGAGAAAACACAGAAGGAATGAGTTCTAAGAACAGATCAGGTACAGTCTTGGTCCTAATGGGTGCTAAGTCAGGCTGTCTTTGTTCAGGCATTGTACCGCGGCATTGCTCCATTGCAAAGGAGTCTGAAACATCAGAGCATTTTGCAGGCCCCCCCCCTTCGGGGTTTTTGAGTAGAGTGGATGAATTATTTAAAGGGGATAAAGCAAAAACAAATAAAATTGGGTTTTGCTGGGCGTGGTGGCGCACGCCTTTAATCCTAGCACTTGGGAGGCAGAGGCAGGTGGATCTTTGTGAGTTCAAGGTCAGCCTGGTCTACAGAGTGAGTTCCAGGACAGCTGGGGCTACGGGGAGACCCTGTCTCGAAAAGACCAAAAAAAAAAAAAAAATTTGGGTTTTATATGAGAGTTTAGTAGGTTGAAGCTTCAGGTTTTTTTTTTTTTTTAAAGATTTGTTTATGTCTGTCTGTCTGTCTAGGTGTATGCTGTGTATGGAGGTGCCTGCAGAGGCTATAATAGGGCATTAGATCAGAATCTGGAGTTACAGGTGGTTGTGAGAACAGAAAATGCTCGTAATCTCTCCAGCCCCTAAGCCAATTATTCAAATGAGACAAGGTAAAACAAACCAACTGAGTTTTGTGTGATAAATCGGTGGTTGAAGTTCCAGTTTTTTATTTATTTTTAATTTTATTTATTTTTTATGTGTATGAATGTACTGTCTGCATGTAGGTTTGTGGACCTGTGTCGTGCAATGCTGAGGAGGTCAGAAGAGGGTGTGGGATTCCCCTGGAACTGGAGTTAAAGACGGTTCTCAGCTGCCATGTGGGTACTGGGGATCGAACCCCGGTCCTCTGCAAGAGCAGACAGTGCTCTTAACTGCTAGGCCATCTCTCCAGCACCGAAGTTCCAGTTTTAATTTTGAGTTTACATCCAAATTTGTATGAGAGGAGAGACAAAGAGAAGAGGGAGGGAGGGAGGAAGAGAGAGAGAGAGAGAGAGAGAGAGAGAGGAGAGGAGAGAGAGAGAGAGAGAGAGAGATCCAGTATCATTCGTCAGGAGCCATCCACATTTATTCATTCATTTATTTATGGAGCTGAGGACTGAACCCAGGGCCTTATACTTGCTAGGCAACTTCTCTGTTACTAAAATGCCGAACTAACATGCCCTATTTATATTTTTATTTTTTTCTTTTTGAGACAGGGTCTCCCTGTAGCCCTGGCTGTCCCGGAAATCACTCTGAAGACCAGGCTGGCCTTGAACTCACAGAGATCCGCCTGTCTCTGCCTCCCAAGTGCTAGGATTAAAGGCATGTGCCACCACGCCTAGCCTGAAATGCCCTATTTTTAAAAATTATTTTCAATTATGTGTATGTATGTGTCTGTGTCCGCACGTGCATGAGTGCACTTGCTTATGGACGCCAGAGGGGCTGTTGGATCCCCTGAAGTTGGAGTTACAGGCACCTCATGATAGGGCTTCTGAACTGAATTTGGGTTCTTCTAGTTATTCCCCTCCTTCCCTGGCCCCCCAGTTTAAATTTTTTTGAGACAGTCTCTCAGTGGCTGGAGCTCACTAAGCAGGCCAGGCTCCTAGCTAGGGGCCCAGGGATCCTCCCAGCCCTGGAGTTACGTGTGCACAGCATGAGGCCCAGTTTTTGTTTTTTTGCTTGAGTTCTGGCATTCAAACTCAAAGGTAGATTTTTAATCTTCCCAGACATAAAAATAAACCTTTTATATAGACAAGGATAACAAGAAAAGAATCATCAGTATTACCACTTGGAGAAGGTAATTTATTTTATGAAAACCCAGAAGAAAAACAAAAGTACTTGTTACATATCTTCACAATTTTCTCTCACTTCATTACTCTAACATTTTTCCTTCTTTTCTTTGAGACAGGGTCTCCCAGTAGCTCCAGCTGGCCTGGAACTCATTATGTAGAACAGGCTGTCCTCATTGTCTGAGATATCCACCTGACTCTGACTCCCAAGTGATAGTATTAAAGGGGTGCAGCATCATGCCCAGCTACTCTAACATTTTTTTCCTCAGACCCCCCTGGTCTCCTAAAGTGGACCATTGACTATAGGTTTAATTTTGAAGCCTTCTCTCCTCCCCTCCCCTCCCCTCTCTCTTTCTCTCTCTCTCTCTCTCTTCTCTCTCTCTCTCTCTCTCTCTCTCTCTCTCTCTCTCTCCCTCCCTCCCTCCTTCCCTCCCTCTCTCCCTCTCTCTCTCTCTCTCTCTCTCTCTCTGCCATCACTGGTCTCTATTTCCCCAGCACTAGGATACAGGTGTGTGCCTCCACCCATTTCATGTGGTATTAGGGATGAAGCCCAGGGCTTTGTGCATGCTTACAAGCACTCTATCAACTGAGTTACATCTCTAGCCTTCCATTTTTCTTTTAAAACTAAAAATGCTTTTTAAATTTTTATGTGTGGGACTGGAGAGATAGCCTAGCGGTTAAGAGCACCAACGCTCTTGCAGAGGACCCGGGTTCAATCCCCAGCACCCACATGGCGGCTAAGAACCGTCTGTAACTCCAATTCCAGGAGAACTCCAGTTCCAGGGGAATCCGAGACCCTCTTCTGACCTCCGCGGCATTGCACGACACGGGTGCACAGACCTACATGCAGACAGTACATTCATACACATACAAAGATAAATAATAAAAAATAAATTAAATTTTTATGTGTATGAGTATATTGGCTGCATGTTGTGCAGTGCTCATGGAGTCAGAAGAGGGTGTCGGAGCCCCTGGAACTGGAGTTACAGAGGGCTGTTAGCCACCATTTGGGTGCTGGGACTCAAACCCGCATCCTTTTTTAAAATTTTTTTATTTAAAAAAAAATTTTTTATTATTTTTATTTATGTATGTGTATGAATGTACTGTCTGTATGCAAGTTTGTGCACCCATGTCATGCAATGCCGCGGAGTTCAGAAGAGGTTGTCGATTCCCCTGGAACTGGAGTTCTCCTGGAATTGGAGTTTCGGATGGTTCTCGGCCGCCATGTGGGTGCTGGGGATCGAACCTGGGTCCTCTGCAAGAGCGGTCGGGGCTCTTAACCACTGGGCCATCTCTCCAGCCCCAACCCGCATCCTTTTTTGAGAGCAGTCAGTGCTCTTAACCACTGAGCCATATCTCCAGCCCGGAAAAATCCATTTTATTTATTTATTGTTTATTTATTTTTATTTTTGGTCTTTTTGAGACCTGTAGCCCCAGCTGTCCTGGAATTCGCTCTGTAGACCAGGCTGGCCGTGAACTCACAAAGATCCACCTGCCTCTGCCCCCCAAGTGCTAGGATTAAAGGCATATGCCACCACACTCAGCTGGAAAAATCCATTTTTTTTTGGCCTTTTTGAGACAGGGTCTCTTTATTTATTTATTTATTTATTTATTTATTTATTTATTTATTTATTTAATTTATTTATTTTATTGACAGGGTTTCCCTTTAGTCCAAGCTGGCCTGGAGCTTGCTCTGTAGGCCAGGCTGGCCTTGAACTCATGGAGATCTGCCTGCCTCTGCCTCCTGAGTGCTGAGATTTAAAGGCCTGTGCCACTACACCCCACAAAAATGCAGTTTTTAATAGCAATAATTTAATTCTGCTGGCATACAAAGTTTTTATTTTTTAATTGCTCTTGATCTAATTTATTCTAACATAAGCTGGGAATGAACAAAACAGTAACTTATCTAGTCTTGTAAGCAAGAGAGTGCCAGAGTTAGCTCTCTATAAAGATTAAGGTTTATCATGTTGATCCAGTTGTAATATCTATAAAAGTTGATAAAAATACATGTGCACATCTTAAAGAAATTTACTGATTTTGCTTCCACCCTTGCTCTTACACATGTATTCTTAGGACAAGATTTTCCTGCTTCATCAGAATCTTTGTCCCACCCACATCTCATGCATTCCATTAAGAACCCAGGGCCTTGTATAGGCTAGACACTTGTTCTGTTGCTGAGCCATACCCTCTAGCTTCTCACTGGCGGATTCTAGGCAGGTGCTCTGCCACTGAGCCACACCCCAGCCCCTCACTGGGGGAATTCTAGGCAGGTGCTCTACCACTGAGCCACACCCCAGCCCCTCACTGGGGGATTCTAGGCAGGTGCTCCACTACTGAGAATTCAGCCCCTCACTGGGCAATTCTAGGCACATGTTCTATCTCAACTACAATCCCAGCCCGACAGAGGCATCTCTAACATTCTTCATCCTCAGGGCAGACTAGAAAGTGGAATAGTTCTTACCATTCTGAGATGGAAAGTGAGCACCAACCCTAAGAGATGTTTTTCTTCTCTCCCTCCTCTGCCTCGCCACTTCCTCAGTGTATTGTGAAGCCATTAGAACTTTCTTTTCCTCTACTTATCACTGCTAAAAAAACCAAAAAACCAAAAAACAAAAAAACTTTCTTCCCCATTATCTGGAACACATCTGACCTTGTCAGGAGACTACAGGAAAAGTGACTCATTGTTACTGCAGCTGCTTGGACAACCCAGCCAAAAGACTTAAAAAACTCCAACCTGAAACTAGCAAAATCCAAGTTCTGGTCCAGCCTCTTCCAGTCCAGACCAGACCACATTTTATCTTCAAGCACTCAGTTTAATTGAGTGCTTGCTAAAGGGAGGACATTTTACAGACCAATGAACTTTTCAGATGACCATGTAATTTGAAATGAGTCATAATTCTTTACTGAATGGGGTGTGAGAATGTCCAAGATTTTAAAAAAGAAAAACTTCAAATCACAGCAGGCCATGGTTTATTTTTTTATTTTATTTTTTATTTTTCCATCCGGGACCATGGTTTAGAATTAGCTAACGTTCATTTTCTCCTTCCCGCGGTTTAGAATAACAGAGAAAAACATGAGATTGATGATGTCCACTAGGAAACAGAACCAGACAGTGGGAAACTGAGTTCTCATGTTAAGGACATTCTATATTACTGGCTATTGAAGGATTTCCCACACTGCGGTTTGACCTGCAGAACTGGAGATGGCTTACCTCCCCTAGAACTTCAAGTTTGTTTTACAAAGCTTTGAAAAGCAAAACAGATAATTTCATTTTCAAATATAATAAAAAATCTGAATAGCAAAATAAGTAACTGATTTTAAATGTACAGTAGTGTGTCCATACTAAAAACAAATCCTAGATCTATGTTAGGCAATCTTTTCAAACAATAATGTTCATTAAATCTCCAGTAGTAGCTGAAATAAAAATCTACCTTAACATCTACGAAGTGACCTATTTATACCACAAGTTTGTCTTTCTGGTTCTATACTTCATTCAATTTGCAGACCTTTGTTTCCCTAATGGGGAGTTCCAACATTTTTTCCTGAACATTTTTTTTTGGAGGGGTTTTTTGAGACAGGGTCTCCCTTTAGTCCCAGCTGGCCTGGAGCTTGCTATGTAGACCAGGCTGGCCTTGAACTCACAGAGATCCACCTGCCCCCAGCCCCTCGTGCTGGGATTAAAGGCGTGAACCACCATACCCTGCTTTCCTGAACATTTTTGAGACAGGGTTTTATCAATAGGCCAGGGGGCTAATTTATGACCATCCTGCCTCAGCCTCCTGAGGGCTGGGATTACAGGCCTGTACCACCATGCCTGGCTCTCATATTAATATTCATATATATATGTATATATATGTATATAAATTTCAACATAGGGTCTCATGTAGCCCAGGCTGGCCTCAAGCTTACTATGTAGCTGAGGATGACCCTAAACTCCTGATCCTCTTGCCTGTACCTCCCAAGTGCTGGCATTACAGGTGTGCCCCATGGCATCCAGCTGATCAGTGCTTGGGATAGAACCTGGGATTCCAAGCATGTTAGATAAGGTACTTTGCCACATGAGCCCATTCCCAGCCCTCCTTCACAAATTACTTCTGAGAAGTTGCTCATCAGAGTGGGACACATAGAAAACAGGGTTCTTTTGGCGAGTTTACTGTTTGTTTCAATACTGTCACTTCAAATGACAAATCTTCCATGAGGACAGAATGGACCTGTTAGGATTAAGGTGGCAAATTCTAGGACAAGACCCTTCAATCAACAAATAACCACAACTATGGATCATCAGTGTCTCTTAGTCATTATACACCAGAGAAGTGGGACTGAGGATGGAATCTTGGGGTGAAACCAAAGCAGGTTTTGCTAATGCTTCCTGAGTCGTCCCTGCATGCCTTGTTGCATGAGCCGATGAGCCTGGTGTATTTATACTCCCAACTTCTCCAAGCACAGAAGACTTGAGTTAGTGGGAAATGGTTCACAGAACCTAGGCAGGCTAAGTGGTCCCACTGGCTGTTCCAGGACACTAAATATGCTTCATTTATCTCCCCCCCATATATTATTAACAATGAGGACCCTCCTCCCCCCACCAAGCTCAGAGTCCACCCATTCCTTTCATCTGGTAGAGATCCAGCAGCTCAGAGGTGGTAGCGTCAACAGAAGTCACTTCACCTCACTGTCATCAACCTGCCTCTGCTCTCTCCACCTGGTCAATTTAGTAAGCACCAAATTATGAAGCTTTTTCCCCATCCTCAGTTCTGTGAACTGATTGTTTATAACCACACCAAATTCTTAAAAATGCTAAAAACTTGACCTTTTTTTTTGAGTGGTGGGTTCTCACAGACAGAAACTTGTTTACAAGGATATACAGAGCAACAGGAAGGTTGAGGTACAAAGCACAGACATCATGGCTGCACAGAATATCTAGAGGGACCCAAAATGAGCCATTTTTATGACCTTATACATTTTTGCTATTTCTTTAGCATTTCTCCACACACGTTTTCTCCTTTGGAGTCTCCGGTGTTATGACTGAGCTTTCTCTGCAGTGTTTCCAGAACAGAGCAAGGGAATTTCCTGTCCAAAGCAATGCGTGTTATAAAGTTCTCCTTACATATATTAATAGTTTATTTACAGAGTAAGTTTTCTGATGCTTAAGGGCTGAGGTGTGGGTCAAAGCTTTGCCAAACTTACCACATTCAGGAAGTGGGCCATTCTGGATGATGTGACATATAGTTGTGGGCTGTCCCATGTATCAGACGTGTCAGTCTCTCTACACACATTCAGCGGTTTCACTTTTATGCCTTTAATATTAAGTGCCTTACATATCAAGTTGTCACACACATCTGTGCTTAGCCTTGCCTACCAGGCTGGAGTACAAATAGCCCCAAACCTGAAGAACTGGACTTCTCTTTGTCACAAGGTTAAAGTACATAAAAAAAAAAAAAAAGCCTTCAAAAGAGTTTCATTAGGTCAAATAGCATGCTAATGATTAACCAGAAGCACTTTTGAATGACTATCCTGAGCACTAAATTAGATGATGTCATCCTTTCTGACCATGACCCAAGCACAGTGTGCTGAGCATCTGAAAAACGAATACAAATATAAATGGTTATAACCAGCTAGAGCTTGTTTTCTGAGGAAAATCTATCTTCAGAGGGCTGCCTCTAGGAGCACGTCGGCAGAAAACACGAAGCCACCCCAGTGGCTGATAGTAAGATGTCCCAATAAAACGGGAACCAAATGGCATGTGGACACACACAAGTCTGTCTTATTTTCATTTAAAAATGAAGTCACAGTGATGGCTGAAGGATGTCGGCATGAAGCTGTGTGTGCAAGCAGTCAATGAGGAACTGAACAGGTTTGTTCTCTCTTGGAAGCAAAGCCAGTGCTTGGATGGGCTCCTGGAGCCCTGCACCTCACTCCACTTGCTTTAAAGTAGCAACTGTCTGCACAGCCACGACTGAACTCATTCCTTTAAACATTTCTACCCCAGAAATACCTAATTACTTCACTGCAGAGAGCAAACTAGGTATAATCTTCAGAACATCTGCTTAAGTTGAGTGGATAGAAATACCCAGGCCAGGCTGAGGAAACTGTCTGGATGCCATCAGGAATGTGTCCAAGTAATAAAGTCAAAGCAGGACTGAAGAATTGCTGTTGTACAGGATTCTAGTGGCCACTCAAGCCCCAACCTCCTGACACTTGCTGTGATGCCTCACAGACTTTTGCCATTTGGTCAGTAAACAACTGGTGCAAAATGGTTTTAGTTGTTTCTTGAGGGAAATCTCAAACCATATGTGGGGTGTTCACGCTGACAGTCTTCAAGTTTGTCTTTAGCTTATATTCCTGGAGTTCTGCAGGGCTATCCACAACTATCTGAATACTTTCATGAGCAGAGCTACTTGGGCCAAGCCCTAAACACCTACGTAGTCCATGACACTTGGGTTTCCTGTGTCGAGTCTCCATCACGAGCTTCTGGGGAGCTCCTGTAGAGATGATTTAAAAGACCGAAGTCCCCTAACTTCACATCAGTCTTTCATTAGAAACCAAGGACACTGTGTGCTATTAAATTCGGAGACACAAACAACCATATCACAGCATGACAGTCAACTTCCCAGAGCAACCAAATACCTTTTTAGTGACTACCAGCTAACGATGATAGACACCTTTGCAGTGTCAGGTCAAGTGTGGAGAAAAATACTCCCTGTAACGTTTTCCAAGAAGCAATAAAATATAAAAATCACATCTTTTGAACTACATTACCTAAGCTTCAAATGACTCATCAAGTGCCTAAAACATCTGTTCAGCATCTGACCATAAAGAATTCTGGCTAAGAGATTTGCCATGGAATGATGTTAAGAACAAAAACCACAAGAAACAAGCAAAACCAAACAAAAAAAAACAAACCAAAAACCAACTTGGTCAGTGTTCCTATTTTTCTTTTGTAAGTCAATGGCAAGAGTCATTTCTGACATTCTGTCGTTCATGTTTAAAGAATCTACGCAGGCAGCCAACCAGACTTTTATGTTCAGGACAAAAATAACATTGCCCCTAGAATAAGTTTTAGCATGCCCTATAGCTCAGAAGGTACTGTATTTCAGGTACGACTCAGGGTTTTATCATAAATAAAGTCCCGTTAGAAGTCAGTCATAAGGAGTGCCTCCCGTGTGTGTGGCACTGCGTCCAGTGCTGGGCTGTCAGGAACATATCGATATTCCTTGACAAATGAAGCATCTCTCCTTTTGGGATTCACATGAGCTCCCATACCTGGAGCAATGAAGGATTACAAGATGTATACAATCAAGTGCTAATTTGTGGAGAAATGTATTTAGGAGTGCTAGAGTGCTTTAGAGATTATGGACAGGGAAAGTAGTGATTTGAATTGTTGCTAGTTCGGTAGAACTGATCTCACTGATGAGGACAGAGCCTTCCACATTTGTTATAGTCCTTTGGAACTGCAGACTGCTGTGCACAACCTCTCTTTCAGGAAGAGACAGAAATCTTTGGTTTGATACTGACCAGCACAGTTCTAGATTTCTACAGCTTTGGTAGGCTACCAGTGATCAGATATACAAGCTCCTGGATACACAACTAGTCCAAGCAACACTTCCTACTGTGGCTTTTGTATTAACTGTCCCTCTTCTTTGAGAATTAGAGGTTAGCTAAGTAGCACTTGTTGCAATTAAGTGGCTTCCTAACCTCAGTATCATATTCAGAGTCAATCCTGACCTGTCAGCTACATGTTGTGGTGGCAAATAGTGCTGAAAGGAGTTCTCTTTATTGGAAAGCTTGACATTTTCTATGTGTGCTTTTATCTTGTGTGGAAATATCTTGCAGATTATCTGTATGAACAGCTTTCCCTTGCAGAGGCTATGTGGAAGAATTACATGCCTACAGAGGGCAGGACACTGCTGATGGAACTCTAAGGATCTCTAAGTGTGACTTCTAAAACAATTTGTTGAGGGTGTTACTTTTCCCTCCATGGGCACACAGCTTTGATGTAATTTTAGCAACATAAAGGGGAAATGGCTTGATGACACAGTTTTGCTTTACACGCAACTTTTCAGGAATGCTCCAAATGCATCCAGGGAGGCTGGGCTGTACTCCGAGGCTCGCTCTCTGGCATGGATTCTGTGGTGCAGTGTGAGAGTTGAGCTCCGGGTGAAGGCCTTGCCACACTTAGTGCACTTGTAGGGCTTTTCTCGGGTATGAATTCTCCGATGCAAAATAAGGTATGAGTTTCGGTTGAAAGCTTTTCCACACTCACTACATTCGTAGGGCTTCTCCCCTGTGTGGATTCTCTGGTGCTTTGTGAGGTCTGAGCTCTGGCTGAAGGCTTTCCCACACTCATTACATTCGTAGGGCTTCTCTCCAGAGTGGATGCGTTGGTGCAGGATGAGATTTGAACTGTGACTGAAAGCTTTGCCACACTCGTTACACTCATGAGGCTTCTCTCCTGTGTGGATTCGCTGATGGAGGACAAGGTTTGAATTGAGACTGAAGGCTTTCCCACACTCGCTACATTCATAGGGCTTTTCTCCAGTGTGGATGATTTTATGGCGGATGAGGCTGGAGCTTCTTGTGAAGCATTTCCCACACTCATCGCATCTGTGGGTCTTTGCTCCCGCTGGAACCTCTTCAGGGGTATGATTGAAGTTGGAACTCAGACTGAAGCTTCTTCCCAAGCCTTTGCCCTTCTCCCTCGGGCCTCTCTCTCCTGTGCTGGGTTTTTTTTCCTTGGCTGTGGCTGGTCCAGAATCCTTTTTCTCTTTGGCAATTTTCTCCTCAGGGTTTCTTTGCTGCCTTTCGACTGCTCTGCCCAGCTGTTCACGTCTCTCTCCAAGTTCTCTCTGGAATCTTCCTGTGGCCTCCCTATGTGATGTGGAATCTTCTGTCACTTCAGCTTTTGAGGTTGACTCTTCATTCCCGTTCTTCTTTTCAGAACCTGATACAATAAACAGAAAATACAAATATCACCTCCTTTTAAATACAGGGGTTAATAAAGTGACATTATTCTTTTTTTTTTTTGAGCAGGGTCTCCCCGTAGCCCCAGCTGGCCTTGAACCCACAGAGATCCACCTGCCTCTCTGCCACTGCCTCTTGAGTGCTGGGATAAAAGACATGCGCCACCATGCCCGGTTAAGTGATAAATCAAGGATAAAAGAGAAAAACAACAGAAAAACATGTGACGATGGAAAACAGCTGGAATGGAGGTGGAAAATGAGAGCATGGCAATGACTAGAAAGGCCAGGGTAGTGGTGCACACCTGTAATCCCAGCACACAGGAGGCTGAGAGGCAGGACAGTCACAAATGCCAGGCCAGTCTGGGCTAGAGACAGAGAATCTATTTCTAAAGAAAAACAAAACATGCCGGGCGTGGTGGCGCACGCCTTTAATCCTAGCACTCGGGAGGCAGAGGCAGGCGGATCTTTGTGAGTTCAAGGCCAGCCTGGTCTACAGAGTGAGTTCCAGGACAGCTGGGACTACAGGGAGACCCTGTCTCGAAAAGACCAAAAAAAAAAAAA
>VZQC01013045.1:1444274-1660450 GCA_009823505.1 Rhizomys pruinosus | reverse complement strand
AAAAAAAAAAAAAAAAAAAAAAAAAAAAAAACCAAAACAGTGAAAAGGATGGAATAAATAGGCATGGTGGGAAACGAGTGGAGAATACGGAATTAAGGGACTTGTGTGTGTGGGGGTGTTGATTCTGTTATACAGTTACCTGATAATTGATTTGAAAGAATACATATTTAAACAGTTATATTGGAGGGCAAGTGTGATGGCTCATGGCTTCAATCCCAGCACTTGGGAGGCAGAAGGACAGGCAGAGGTAAAGGCAGAAGCAGAGGGAGTTTGAGGCCAACCTAGCCTACCCTCAAAGCAAGCTCTAGGTTAGCCAGGGCCACATTTTCAAAATAACTAAGTAAGGGGCTGTGGAAATGGATCAGTGGTGAAGAACACTGGCTACTGCAGAGAACCTGGGTTCAGTTCCCAACACCTACGTGGTGCTAACAACCACTGGTAACTTCAGTTCCAGGGGATCCAACACCCTTTTCTGACCTCTGTAGGCACTGCACATATGTGGTTTACTTACACCCATGTAGACAAAACAGTCATATGCATAAACCAAAAATAAATGAAAAATAACAAAATGTCACACTGCATTTCCAGCAAATATTTGTGAAGTTTTATAAAAAGAGACAAGCAAGTCATTGCTAGAAAATGGTTAGTGCTGTTAGCAGAAAGGAGGAGAAGCAAACACTTCTCCACTTCTGTCCTAGTTTATAAACAAAGTGAGAGGAAGCAGGTAAGAAGGCCCTCAATCTGGTGAGTCATCGGGAATCTTCTGACACAGTAAACAGTTTTTCTCCACCAGGAAGAACAGCACAGAGCTACCTGTGCTCAAGTAACAGAAAAGGGATGAAGGAGCTGGTTGGGCATTCGGTAGTAACAGAAGTAAATCTTTACCAGCTGACAACGGAGAAGAGGGGGGAAAGAAACAGAAAACAATTCCAGAGATCGCACACAAAAGAGATAATATTCAAAAACAAACTCTTTTTTGAGACAGGGTCTCTCTACAGCCCCAGATGGCCTTGAACTCAAGAGAGATACACCTGCTCTGCTTCCCAAGAGCTAGGGTTAAAGGTATGGACCACCACACCTGGCCTAGAAAATAAACTCTTACAGTATACAGCTAATCCTGCATTTTAGCCACAGTGTATTAATGTTTACTGTACAGAACTGTATACTGTAGCACTGACTTTTAAAATTTTATTTTTTGTCTTTTTGAGAGAGGGTCTCCCTGTAGCCCCAGGTGTCCTGAAACTCACTTTGTAGACCAGGCTGGCCTTGAACTCACAGGGATCCATCCACCTGTCTCTGCTTCCCAAGTGCTGGAATTAAAGGCATGCGCCACCATGCCCGGCTACTGATTTTTTTAAAAACAAAAATTAAAAATGACATTTGTGTATGGTTCTATTTTTCTCTTTTTGTTTTGTGACAGGTTCTTCCTTTGTAGCTCCCTTTGTAACTGGTCTAGAGCTCACTACATAGACCAGGCTGGCCTTGAAGTCACAGAGATCTGCCTGCCTCTGCCTCCTGACTATTTGGATTAAAGGTGCCAGCAACCACGCTGGGCTCACTTAGCTTTTTTTTTTTTTTTTTTTTTTTTTTTTTTTTTTTNCACAAAGATCCGCCTGCCTCTGCCTCCCAAGTGCTAGGATTAAAGGCGTGTGCCACCACGCCCGGCCTCACTTAGCTTTTAAGTGAAGACTGAAAGGGATTGAAAGGGACTGACAGTCACGTACAATTTTATATCCATGTTTTAGGAAAAACACCAGAAGTATTTTTACTCTCTTCTTTCTTCGTTTAGCCCTCCCAAGGGATGGGGAGACAGCTCAGTACTGGCTGCTCTTGCAGAGGACCTGGGTTTGGTTCTCAGCACCAACATGGCAGCTAGCACCTGCCATTAATTCCAGTTCCAGGATATCCAACACCCTCTTCTGGCCTATGCTGGCATTACACAACACTGGTACACTTACACAAAGGCAAAAAAAAAAAAGAAACCCATCTAAGAGGCTCTTGCACAATCCCAACAGGAGCATGGATGCAAGACTGGAGAAGCTGTAACATCTAATTTCTGACTTCACAGCTGAACCAACTACAGAGAAGAAGCTGGTCTGCTTCAGAATTCCAAGCAAAGGTCCCCGACTAGCTGCACAGTCCCCAAGAATGTTTCCATTATTTTTGAAAGTGACTGCAGTGAATAAAAGCTTAGAAACACAGAACACTTCTCACTTTCCATCTAGTACAAAGAGCAAGTACCTAAAAACTATAACTCCCTTCTGTATCTGTTTCTAGGCCAAACTTGATCTTCTTCAGTGACACCCTTTCTCCACACCACTGCTCACTTTCCCAAGGTGGAGCTCTTGCTACAAACTTCCCTATTACTGTCCACATCTGTGGGCTTCTTGGTGGCTAGAGCTTAAGATCTAGGAAAGCCTAATGTTAAAGTTTGTCAGCTGGGTGGGTGACTGTCTTATCTACCCAGAGCTCTTCACAGAATATCAGTAGAAATTCTGCAACCTGGAAACCTGATTCTAAGGGAGGGCCAAATGCAAAGCTACAGAATCACAGTGTCTACTGAACAGAGATGCCCGACCATGGATACCTTGGAAGGACAGGAACAGGTAAACAATGGCCTGAAATTGTACTGATGACAAATTTGCCCGGGCACCTGTACCAGGCAAAAGGGGTTTCCTGACAGAAGCAGCTAAAGTATAACTCACAGCAGTGGAGCAGAATCTTCCCAGGTCAGTGAGTGGTTGGGGAAGTGAGACTCAGAGCACAGAATTTATTTCTGATTTCAAACAGCCCAAACTACCTGGGTGTTAAACTGCCCAGAATCAGGGAGTTACAGTACCTACCATACTTTTGGGATCCAACAAATACAAATGTTTTCCCTTACTTAGCAACACAGAGGCAAAACAATCTTTGCAGACAAGACTTCTACATCAGCCTTACCCTGGGAAAACTCATTCCCCAAATTTTCCTGCCTGCTGTCCCTATTGAGATTTCTCCGAGCCAGGTTCTGACATCCCCATTCCTCCAGGATGAGGGACACGGCCATGTCCTCGATCTTCACCATTGCCTGAAATAACAGGAGATGCCATACTCAGCTCCCTGCAACATCAGGGACAGTTCTACTGGCCAAACCTGGAGTAGGGGACAGAATTGATGGCAGGGCTAGGGGACACTGGGAGAGAACATGGGATCAGAGCCTGATGGACTGAAGGGCTCGTGGTAGAGGGTGCTTACACTGAGAGGAGTGGGCTTTCTGTGGGTGGGATGGATGCTGGGAGCAAGTGGCCTGGCAGAGGCTCATGCAAGATTCTCCAGAAAGGGGCAGGTACAGGGTTGCAGGAGGGAACAGGGGCCCACAGCTCACCTGGGAATCTGCCGTCAATAGTGCAGATGCCATCGCCTGGTTTCTAGGACTCCCCTCATGATGAGGGGCAGGAACGTGGGTGGCAGGGAGAGCTGAGGAGGAGAAAGGGGCTGTGAGTAACACGGCTCTTCTCTGAGCCTCCCTCATGAAGAGGCCCAGCACTGTCCTTCCAACACAAGTGTAGCCAACTGTTAGATGTCCGCCTATCAGGGACACAGAACACAGCTGAGAGGAAGCGAGACCTCGGTTTCTAAACCAAGACCAATATTCTTAAGTGGGAGCCCCATGAAGTTCATTAAAGAGTTCTTAAAATCACTTGGACCAAACATTAAAGGGGGAAAGGAGGCCTGGAGAGGGTAAATGTCACTCTGTGTAGAATGGGAGATTCAGTTTAGAACCCAGGGTCCTATTCTCAGCTCTAGGACCAGTAACTTTGCCCTAGTCCAGTCTTCAAGTCTGGCTTGTACTCTTCTCTAGCACAACAACAGCATGGGGGAAAAAAAGAACAGCACAGGGTACCAGACTTGTATTTATGCCCACCTACACTTACACTGGAGAACAACACAACACAGCTTTATTAAGATCACAGGAATAATGAACATGGAAGGGGAGGAGGGGCTTCCTTCTTCTATGCCCGTCTTTGTAATTTTGTTCCTCTACTTTTCTCCCTCACTGGCCACAGTAGGTAATTGTTTGATAAAAATGCATACATGGTTCAAATATTGATAGGACATGTACAAATTGTGATGATGTGGGTCCACACACATAACACACAATGTGATGATGTGGGTCCACACACATAACACAAAGCAGGTGTAACACATCACATGGATCACATCAACTGTAAACAGTGGATAATGAGAATCAAAATAAATTAAACTGGAAGACTTAAATTTTCTATTTCCCCTTCCGTCGCCAAGCAGTATGAGATTTGGAAACACTACTGTTTGATGACGGGACTGAGCTCCAAAGGTGGAAGAATGAATCTAAAGCTGAATTACTAGGCTGAGGCAAAATACACAGAAAGATTAAAAACCCAGAATACTGGGAAAGGAGCTAAAGATAAAGAGAAAAATGAAGGACAAATGCACCTGTCTTAGTTCATTCAGAACGATTCACTAAACGATAACTCTAGGCACGGGGTCTCTAAACTGCTTCCCTAGCCAGCTGATCGACAGCCAGCTGCTTAGAGAATGAACATCCTCTCCAGTTTCCTAAAGATGCCTCTGTGACGTCTGCTTGTGGTGTGAAGCTCAACGAGTCTTGGAGAAGCAGGAGAGTCAAACACTAATAGCTGCACATGCCTGTTATCTTCCTGGATGCGTGGGAGACAAGGCTCCCTGAAGCTCTGCCATCTCCTGTTCCTCCCTGAATGACCTCACAACACACCATGAAGGAATGTGCTTCGATGAACCCTTATGGAATAAACTTTTGTTTTTTTGAGACAGGCTCACTACATAGCCCCTGCTGGCTCAAGCTCACTATGTAGACCAGGCTGGCCTTAAACTCACAAGAATCTACCTGCCCCTGTCTCCTAAGTACTAGGATTAAAGGCGTGAGCCACCGCCCCTGGCAATGTAACAAACTTAAAAGCATTGTTTGTTAATTTATTTATTTGGAGGCCAGAAGACGGCATCAGATCTCCCAGAGATAGCTGTGCCCTGAGGTGAGTGCTGGGGACCAAGCTCTTCATAACTGTGAGCTATCTCTCCAGCTCTTAACAATTACATTTTTGGCAACTGTTTTTTTTTTTTTTTTTTTTTTTTTTTTTTTTTTTTTTTGTTTTGGTTCTTTTCGAGACAGGGTCTCCCTGTAGCCCCAGCTATTCTGGAACTTGCTCTGTAGACCAGGCTGGCCTTGAACTCACAAAGATCTGCCTGCTTCTGCCTTCTGAGTGCTAGGATTAAAGGCTGCACCACCACACCCAGCAGGCAACTGTTCTTACTGACATTCTGTGTACTTAGTTTATTTTAAAACTTTGATAAAATAATTGTCTATTTCCCTTTGGGGGGAAAAAGTGAACCAAATGAAATGGATTTATTTATCCTGAAGAAAAATTTATTTAAATTTTTAAATTTATTTTTGTATGTGTATGAATGTACTGTCTGCATGTAGGTCTGTGCACCCGTGTCATGCAGTGCTGCGGAGGTTAGAAGAGGGCGTCGGATTCCCCTGGAACTGGAGTTCTCCTGGAATTGGAGTTACAGATGGTTCTCAGCCGCCATGTGGGTGCTGGGGATCGAACCCGGGTCCTCTGCAAGAGCGGTCCGTGCTCTTAACTGCTAGGCTATCTCTCCAGCCCCAGAAAAATTTATTTTTATATTTTATTTTATGTGTATGAGTGTTACACCTACATGTATGTAAGGGCACCTGTGTTGTGCAGTGCCTGCCAAGGACAGAAGAGTATGTCAGATCCCTTGGAACTGGAGTTATTGATGGTTGTTAGCCACCATATGGGTACTAGGATTTGAACCCAGGTATTCTGCAAGAGCAGCCAGTGATCTTAACTGCTGAGCCATCTCTCTAGTCCCTTACTTGTTTTTGAGTCTAACTAGGTAGCCCCAGCTGGCCTGGAACTCCCTATGTAAACCAGGTTGGCCTTGAACTCACAGAAACCCTGTGAGTTTCAGAGAGAGAGGATCAAATGGAAATTCTGGAAATAGAAAATAAAGTAACAAGAGATAAAGGTTGCTTCTGTCAGGTTCATCAGTAGTCTTAAATGAAAAAGATTCTTTTTTTTTGGTCTTTTCGAGACAGGGTCTCCCTGTAGCCCCAGCTGTCCTAGAACTCACTCTGTGGACCAGAATAGCCTTGAACTCACAAAGATCCACCTGCCTCTGCCTCCCGAGTGCTAGAATCAAAGGTGTGCACCACCACGCCTGGCCTGATTCTTATTTACATAACTCAGAACTGGTATTTTCTCATTTCCTTAATCAAAAAAGAAAGTAATTCTTTTTCTGTTTGAAGATTTTAAAAATAGCCTAGAAAAGAGTAATGCTATATTTTTTTTTTAATTTTTTTTTTTAATTTCATTTATTTCTGTATGTGTATGAATGTACTGTCTGCATGCAGGGCTGTGCACCCGTGTCGTGCAATGCCGCGGAGGTCAGAAGAGGGTGTCGGATTCCCCTGGAACTGGAGTTCTCCTGGAATTGGAGTTTCAGACGGTTCTTGGCCGCCATGTGGGTGCTGGGGCTCGAACCCGGGTCCTCTGCAAGAGCGGTCGGCGCTCTTAACCGCTAGGCCATCTCTCCAGCCCCGAGTAATGCTATATTTTATACATTTAAATAAAATAGGTCCTTAGAAAGGTTTATGATTCTTGCAAAACGTCCTTAGAAAGGTTTATGATTCTTGCAAAACTTATTTAAGAGATACTAAAGTGTTTCAGATACCTAGGCTGGAAGTTGGTATATGCCTATAATCCTAGCACTCAGGTGGCTGAGACAGGAGGACTATGAGTTTGAGGCCAGCCTGGGCTACATGGCAAGATCTTGTCAAAAAAACAAACAACTCAGGCTGGGAATAATAAGCCAACTGTTCCAATACTCTCCAGTCAGAAATCTGTTAAGATGTCTAGAACACTAACAGCTCAGTACACAATGTGATGTTCATTGAATGCAGTACATACTGTTCACCTACCCCCTTAGTAATAACATTTAGCTCCTGAGATTGGCCTGTGAGCTATATTATAACAATGACCGCCATGCAGAATGAGACAAACTTGCTTCTTTATCACAGATACCTGTTGACATGGAGGGGGCACCCCTGTCTTGGATCAGTTATTTCCTCCATTTCTTTTGAGGCAGGCTGACCTGAAACTTGATGTACAACTGAGGATTTTCTTGAACTTCCAACCTTCCTGCCTCCACCTCATGAATGCTGGGATGACAGACGTGCACCATGCCTGGTTTATGCCGCTGTCAAGGGGACCCAGCACTTCATGCACGCCAGGCAGGCACTCTACTAGCTGAGCTACATCTCCCACCTCATCCTTTCCTTTTCCCCACATGAACATGGCTTTTTACCTCGGGACTGCGGGAGGCGAGGTTTCCGGGATGAATGCTTGAAATGAGATTGGGTGGCTTCGTGATGGTCAAAGCTTGAGGATTCCCGAACTGGATCCAGAGGCACCACCCCCCTGGCAAGCATCTCGGGCCCATGAACTTGACCTGGGACCTAAAGGAAACCAAAGGCTTATGGGTAAAACCTTTAAAAAGTTTTATTATTATTCTTAATTATTTTTATTTTACATGTATGAATGTTATGCTTGCATGTATGTAAGTGCACCTGTATTGTGCAATGCCCATGGAGGACACAAGAGTGGTCTCAGATTCTCTGGAACTGGAGATACAGACAGTTGTTAGCTGCCATGTGCATGCTGGGATTTGAACCTGGGTCCTCTGCAAGAGCAGTCAGTGCTCTTAACCACTGAGTTATCTCTCAAGCCCCTTGCCCTCCCCACACCCCTTTTAAAGATGTGGTCTTACTATGTAGTCCAGGCTGCCTTTAACTCACCACCTTTCTGAGTGCTAAGATTATAGGCATACACAATTATTTGCGGCCCAGTAAATCATCTTTTTGTTTTTGTTTTTATTTTGAGATGGGTCTCCCTGTAGCCCCAGTTGGCCTGGAACACACTATGTAGACTAGGCTAGTCTCAAGCTAACTGAAATCTGCTTGCGTCTGCCTTCTGAGTGCCCGGATTAAGTGAATCATTTTAAAAATAGGGAATTAAAATATATATAGAAAAGACTGCAAGTGTGACTGGGATGGAGAGCCAGAATGCTTTTTAAAATGCCAGGCACTGAACCCAGAACCTTACAAATGCCAGGTTCTCTAACTCAGCACACAAAGGCCATGCTCTAGCTTAGCTACATTCTCAGCCCCCAGAACTCTGCAATAGCCTAGGAGAGCAGGCAGAAGAACCACCCCAAACTCTCCTAACACCCCCTGCGTGCAATCTAGTCCCAAGGCCCTCTCGTTCACAATAGGCACCACCTCTTTTTACCTGCTGTCCTGACAGGTCAAGCTCTAAGTCCTCCAGGAGGGTTACAGCCTCCTCTCCGCTGTCGGGTCGGTATTCCTGCAGCCAGACTTGCAGCTCCTTAGGCAGGATGGACAGAAACTGCTCAAGCACCAGCAGCTCCAGGATCTGCTCCTTGGTGTTGACTTCTGGCCGCAACCACTGATGACAAAGTTCCTTCAGGCGACTCAGAGCCTCTCGGGGCCCAAAAGTATTCTGGTAACAAAAACGCCTGAACCGCTGGCGGAAAACCTCTGGGTCAGGAGGGGGCATCTCCTGCAGGCTGGAGTCTTGCCCCCACATGTGGTCTTCTTCATCTTCCTCCTCCACCTTCACAATGACAATCCCGTCCTTTTCTTGTGCAGCCTGAGGGGACAGACCTGTGGCTTCCCTCGACTCAGCAGTCATCATTCAGGCTTGGGAACTGGTGGGGTGAAAACAGGGTCTGTGTTGGTCTTTCTGTCCCACAAGTTGTTTTCTATGGATTCCGCGCTACTCCTGAAGTACAAGGAAGGAAAAAATAAAAAGTAAGTAAGTACCTTTATAAAAAGTGACCTAGAGGGGACAGAGAGAGGCTCAGTAGTTGAGCACTGCCTGCTCTTGCAAAGAACCAGGGTTCTGTTCCCAGCACCCACATAATTGCTCACAACTGCCTATGGGGTTCACTGCCCCCTTTTCTGACCTCCACAGGTACTGAAGACATGGCTGCAGGGAAGACACTAATGTACACTTTACACATACACACACACACACACACACACACACACACACACACAGAGGTATGTATGAGACAAGGTCTCATACAGCCCAAGCTGGCCTCAAGCTACTTGCTACACAGCTGAGGAACCTTGAACTCTAACCTCCTGCCTCCACCTCCCACGTGCTGACCCAAACATGGGTCACTATACTCAGTTTATGTGGTAGCAGGGATTGAAACCACGGCTTCATACATGATAGGTGAGCATGTGACCAACTGAGCTACAGCTTCAGCCTCCCCACCCAAAAAGTGACCTGGAAGCAGAGAAAGGCAGATCCCTAGGCTATACAGTCAGCAGTGTAGCCTACCTGGTGAGCTCCAGGCCAGTTCCCATGCCTGCTACACAGTCAGCAGTGTAGCCTGCCTGGTGAGCTCCAGACAAGTTCCCATGCCTGCTACAGTCAGCAGTGTAGCCTGCTACAGTCAGCAGTGTAGCCTGCCTGGTGAGCTCCAGACCAGTTCCCATGCCTGCTACAGTCAGCAGTGTAGCCTGCCTGGTGAGCTCCAGACCAGTTCCCATGCCTGCTACACAGTCAGCAGTGTAGCCTGCCTGGTGAGCTCCAGACCAGTTCCCATGCCTGCTACACAGTCAGCAGTGTAGCCTGCCTGGTGAGCTCCAGACCAGTTCCTATGCCTGCCTTTACTGACCCATTCTGACCCAGTCTCCCTCCCTTCTTCCCCACCAACCTATGTTATTGGGTTTTTTCTTTTTTCTTTTTGAGACAAGGTCTCCCTGTAGCCCCAGCTGTCCTGGATCTCACTCTGTAGACCAGCTGGCCTTGAACTCACAAAGATCTGCCTGCCTCTGCCTCCCAAGTGCTAGGATTAAAGGCGTGCGCCACCACGCCTGGCTTCCACCAATCTATCTAAACATGGCTGCACAAGTTTCCCTGGCTTGACCTTGCCTAACTGGCCACCTGGCCCAATCCTCTAGAATTTGGCCAAAAACTGAGGTGGACAGTACTTGAGGAACAATTTCCAAAGTTGTCTTCTGGCCTCTACATGTGTGTGCAATTCCCCCCACCCCCCGCCCCCACATACCCTTACCTAAAACTCTAATTTCAGGGGATCTGATGCCCTCTTCTGGCCTCTGTGGGCACTGAACTCATGGGTACCCTTAGATACAGGCAGGTAAAGCAATACACACTAAAAAGAAAAATTAAAAACAAAAAAAACTTCGGGGCTGGAGAGATGGCTCAACAGTTAAGAGCACAGACTGCTCTTGCAGAGGACCCGGGTTTGATTCCCAGCACCCAAATGGCAGCTAAAAACCGTCTTTAACTTCAGTTCCAGGGGAATCCAACACCCTCTTCTGACCTCTGCGGCATTGCACGACAAGGGTGCACCAATCTACATGCAGACAGTACGCTCATACACATATAAAAAAAAAAAAAACCCAAAAACAAAAACAAAAAACACCCAGGCTAGAGAGATAGCCTAGCAGTTAAGAGCGCCGACTGCTCTTGTAGAGGACCCAGGTTCAATTCCCAGCACCCACATGGCGGCTGAGAACCATCTGTAACTCCAATTCCAGGAGAACTCCAGTTCCAGGGGAATCCAACACCCTCTTCTGACCTCTGCAGCATTGCACACAACATAGGTGCACAGACCTGCATGCAGACAGTACATTCATATGCATAAATAAATAAATAAATAAATAATAAAAAGTTTAAAAAGATATAAAAAAAAGCCAAAAAACAAACAAACAAAAAAAACTGCTGGGTGTGGTGCCACATGTCTTTAATCTCAGGAGGCAGAGGCAGGCGGATCTCTGTGAGTTCAAGGCCAGCCTGGTCTACAAAGTGAGCTCCAGGCTAACTGGGGCTGCAGGGAGACCTTGCCTAAAACAAAAAATTAATTAATTAATTAATTAAAAAGGTCACAGAAAAGGTAGGTGTGGGATGGACATGCCTGTAATCCCAGCATTTGGGAGGCAAAGGCAAGAGGACTGGGAGTTCAAGGCCAGCCTTGACTATAAGAGATGCTGTCTCAAAAACAAAGAAAAAAAAAATTAAACTAAAAAAAGCAAAATGAAGCCAATCTTTGAGTTCAAGGCCAGCCTGGTCTACATAGGGAGTTCTAGGCCAGCTGGGGCTACAGGGAGACTCTTTCCCCAAAAGACCAAAAACAAACACACACATAATACACGTGGGAAACAAAACCCACCACCTCAAGGTCCCCAAGCCATACAACCTACAAGGGGAGCATCACTGGCTGCTGAGCTGTCACAGGGCCTGAGGAATAGCCTCTCCTTCCCCTGCTTGTTCAATTTTGAGTCTTCTAATGTTCCCTGAGCATGTGAAAAGAATGGATTATTTTATCTGGTTTTACCCAACCTCATCTTCATAAGAAACTGGAGACTTAGGATTCTTGAAAACACAACTGAAGGATTCAAGATGCAAAAACAAGTGAACAAAACAGCACAGCTGCAGCTCTGCCAAAAGCAAGGTCTCAACCAAGCTAAGAGGCAAAACCCAATGTTGACCTAACCCAAATAAACATCATCGGAAGGGAAAAAGCAGGTGCTCCCCCCACAAAAAGTGGGGTGGGCTGGGGCTGGATCTCGGTGCTGGAATGCTTGCACAGCATGAGGAAAGCTCTGGCTGAAGCAGAGGCTGTGCCAAAAGAAAGACAAAAGTCAGAGGAAATAGCAATTATGAAAACAGATGTATTAAGTGTTTTCACTGTTACGTAATTCTAACCGCACATGAGATTATCAAGTACTGTGGAAAACACTCTTAACACGCACACTCCTTAAAAACCTTGGAACTAGCCAGGTGTGGTGGCCCAGGCCTTTAATCTCAGCACTTGGGAGGCAGAGGCAGGCATATCTCTGTGGGTTCAAGGCCAGCCTGGTCTACAGAGCGAGTTCCAGGCCAGCTGGGGCTACAGGGAGACCTTGTCTCAAAAACACCAAATAAACAAACAAAAAACCTTGGAACTATGGCGGTTGAGAGTGCTTGCTGTGTAATCTTAGGACTGGAGTTCAGATCCCAGCACCCATGTAAAAAAGCTGGGCTTGGGCTGGAGAGATGGCTCAGTAGTAAAGAATACTGACTGCTCTTGCAGGGGACTCAGGTTTGATTCCCAGCACCCACATGGGAGCTAGGAACCGTTTTTAACTCCAGTTCCAGGGGAATCTGACGCCCTCTTCTGACCTCTGTGGCATTGCATGACATTGTACCAACCTACACGCAGACAGTACACTCATACACATAATAAATAAATAAATATTAAAAAAAAACTGGGCTTGGCTTGCAGGCAAACACATGTGATCATACCCCCCCCCCACACACAAATAAATCAATCTTAAAATCCAACTCAAAACTTGGAACTAGAATTTCAATGCAAGTTAAATCTTTTTTTTTTTTTTTTTTTCACAAAAACAAAAACCAACTTATAAGCAGCTTTGGTAAACTGAAATTTACATTTCAGAAATAATAAAAATTACATTTTGGAAACAATACATTATATAAAACACTAAGACCACAGAATGTGTATAATTTTTATAGGTGGCTATTTTTTGTTAATTTTTTTAAATTTATTTTTGTATGTGTATGAGTGTACTGTCTGCATGTAGGTTTGTGCACCTGTGTCATGCAATGCCGCGGAGGTCAGAAGAGGGCGTCGGATTTCCCTGGAACTGGAGTTCTCCTGGAATTGGAGTTACAGACGGTTCTTAGTCGCCATGTGGGTGCTGGGGATCGAACCTGGGTCCTCTGCAAGAGCAGTCGGTGCTCTTAACTGCTAGGCTATCTCTCCAGCCCTATTTTAATTTTCATGTGTATCTAAGTGCACCCATGTCATGCAGTGGCCAGAGAGGACAGAAGAGGATGTCAAATCCACTGGAACTGGAGTTATGGATGGTTGCTACTGCTATGTGGGTGCAGGGAACCAAACTTGGGTCCTCTGTAAGAGCAGTCAGAGCTCTTAACTGCTGAGGCATCTTTCCAGGTGGCTGGTTTTTATTTATTTTCAGACAGGGTCTCCCTATAGCCCCAGCTGGCCTAGAACTCAATATGTAGACCAGGCTGGTCTTGAACTCAACAGAGATCTGCGTGTCTTTCCCACCTGTGCCAGAATTAAAGGCATGCACTACCATGGGTGGCTAGATGACCAATTTTATTATTTGTGTGAGTGTACATGCATGCTTGTACATGCATCATGGTACATGTGTGGAGGTCAGAAGACAGCTCAAGAATCAGTTCTCTTCTTTCACATGGGTCCCAGACTGAACTCAGGTCCACATGGCTCGGCAAGTCCCTTTACTAGACGAGTCCTATCAGCAAACTCACATGGCGGTCTTGACGGATGAGATGGACAGTAGTCTCCCTGCTTTGTCTCGATTTCGGTGGTTCCAGTTCAGCTCCGACTGCTGGAACTCCCAATACTCACAACATACCAAAGTCCAGGGATGCTTCAACGCTCTGGGCCTTCTCCCCTCTCAATTCCTGTCAGTGAATCTTTGATAACAATTCAGCATCAAGTATCTCCATTTTCAGGACACACTCCACTCTGCTATTCTGCTATACTGCATCACTTCTGTTAGCAGTGAACCCCCTTTATTTTCAGGCTCTTTGAACCAAGCAAGTGCCGTGTGCAAAAGCCTTCACTCCTGCTGCGAGTCATCTTCTACACTATCAACTCTACTGGCCAATTTTTTTACTCACCTTAAGATACACAATGCTTTCTGATATCCTAGTTTAAACAAGGAGACAGACAAGGATCCTCGTCTTTATACTTACTAAGTAGACCACCCAGCAATTTAACTGTTAAACTGTACACATGGCAAGAGCTACCTGGGTACCCCAGTCCCTCTCCCGTGTGTTATGGCTATAGTAATGGTGAGTAGACTCTGGAGATACTCTGCACACATCTCAACCACTCAGGCTGAACATTTCACCTTTTTTTTTTTTTAAATAAATTTATTTATTTATTATTATTTTTGTATGTGTATGAATGTACTGTCTGCATGTAGGTCTGTGGCACCCGTGTCATGCAATGCCGCGGAGGTCAGAAGAGGGTGTCGGATTCCCCTGAACTCGAGTTCTCCTGGAATTGGAGTTACAGACAGTTCTTAGCCGCCATGTGGGTGCTGGGGATCGAACCCGGGTCCTCTGCAAGAGCAGTCGGTGCTCTTAACCACTAGCTATCTCTCCAGCCCCACATTTCACCTTCTTTAACTCCTCCTTCCTCATAGACACCGAGTCTAGGTAGCAGTGACATGATTCCTGTGAGAGGGGCCTCATGCAGCCTAGGCTGGTCTCAAAATCATCATGTAGGTGAGGATGATGCTGAACTACTCTGATCCTCCTGCCTCCACCTCCAAGTGCTGAGATTACATGTGTGTGCCACTATGCCTGATGTGTATGGTGCTGGCAAGGACTCTACGTACTAAGCTACAGCCTCAGCTCCCTGAATGCACTAACTCCCTGCTTGCACTTACTGTTCCATCCACTCATGGTAGGTCTGGCTGCTTCTCTTCTCCACCTTCACTTTCTCCCTCCCACCACAGTTCATCTGGTACCTTATTCTCAGATTATTCTCCCTAAAACTCGACAGCTTCTCAGTCAGTCGGCTACAGTGCATTTCTACTTTTCCCTCAAGCTGCATTTCTCATCAACTCTCCCACTCCAAAAACCTTTTCCATCCAGAAAAATGAGTCTGAAACCAACCCCCGTCCTGCAAGTGCCCACGTCCTCCCCACCTTTTCAAATCCTACTTATCCTGCAAAGCTAAGCTGAAATGCCACTTGCCCATCACTGCTCAAGAACCTGTAGAAGGTGTAACAGTAATGGCTTACATTTATAGGTGCCAAATATCATACTTAGCATTTGACCATACAACCACAATCTTAAGCAATAGCTATAATTATCACTAGGCTTTGTAATGATGAACAGACATTAAGTAATTTATTCAAGTTCTCAGAGCAATGACACATTAAGAGTCAGGACTGGAAATTAAGGCTGTCACATCTCAGTACAAATTCTTTTTATTTATTTATTTTCCTGGTGTGTGTGGCATGCATGTGAGTATCTGTGTGGAGGTCAGAGGTTGTTACTGTCCTCCTCCGCTGCTCTCCACGTTATTTATTGAGGCAGGATTTCTCACTTGAACCCACAGCTCGATGGTTCTGCTCGACTAGGCCAGCTTGTTCTGAGGATTCCCTGTCTCTGTCTTCTGAGGGCTGGTACTACAGGTGCATGCCAGCCGGACTTTTTACACAGGTTCTGGGATTCAGTTTCTGTTGCTGTGATACAACACTCTGACCAAAACAACTTCCGGAGGAAAGGGTTTACTGAATCTCACACTGCCAGGTGGCAGTCCCAAATGGACAATGCCATCCTACACTAACTAGCACTGGGCGATGCCTCCTACATCAATCAGCAATGCAGAAAACGCCCCCACACATGCTCACAGGCCACTCTGATGGAGGAGCATGTTCACTGCAGGTCCCTCTTTCTCAGTGTCTCTAGTTTGAGTCAAGCTGACAAAAACTAACCATCAATGTGAACTCAGGCCTTCCTGTTTGTGCACCACTTTTTTCACTAAGCCATCTCCCCGGCCCCAAGTACCATTACTTTTGTTCTGCTGGGGATCAAACTCAGGACCTGGTCCACTTGCCTACAAGTGGCCTACCTGAGCTACAACCAGAACCCAAACACTTTTTAAGAAAAATGCCTGATTTATCAGGCGTGGTAGCACATGCCTTTAATTCCAGCGCTTGAGAGGCAGAGGCAGGTGGATTTTTCTGAGTTCAAGGCCAGCCAGGTCTACACAGCAAGTTCCAGGCCAGGTGGGGCTACAGGACCCTGTCTGGAGAAAGGCAGACCTCGTGGCACAGGCCTGCAAACAGTTACCTGAGAGGTGGAGGAAGGAGGACAGCAAGCTCAATACTTGTATGGACTAAGGTGAGAGTTCACACGCTTGTAATCTAATGTAAGCACTTAGGAGGTAGAAGCAGGGTGATTAAGAGTTCAAGGCCGTCCGAGTTACACAAAACACCTCAAAAAGAAAAAAAAAAAAAACATTAACAACCCCAAACAATAAAACACAAAAAGGGCTAGGGACTTAACTTTGTGGTAGAACACATAAAATGAGGCCCTGGGTTCAATCAAACAACACTTGATTTGATTTCTGATAGTCTTTTTTGAAAGAAAAGATTTTAAAAAATTACTCTAATGTGTGTGTGCTTATGTGAGTTTATGTGCATCACATGTGTGTGCCCATGTGTTTATGTGCATCACATGTGTGTGCCCATGTGTTTATGTGCATCACATGTGTGTGTGCCTATGTGAGTTTATGTGCATCACGTGTGTGTGTGTGTGCCCGTGTGAGCTCATGTACATCACAAATGTGCAGGTGCTTAAGAAGGTCAGAAGTCCCTTGGAACTGGAGTTACAGATGGCTGTGAGCCACCTAATGTGGGTGTTGGGAACTAAACTTGGGTCCTCTGCAAGGACAGTAAATATTCTTAGCCACAGAGCCATCTCTTCAGCCCTGATGTTACTGTTTTGTTGCCCATTTAATCGTTGTTGCTTAGTGGGCACTGGAGCAGTTTTTTTTTTTTTTGTTTTGTTTTTTAAGTGAACTTAAGTGGGGCTGGAGAGATGGCTCAATAGTTAGGAGCACTGGCTGAACTTCCAGAGGACCTGAGTACAGTTCCCAGCACCCATATGGCAGGTAACAACCTTCTGTAACTTCAGTTACAAGAGATCTAACACCCTCTCTGACCTCCACAGGCACTGAACACATGGGTGCACATACATACATACATACATACATGGAAAACACTCATATGCATAAAGTAAAATGTAAAAAATAATTTAAAAAATGAAGTTAAGGGCCAGCAAGATGGCTCAGAGGGTAAAGGCCACATGGTAGAAGGAGAGAACTGACTCCTGCAAGTTGTCCTCTGACCTCCACCCAGTGCTGTGGCAAGCATGTGCATGCACTCACCCCAAATGAATGCAATCTAAAAAAAGCATGTGCATGCACACACCTCAAATAAATGCAATCTAAAGGACTCAGGGATATGGCTCAGGGGCAGTGTGCTTGCCTCCAATACAGAAGGCCTAGGTTCAGCCTCAGTAGAGCAAGACAAGAACCACGAAACAAGCTAGGTTTGGTGGAGCATGCCCATATTCCCAGCACGTGAGAGGAGACCACAGGAGTTCAAGACCACCCTTCTCTACATAGAGAGCCCCAAGACAGTCTGGGCTATGTGAGAACTTGCCTAAAAATAAACAAAAAAGTTTATTTTTAAAAATAAATTTCGGGGCCGGACGTGGTGGCGCACACCTTTAATCCTAGCACTTGGGAGGCAGAGGCAGGCGGATCTTTGTGAGTTCAAGGCCAGCCTGGTCTACAGAGCGAGTTCCAGGACAGCTGAGGCTACAGGGAGACCCTGTCTCAAAAAGACAAAAAAAAAAAATAAATAAATAAATAAATTTCGGGCTGGAGAGATGGCTCAGTGGTTAAGAGTGCCAATTGCTCTTGCAGAGGACCCAGGTTTGATCCCCAGCGCCCACATGGCGGCTGAGAACCGTCTTTAACTCCAGTTCCAGGGGAATCCGACGCCCTCTTCTGACCTCCGAGGCATTGCACAACACGGGTGCACAAACCTACATGCAGGCAGTACATTCATACACATAAAAAAAAAAAAATTTCGAGGCTGGAGAGATGGCTCAACAGTTAAGAGCACTGACAACTCTTGCAGAAGACCTGGGTTTCTGCAAGAGCAATCGCCACAAGTGGCCAGGCATGGCAGTGCATGCCTTTAATCCTAGTACTTGGGAGGCAGAGGGAGGTGGAGCTCTGTTGAGTTCAAAGCCTGCCTAGTCTATATAGTGAGTTCTAAGACAGCCAGAGCTACAGGAGACCCGGTTTCAAAAAAAAAAAAAACCAAAACAAACCAAGGTGGAGAGGGGTTGGAGAGATGGCTCAGCAGTTAAGAGCACTTGCTGCCCTTCCAGAGGGCCAGGGTTCAGCTCTCAGCGGCCACATTAACTCAAGTTCCAGGTAATTAGACTGCCTTCTCTGGCTTCTGAAGTACTGGTACAAGGCACACTTACATTCACGTGGGCAAAATACTCATATACATAAAATAAAAATAAGCTCTTAAAAAAAAAAAGGCAAGGTATGGTGGTGCACGCCTTTAATCTCAGCAGTTGGGAGGTAGAGACAGGCAGATCTGAGTTCAAGACCAGCATGGTCTAAATACTGAATTCCAGGCCAGTCAGGACCAGAGTGAAGACCCTGTCTCAAACAAAAAACCCAAAAAGGTAGCTAGCTAACCAAAGATATTGATACAGGTTGGAGAAATGGCTTAGGGATTAAGAGCACTGGCTGCTCTTCAGTTCCCAGCACCCACATGGAGGCTCACAACCACCTATAACTCCAGTTTCTGGGGATCCAACATCCTCTTCTGACCTCCATGGGCACAGCACAACATGGGTGTACTTATATACATGCAGGCAATACATTCAAACAGATAAAAAAACAAAAGAATACTGATACTACCTCAAAATGAAAAGCTAAGATTTAGTACATTAGTCTTGTATACATTTTTAACATTCCTTTCTTTTTTTTTTTTGTTTGTTTGTCTTTTCGAGACAGGGTCTCCCTGTAGCCCCAGCTGTCCTGGAACTCGCTCTGTAGACCAGGCTGGCCTTGAACTCACAAAGATCCGCCTGCCTCTGCCTCCCAAGTGCTAGGATTAAAGGCGTGTGCCACCACGCCTGGCAACGTTCATTTATTTTCATGTGTATGAGTATTTTGTCTATTATGTATGTCAATGTACTTGCGTCACGTAATGCCCACAGAGGTCAGAGAGGGTACTGCATCCCCTAGAACTGGTTGTATGGGTGCTGGGAACCAAACCCAGGTCCTCTGCAAAAGCAGCCAATGCTCTTAACTGCTGAGCCACCTCTCCAGCTCATCTTCTTTATTTAAATACAATATAAAACACTCGAACCAATTTCAAATGTAGCTATTAAATAGAGAATCAGCAAAAGTTAAACAATATTAAATTAGGCTAGGTCTACTGTTTTAATCTGCTTCTCTTGCTTCTTCTCTCTATTCCTCTCTTAGGACTTTAACCCAACTCCCTCTTCCTCCCACTTCAACTGGCGCCTCCCTGGATCTCAATCCTTCTAGACTACTCATATTGCGTCATTCCTTCGTCTACTCGTTCTGCCTAGCTCTCTACAGTAAATATACTAACCATATGTACGTAAACTATACAGGCTCGAGCCTTGAACATCTACACACAGTGAGATCCGCCATACATACTGGCCTCTGTCTGTTTAATTCTCTTTTTTTAAGANCCCTCCCTCTCTCTCTCTCTCTCTCTCTCTCTCTCTCTCTCTCTCTCTCTCTCTCTGAAACACTGTACGTAGATCAGGCTGGCCTTGAACTCACAGAGATCCGCCTGCCTCTGTCTTTAATTCTCTTGTTTTTTAAGATGTGAAAACTGCCTGAAATAAGGAACAAGAATCTTGGATAGGAATCTAAAGAGGTTGCAAGTTTGAAGAAACAATGGACTGGGACAAATCTCTTCACCATGGTTCCCTTGTAAAATGCTATTTCTCCACATGTGGCCAACTTTTATGCTAACAAACCCTGTTGATGTGGTTATAATGAATTCTCCACAATTCAACAAGTATTTACTGACCGCCTCCAATCCGCCAAGCACTGCCCTGTACAATAAATGCTTTCATTGGTTCCCAGCCACAGAACAGCCAGCCACTTTCTATAATCAAAGTATCGTTTTGTTGTTGTTGTTGTTGGGGGGGGGAAGGAAAAGAGAAGAGAAGGGGAGGGGGAGAAAAGGGGAGTGTCTGGCTAAAATAGCTGGATTTTTTTTTCTTCCAGTTACACTGACCAACTCCATTTCAAAATTGGACAAGCTTTTTTTGAGAAAATATAGGTAATTTTAAAGATCACAAAACTGACATTTGGTAAATGTTTTACCCAAGGTCACTAAGCTAATCACTTTCCTTTTGGTCCTGTGTGACTTCCCCAAATACCCTTTACTCTTTACCCACTCAAATCAAGTTGAGTGAACTAAAATATCCACTTAATCTCCCCGACTTCACATTTTAAAAAGCTTAAAAATAAAAAGGTTTCGAAACATTCCATACAACTAAGAGAGCGGGGTAATTCTACTACATCGTTAACCACTGTCATCAAGTTTCGCTGCTCAGTGTTGGAGGAAGGAGAGGAAAGCAACACGTCCGGAGCTCAAGGCCTTGAGCACTCTCCCTCTCCAGATCCTCAAGGACCCAGGAGGGGGGAAGTAGAAGCAATTATTTTGGAAAAAGGACAGCAATAATAACAACAACAAAATACCAAGCACCTTTCCCAGCAATCAGCAAATGGCGACGGAGGGAGGGGAGAAGACTCCAGACACCGGGATCCAGTTCCCCCGTGACCCGGCGGAGATGACACCCGAGGGTCCCCCACTAGGAGTCACCTCAGGGGTGAGGAAGGGGCGCCTGGATCGGGAGATGGGGGTGTCTCCCCGGGAGACATCGCACTCTGCGGTCGGGGGTGAGCGGGACGCGCGCTGCTGTCCAGGTCCCCCGGGGTCGTCTGGAGGGGTCCCCCGGCCCACCCCCACGCAGACACCCGGCGGCGAGGCCCCCGCCGGGCTCCGGCCCAACTCACCGTGCGTCCTAGGAGCTGGCGGGGACGCTGCGCGACACAGCGGGGCTAACGCTGGGACTCGGGCCAGCGAAGAGCACCGCACACCGACCTAGGCCCTCCCAATGCCTCGACACAGACACAATGAGTCACAAAGACCGGAAGTAGATCAGCACCCCGTTTTCCGGGATCGCGCTGTGCTTCCGGGACTTCTCTAGGAATGTGGGAGGATTGTGCATCTCGGTTTCCGAATCACCTGTCTTGGAACAGTCGGGTCTCCCTTCCTGGAGCTTGACTCCCCGATTCACTTGCTTGTTCTCTTTAACTTAAAAAGGAAAAGCTTATTTTATGTATCTAAGTGTTTTAGGTGCATGTATGTAAGTGCATCCATATGAATGCCCTGCTTGCAGAGGCCAGAGACCAGAGTCCAGAAGACGGCATCAGATCCCCTGGAACTGGAGCCACAGACAGTTGTTAGCTGCCATGTGGTTGTTGGAAACTGAACCCAGGTCCTCTGTAAAAGCCGTCAGTGCTCTTAAGCACTGAGCCATCTCTCCAGCCTTGCTTATTTGTTCTTGAAGGGACAGACAGGGGTGGAGTGAGCATGATCAGGGTGTTGAGCCATTTCCTGACACACACCAACCAGTCTATCTGATATTTCAGTTTTTCTCTGTCTTTTCCATCTTGGGCAGTTCTTGCAGTAATTACAGTCACAACCAAGCAATAATAATAGTAATTGTATGTCTGTGGCAGAGGAGCTGAAGCAAGGATGTAGACAGAGGACGATCAAAGTGAAACCAGGGGTGGCTATTTTCACAAATCAGCCCTTAGTGAGCTGTGCCAATCGAGTGGGTGGTATTTGGAAATTACTTGGCCTGTGAACAAAAGGATGTCTTCCCGTAAACAACCTGGTTGTAAAGTTTCTGAGCTTTGCTCATGTGGGATACCTACTATGGCAGTTTAAAAGTAGTTCTAAGACTGACACAGACACTTATGTTCAACGGGCTTTCCTAACTTACAGTTATGGTCCTCATCTTGTGGGTACAGCAGGAATAAGACTCATCTTGTACAAAGCTCTACATTCCACCAGGTTCACAGAAGAGACCTGCACAGAGGAACGTGGTTGTGTGACTACTACTGCCTGGGGAGATAACTTCATAAAACTACTCCAAACTAAAATGAATTACAGTATCATTAAAGAAAAATTTCAAAACCGTTGGAGAAATGTCCCAGTGGTAAATAGCTCTGGTTGTTATTGCAAAGGACCCAGTTTTGGATCTCAGCACCTACGGGGCAGCTAACAACTGTCCTTAACTCCAGTTCCAGGGAATCCAATGCCCTCTTCTGGCCTCTCAGTCACTACATGTATATGTGCACTTACATACATGCAGGCAAAACACTCATACACATAAAATAAAAAACAGCTGGGTGTGGTGGTGTGCACCTTTAATCCTAGCACTCAGGAGGCAGAGGCAGGTGGATCTTTGTGAGTTCAAGGCCAGCCTGGTCTACAGAGTGAGTTCCAGGACACCTGGGGGCTACAGGGAAACCCTGCCTCAAAAAGACAACCCCCCAAAAAAAACAAAAAACCACCACCACCACCACCACCACCACCAAAAACATATAAAAAAGAGAATTTGCAAAATAGAGAAAAATAACCTCTAATTTGTCAAATCTAACACAACTAAAATGGCTTTATTTAAATTTTTTTATTTTTAATTATGTGTGTGACTGTGTATGTGCATGTGACTATAGTTGTCCACAGAGGCCAGAAGAGGGTGCCATATCCCCTAGAGCTTGAGTTACATGTGGGTTCTGGGATCTGAACTTGGGTCCCCTGGAAGAACAGCAAACGTTCTTAACTGCTGAGCAATCTACAGCCCGCTACAATGTTGGTTTTGCTGTGTAGCCAAAGCTGACCTGGAAGTTGTCATGTAGTACAGGTTAGCCTCAAACTCAACCATGAGGTTGTTCCAGTTGTGTTATTATTTTTCTTATTTATTCAGAAACTAAAGATAAACCAAATGCTAATGGATTTTTTTTTTCAAGAAACTGAAGAGAAGAACTCTGTGCATAATTGATACTACCTAGCTATGTAATCTTTCTCCATCCCTCTTTCTCAGCTAGGGTGGATCACTAAAAAGTGAACTAAATAATATTGCAATCTCCTTTCTACCATACAGGATAATATGAGCTAATGTCCCTGAAAACCTCTAAGTGCTACTCAGTTATTGGCTTGCACCATGGTAACAAGGCTTAGCTGAAAAGACCTTCCAAGGAGCACCTGGCAGGGTGTGTGTGTGTGTGTGTGTGTGTGTGTGTGTGAGAGAGAGAGAGAGAGAGAGAGAGAGAGAGAGAGAAAGAGAGGAGGGATGGGATGGAGACAGATTAGTAGATAAATTTTGTGGTATCCTTCATTTTCCTGTAGAAACTTCAAGGAATCAAGAAGACCAACTTAGGGAAAATTGATAAATCTTTTTTTCTTGTCTGCTTTGTTTGAGACAGGGTCTCCCTGTAGCCTCACCCTGGAAGTTGCTATATAGATTAGGCTGTTCTGGATCTCACAGAAATCCATTTCCCTCTACCTCCTGGGTGCTGGGATTAAAGATGTGTACCACCAAAAAAAAAAAAATAAAATAAAGAAAAAAAAAAAAAAGATGTGTACCACCACATCTGGCCAATAAACTTTTTTTTTTGGTCTTTTTGAGACAGGGTCTCCCTGCAGCCCTAGCTGGCCTGGAACTGACTGTGTAGACCAGGCTGGCCTTGAACTCACAGAGATCTTCCTGCCTCTGCTTCCCGAGAGCTGGGATTAAAGGCATGTGCCACTACGCCTGGCTTCATAAACTAAACTTAAAAAAAATGTAATTATTAATCAGAAATATCAGTCTTTGTTTAAAAGAGGGAATACATGTGTTTGAGTGGGGATTGGAAAACAGCGATTCTTAATATGAGGCCCCTGACCCACTGTCATCAGTATTACCCGGGAACTGGCTAGAGTTACCTTTTGGGGCGCTCTCCAGACACCGTGTGCTGGATAGCTTTAGTGTCAACTTGACACACCTGGGTTGAGGGAGCCTCAAATGGGGAATTGGCCCCATTGGATTGGCCTGTGGCCACATCTGTGGAGCATTGTCTTGATAGTTAAGCAGTGTGGGAGGGCCCGGCCCACAATGAGTGGTGCCACCCTGGGCAGGTTGTTGTGCACTGTATAAGAAGGCAGACTCGGCATGAGCCAGGGGAGCAAGCCAGTGAACAGCATTCCTCCATGGCCTGTGCTTCAGCTCCTGCCTCCAAGTTCCTGTCCTGAGTTCTTGCCTTGGGCTCCCAGAGTGATGAACTGTGACCCAGGAGATGTGAGCTGAATAAACCCTTTCCTCCACAAGTTGGTGTTGGTCAGAATGTTTTGTCACAGCAATGGAAGACAAACTAGGACAAAAATTGGTACCAGAAGAGTGGGGTATTGCTGTGACAGACCTGACCTTGGTGTTTTGGGGAAGGATTGTGGAGGTGTTTGGAACTTTGGGCTGGGAAGATCATTGAATGCCTAAAGATCATTGCTGTGGAGCTTGGAGCAGTTTTTCTGAAGGAGTTGTAGAAGATGGAGCCCTGACTTGTGAAGTTTCTAGTTTCAAAGGGGAACAGAGATCATCAGGACTGTGTAATCTGTGGGTTCTGGTCAGCTGGGGCTGAAGAATCAGCTGCAAGAGACCAGAACCTGAAGTGAAATCTTTGTTGTACTGGGACAATTGATGCTGGTTAGCTGGGGCTGAAAAATCAGCTGTAAGTAACAAGAGACCAGCATCACTGTGGTGAAATCTTCTGGGAAGAATTTCTTCAGGGTCAGCACACAGAAGNGTAACTGAATTTGGGCCTTCTCCAATAGCAGTCAGTGCTCTTCCAACCACTGAGCCATTCTCTGCAGCCCCCACAAAAACAATTTCTAACTGCCTCAACTTTAGATAATTCATATGCATGAAACAAATCCATATCCTTTATCTTCTTGTCTAGGAAATGCTAAATATTTAGATCTCTAACCTCAACTCCGTAGAAAACGTAGATAGTAGATTTCCTGTCATAGGAACCACCTTTTAGAAGGATCTACCAGTAAACTGGAGCCTCTCAGCCCCCTATCTTTACTTAACATTTCCAGGAGAAAGGAAATAAGTAGAGAGGTAGAAGGCTTAAAAGATTCTTTTGCATTTTGGCACTCAAGTGGAGGAAGGTGTACCAATAAAAATCAATGCCAAAAGACCTAACGAGACTCTCTTCCTTAATGCAAGTTAGTCATAAGAAGAACCTTCCCTTACCTCTTGGGCAAGCATCTTTTGTTCTAGAAAACACTTGTAATTTATTGGCCTAAGCAAGGGACTGTCAATGATCCTGTATACTCTGCACCAGTAGAGTAGAACACTTAAGTAGACCACTGTGTAACTTCTACTTTAAAAAAAAAAAGCCAACGACTGCCCTCCCCCCTAAATACCACAATAACTAGTTGGTAATAATTCGGGAACAATTTCTGTTAGTTTTTACAGATTCTTTAATCTGCAGTCATGAGCTCTTTTCCTTCCTAGGGAAAAAAAGACCTTCATTTCATCCCCACTTCCCCTAATTTACCTATTTTGAGACAGGCTCTCACATCGTAGCCAAGTTGGGCTGGAACTCACAGCAATCCTCCTGCCTCAGGCCTCCTAAGTAGCTGGTATGTATAGGCATGGGCCACAAGGATTCTCCTTTAAAATGACTCCTGTAGGGTGAGGAGATAGTTCAGTTGGGGAAATGTTTGTTCTTGCAAAGCATGAAGACCTAAGTTCAATTCTCAGAATCCACTTTAAAAAAAAAAGCTGGCGTAAGCCGGGCGTTGGTGGCGCACACCTTTAATCCTAGGACTTGGGAGGCAGAGGCAGGGAGGATCTTTTGTGAGTTTCAAGGCCAGCCTGGTCTACAGGGAGTGAGTCCAGGCCAGCTGGGCTTACAGGGAGACCCTGTCTCAAAAAGACCCCAAAAAAAAAAAAAAAAAAAATAAGCTGGTTATGAAAAGCCAGGCCAAATCCAAGAGCAAGGGACAGAGAGAGACGGGAGGATTTCTTGAGCTCAGTACTTGCTGGTCAGTTAGCCCAGTCTACTTGGTGAGTTCCAAGACCTATTTTACAAGCAAAGTTGAAAATGTGGATGACACCAATTGTCTTTGGCCTTGCTATGTTTACAACTGGCCATTGTATTGTGTGTGCAGGCATGTACCACACACACCATCACCACCACACACACAGAAAGAGAGAGACAGATAGATAGACATATAAGGAATGTTACCTCCAGACTAAGAGCTTCCAAGCATTTAGCTAAAGTGTGTGGTGGACATATAGCTCCAGCCAGCCTTGCGTGTACATGATGTCCAGGCTAGCTCCCAGGGGTATATGATTAGACCTTGTCTTCAAAAATTCCAAAAGTAAAAGAAAAATGAAGGAGGAGGAGGAGGAGGAGGAGGAGGTAGGAGGAGGAGGAAGAAAAGAGGAGCCCTTAGGTTTACCCATTGCAAAAGTTCTAAAAAGGAAAAACATTTCTTCCAAAATGATCCTTTCACTTGTGTGGAAGCTATTTTTTATGCTTCCTTTATTTAGTTTGAGGGACCTCTGCAAAAAGGTTAATAGTTATTAGTGATTTCCTATAATGGTATGCGTTTGTAATACAGAACGAGTATTTTAGCAGTAGGCTTAATACTATCAAATAAGGGGTATCTAAGATGGCAATGTGAACCTGAAATATGATAAGTCTTATACCCAACTAAGTTAACAGAACATTTCTTGAGTGAAATTCTGTCTCGTTTCAGGCACCAATAACCTGAAATTTGTTACTCAACACTGTGCCATGCCAGTCTTTGGTCACTTCACCCTTTTAAAAATTGTCTCTGTGCTGACAGACACAGATCAGGGAGCTTTCTCACTGGTTCCTTTCCCTTTTTTTAGTTATGGGCTAAAGATGAGAACAGGGGAGGACCTAGTGAACAAACTGGTGTAGCCATGGCCATATTGGTGCGAGCCCAGGATGCCAGAAGCTGAAAGGGCGGCATCTGAATTACTAGGACCACCTTTTTTTACTACTTGGCTGCATGCTTTTCGTTGGATGGCTGGCTTGGTCCAGATTTTGGAGACCTATTACATGAATGTACTACTAAGAGTCTGAATATATTCTGCAAGTTGGATACAAAGATCTTTCTCTTAGAAATTCAAGGACTGATGGAAGCAGGGGACAAACATGTACCTTTATACTATTTAAAAGGTAGCTGGATGGAATCTTTGGGGAAGATTATACAGAAGATTGTTTAGCTGTTGAGGGCGGGGGCAAATAAATTTGTTCAAACCATAAAAAAAAAAAGTCTCTGTGAAGTTGAAATACACAAAGAGCAAGAGCCAGCTCATGAACCCATGGGAAAAAGAAGGGGATGATGTACTTTCTTTTTTTTTTTAATTTTTTAAAAGTATTTAGTGTTATTTTTGTTATGTGTAAGTGAATGACTTCTGCATGTAGTCTGTGCACCCGTTGTAAACGGTGCACAGCTGCGGAGGTCAGAAGAGGTCTCAGATTTCCTCCCTGGAAACTTGGGATGTCTCCTGGAACTGAGGTTACAGGAGGTTCCCGTAAGCCACCTTGTGGGTGCTTGGCATCGAACTCGGGTCCTCTTGCAAGAGCTAGTAGGTTGCTCTTAACCGCTAGGCTATCTCTCCAGCCCCTAAGGGGGTTGTATTTGCATACTGGACTCTAACACAGCACAATCCAGGGTCAAGGGGGACACAGATGACTTTTAAGGTGGATTAGGTTTTGAAGAGTGTATTCTGGTAAAGTTAATTTGTTAAGGTTTCTTTTCTTGAGTTACAATTGTATGAAAAGGGCAAAAGATATGGAATGAAAAGAACTCTACGCACTGACTAGAGTAACAGAAGATCCTGTCTAAAGGACAAAACTAAGTTCTCCACACTTAGTTTAATTTTTATTACAACCTCTATTCTTTTTTCCACCACAAATAAAAACACTTGTGCTACTCTGAGGCATAAATGAAATATTATTAAAATAATACCTTTACAGGAACAGAAATGCCTGAATTCATTTGCTTTTATAATATTAACTTCAATAATGATAGCTCACTTTTTCTTTTTTTTTAATTTATTTATTTATGCTGTATGAATGTACTGTCTCATGGTAGGTCTGTGTACCCAGTTCGTGCAATGCCGCGGATGTTGTCAGAAGAGGGTGTCGGATTCCCCTGGAACTGCAGTTCTCCTGGAATTTGGATGTTTCAGGCTGTTCTTAGCCGCCATGTGGGTGACTGGGGATCTATAACCCGGGTCCTCGTAGAGCAGTTTGGCGCTCTTAACCGCTAGCCATTCTCTCCAGCCCCATAAGCTCACTTTTCCTAACAGCATGTTACAATAGAAGATTCACCTGAGGACTGCAAAGATGGCTCAGCAGGTAATGGTATTTGCCAACCAATGCCTGATGACCTGAGTTTCATTTCCCAGAACCCACACAGTAGAAGACAGACACCTGACTTCCACAAGTTTCCTCTGAGCGCTCCACATTCGATGCTAACTGGCAGCATGCGGCACACACATACACAGAAATAAATAATTGTAATTAAAAATGATATAAAAATTACATAAGACTTTTTGTATATTCTTCTTTGCAATTTAGCTTTACCATATGGACTATAAAAATTTATGTGTATGGAATTTGTGGTATTGCACATGACACATGCCTTTTAATAGCCTCAGAATAGCTCAGGAGAATTGAGTCAAGAAAGCCACAGAGTGTATTATATTATATGAGGAAAATCACTAGTAGAAAGTATCTTAAGGCCATGCCTTGGTCAAATCTTTAGGAGCCTAAGTTCCAGCGTTTCAGTGCGTGGCTACATGGGAAAACCTTGTCTTTAAAAATACAGACATTGGCTGGTGGGTGGGGAATGTATCCACATCACCACTTGGCAGCTAACAGACTACTTTTGTAATCTCTCCAATTCCAGGAAGCGGGATTCAAAGTACCCCTCTATCTGTATCCTCCTCAGGCACTGTAATGGATCATGGGGCACGTCTATACACCATTGAACAACATAACACTCATAATACATGAATAGAAAATAAAAAGAAAAAAAAAAAATTAATGTGTGTTTTTTAAATAAGCCTTGGCTAGGCATGATGGTAGATGGCTATAGTACTTACATTTAGGAAGCTGAAAGGGCAGGAGGATTTTTGTGAATTCGAGAAAAAAAAAAAAAAATCCATAAGAAAAAAATACAAAGCACAAAATAATACATAAGAAAAAGAAATAAAAAATAAAAATGTTAAAAAATAAAGCTAAGTACCTTCCTCAACTCAATATACACTTAGGATTATTAATTGTCTTCTTCAAGTGTAATTCTTGCTAGTTGTGAAATTATTATGGTGCCAAGACGTAATTCATTGTTAACTAGTGAGGATCCAAGCTTTCCACATAGATGTGAGAAGATATGAGTTTTTTCTCTCTATCAGTTCCCGGAGAAGTATGATCTTTTGCTGTCATGTTCGAACTCTCTTAAGCCATCAATCTGCAATACAACAGAACCACCATGGATTTTTTTTTTTTTTTTTTTTTTTAATTTTTAAATAAATAAAACCTAAAATAAAAGACAATTAGGGAGAAAGAATGAGAAATGAATACAAATAAATAATGGTGGAATAGGTACTACACACATGAAAGAATCCAATTCATTAACTAGCGCACACTGTGTAGATGGCATAACATACTACCTTCCTAGCTTTTGCCCAGGGCAGAAGAACAGATTAGACAAAACGGGCTTCTATCTGCGCAATAATAGGAAGGTTGCTCTTGTACTTTTACTAGTATGCTGTACATGTAGTTTCTGAGTCAGTCCTGTCAGTTATGACAATGTATCTACTATAATCTCTATTTTCCAGCGGTTGTTATCTGCTTGCAGACTGAAAGAGGAGCATTGCCAAGGCCCACCTTGCTGCAAATGGATCCAGGGACGACTCCTGAAAGCGTGTATTCGCGTAATCTTTTACATAAGTGCATGAAATTCATTCCTACATTTAGTGTGCGCGTATCCAATCTTGCTTGGGACGTAGCAACTAGAATTAGAGGAATCATTCTACAAATATTTCGGAAGACCGACAGAGATTTGATCCTAATCTGGTAACTATACTTAGGATTGGCCCATGTTCTCAGAGGTATAGGCATTTAAGTATTGGGACAGCTGGAGAATAGATCTGCAGATGAAGTAGTATCGTTTCTGTGGTAGGTAATATATCCTTAGCTGCTCTCTTTACGAGGCAGGCGCATCAGTCGACGTGACTTTTCGTATATAGAAGTACTTGAAATAACTGTATAACTGAGATACCGAGGTTGCTATCTAGGATCGGCAGAGTCGCTTATAACTACTATAGATCAATTATGTAATCCTTGTAATCTCAAACCCGTGCCACGTTCCCTCTTGGTCGAATGTCCTAAGGGTGGACATAAGAGCAAGCTGCCTTGATCATTGATCTGGATCTACCTTCCACTGTTATAGTAGGGAAGACACATATACTCGCTTAAAAAGTAACTATACAAGAGATAGGTAACGTAACTGTGTGTCGTGTTCTAAGACTGATAAATGAGAACAGTGGAATGTGTTTGCGCACGCCCTTTAATCCCGGTGGGCACAGTATCGGAGGATGGCAGAGGGACAGGGATACATCCTGAGGGGAAGTTTGGCCAAAGGAAGGCTTCAGACAACTTGCTTTAATTACAACGGAATCCGAGCTCGGAAGGTAGGCTAGCCCTATGAAGCTATAAGAGAGGGAGACCTTGGTCAAAAAACAAAAAAAAAAAAAAATTGCTAACATTTGTAAGCAGTATTTATAACTATGGGTTTCTAGAAGAAAAACTAGGAGGCAGAAGAGATTAATATGAGGTCAAATGGACAAAGTGAAATAAGTCCTCTGATGACGTGGGATCACCTATTCAAGATCATAGCTTATTTCTTTCACCTGGGAAGGCCTAGAAAAATAACCCCTATGGAGAACTGCTTACAAGCACTCAAATGTTCACTTAAATCATATATGGAACACTAATCATAGACACTTTCTTTTCCCAGCAATATCAAATGTGATTAAGACAAGTGCAGATTAGCTCTTACTAGAAGCAGAGGCAATTCAGAACAAATAAGAATAATTTCCGGATTTACGTGTAAGACATTTAAACACTATCATAAATTAAGATAACTAACAACTAATAAACTGGGTCACTGTAGGAGTTTAAGTTTCTGGTCGTCAAATTATTATTTAAATTTCCTTTAAAAGATTTAAAAAAGAAAGTAAACTGATGAAAATATTTAACAGAATTAACTGATACTATTATGTCCTCCAAATCGGAACATTAAGTCCAGGACTCTATTGTATAGTCCCATAATAAAACACAACCCACCCTCCATTCTTCATCTTCCAGAATAATTAATGTCTGATGATCATACATCAGTTCAGTTTCCTTCATGTCTAAGCAAGATTTAAGATAACTCAAATGTTACTACAACTATGGAGTGGATAACTTTCCTAGATACCCTAGTCTTAGTAAGAAATTACACAAAAAGTGGTTTGTATATCTAGAGAATTCAGCAGTAGTTAGAACCTAGAACCATACGGAAATTAGAACTAATCCTTAAAGATATAACTATAGAAATATACTAGCATAGAAGTCATAATTATTCATTCCAACTTTGACCGCCACGCATGAGGTCTAGATAACCTAATTATATATAGCAATAACCATAGATTGTAAACAAATGAGTTAAAGGATGATGGCTTGATGCAGATTAAACTTGATCCTAAGATTGTCCTTCGACAGTAACAGTGGTGATATCGGTTCAGATGACATGGTAATTCGAAATGACAACTAGAAATGCCCCAAGCCAGTAACATTAACGCAATAAGAGCCTTAAATACGAATAAGTTGACTTGGTCTTATTCAATTATTCCTGTGAGATTGGTGGGTTCGTCACGATAATATTTTTGAGTTCTCTTCAGAGGACGGTTTGATCTCTATGGTTGGACATGCCAATAGAGTAAGACTAGATGAATCCTCATATTCTATACTAGGAATGTCTCTTGGAATTATTATTAAGAATATATATATTATTTCTTAATTTGTTGTGTGCCAACTAAGTCGGATAATACTCTGCTACATGCTTTCGTTATATCTTAGTCTAATGTGTGTGAATTAGAATGAATATTACTAATTTAGTCAGTATTAATATTCCATCACATTTATTGTAACTTACTAATTATGTTCAAGGGATGCCACTTTCTAATACTAAATTCACTTAAGCTTTTAATGTCTTGGGTATTCGTGTATTCTTACTCGCAAAATAGTAGTTATTTATTAACACAGTGCACAGTTGATTGGCCATGGAATGAGTGCATGGTCTTATCAGGATCCCGCCCTGAGGAGTTTGCTAATCAATAGCAAATCACCCAGAGGCCCAGATACGTTGTATAGTTCTTATGTTTATTTTCTCTTCAAACCTGGAGAATATTCTTATTTCTATGTCAAGTTAATGTGATGTACATCAGATTAGTAGTTCGAGTCCCAATGATTAAAACTAAGTCCAAAGAGTAGGGTCTACAAAACTGTGTGCCGTGAGAAGATGAATCTTATTATTCTATTAGAGAAACACATGGCCCTCCACTAAGTTTTGCTTCTTTGACTATATTAAAACCACCTTCAAGTGTTATTTTCTCATATTTTTTATGTGTTATAGACTTAACTGTCCCTGTCATGGGTAAGGTTCTAGTTAGCGAGCTCGGCTGTCGTCAATCGCCACTGCGAAATGCGTGCTTGCAGGAATGAGGTTTTCTGGTGGTCAGTAATAATTTCCCCTTGGAACTTGGAGTTCTCCTGGAATTTTGTTGTGATTAGCAAGACGGTTCCATCCAGTCCGCGAACGCGACCTGTGTAAGGGTGTGTTCTGGGGCTCAGCGAACCCTGTGGAGGCTCTTCGCGTACGAGCCAAAAGACCTATGAAATAATGTCGATCACTTGTCATCAACCACTAGCAATATAGGCCACGCGTTACACTTCTACGCGAGCCCCCCAACCCCAGACTTTCTCTTTTTTTGGAATATTCTTTTTAAAAAGTGTGTGTGAAGTTTAATTTTTTTTAACAATAATATGCTATCATTCTTTGTAATAAGTACGGTGTTAATGTTAGTTATTTTGAAGTTTAGTTGTATACTGCTCTTGACATAGGAAGACAACAAGTCTCTATTAGAGTGGCAACCAACGTTGAACGTCACATAATGCCAGATGCACGAGGGTGATAAGGTCAGAAAAAGTTAGGTGTGCTAGGTGGCTTCGTGAGGATTATTCCCCTGGAAACTGGAGTTCTCGCTGAATTCGAGCTATAAGAAGTGACAGATTGACTGGTTACTCAACCGCTTCTACTCGTGCGGTGCTTGGTTGGCGATCGAACCGCGGTGCAACTCTGCGAAGAGCAGTTAAAGTTGGTGCTCTTAACCATAGGCTATCTCTCCAGCCCCCAACCCCAACTTTTTTAAGGGAAGGAAAGGTTTAACCAAGCCCAACAGACCACCAAGTTTATTTACACAGTTGAAGGCAGCTGGACTTCCAATCTCCTGACCCTAGCAATGGTCTTGTGAAACTTCAGAAAAGTATACATGGAGGAAGGTGAGTAACGAGATAACTGGACGTAGTTTTGAAGCTAATAAGACAACGCCTTGGCTTTGTTATTTTCCGTATTTTCATCAATCTCACCGGATGTATCCTAGCCAAACATAATTTCCTCCCCCCTACGCGAGGGTTTCTCGCCAGAGGATAGGATATACTAAGGTGGACTTTTAACACTGTCGGCGAAAAGCTTTTGCAGAGTTACACTAGCTTGGAGTGACTAAATTAGGAAGGAAAACAAAACCAGAAGTCCCTATCCGTGACATGGTGTAGGTTGTCCTTGGAAATATTCCTTGCAGCCTCTTGTCTCTGAATGCCAGTTCTACACTTGAATTCCCATGAGAACCAAACTATTCCTGTAGTAGTAAGTCTACACTACATGCCAGTGGCCGGACGTCTCAGATAGACGACCACACGAGGAATAACATGACAGTACGACTCTTGAACTGAAGAAATATTTTTTTACTTATCAACCTACATCGTGAAATCTTGATTTTTGCCTAGATCCAACACGAGACATACTATCGCAGAACTCAATTTTGCAGACTCAGATTAATGTGAACTTAAGATATAAGAGTATATCAAGTTGATTATCATCTTAACCAAAATACGAGAAGAAGCAACAATCCGTGGTATCTTTCCATTTATGAAGTAGGTCTTAAGACTCTACAAGAAATCGCGTGACCATATACGTCGGGATTTAGAACTCGTATTCCTGTTGGATAAACTTAAAAGCCTAAGATCCAAGCCCAGGCCTAGTTCAGATCTTGGTTTTAATATTAAGAGAAGAGTTGTCTTTGGAAGAAGAATGAATTGGATACCATTGAATTCCAAGCTTGCAAAGGGCGGTTGTGTAATGATAAGGCTCCGTGACAGCGCTTCTCAGGAACAAAACTAGCTTGCCATTAACAATTAAAGTTCTAAGGATGTCCAAAAAGTACTCGGATCGCACAGTGCCAAGGCCCATCTCGCCGGAGGCGTGGAGTGAATCGTAAAAAGTAGTAATACCGGTGGGCTTTACTTTAAAGCCCGTGGGATTTCGTGAACGAAAGGAAGCGCGTAAGCTCCTGACTCTCCAGTTGCGCCGCCGAAGTGAGCTTAGTACAAAGATAATGCTCTGTGTTCGGGGCGTCAATGTAGCAAGGACAGGTCTGAGCGTTCTCCGAAAAGGCGACCTGGCTCTCTCGAGACTTCCTCCCTCTCCAGCGATCCTCGACCACATCTGTGTGGCTGCCGGTCTTCTGTGCGCCTCTGTAGGTGCTAGTCGTCGCGAGAGCCTTCTGTAATCTCTCCAGGTCTATTCGCCCCAGCTGTGCTGTGAGGTCTAAATCCTGAGAACGCCACTCCATATAGCCAGTACTCTTTGAATCCCAGCGCCGCCTAGATCAACTAAGGTGAGGTGAGGCAAAAGTGGCGTAATAAGATGCGTTCCTGTGCCTGTAACAACCCCACCTCTCTTCCCTCACTCCTCCCGGCGCCCCAGGTGGCTCCAACCGCACAATGATCCAAGAAGACGGAGCCTCATCTGCGCACCCCACTACTGCACCTAACTTCGCAATAGGCGAACTCCTGAACCAGCGGGGCGCTACAGCCACAAGCCCCCTCTCCCTTCCCCTCGCGGACTTTTCCAAAGAGCCTTCCGGCCCTTTCCTCCCCGCTCCCTTCCGCCGGTCACTTTCGTCTTGAGAGTGCTCAGCACACCGCCCAAGTGCTCTCGGACTCCGCATCATAGCAATCCCAGTCTAGTTCTAAGAACCGTACATTCTCAGGTAAGCTGCACGAGTGCTGTTCCTTACCCCAAACGCATCGAAATTTCATTTACTTCTGTCAACAAGGTTTGTAAGACAGATCTTTTCGGACTTAGCCAAACATGTGCATAAGACGACGCGATACCTTTCTGCCATCCAATCTTATCTTGCTCCTCTGCGCGTAGTGGTGCGTTTTTCTAGTATGCGTAGCATCACGAAACAAGGCGGAACGACAGTCAGCCCTGCGCCCTACTCCCATTATCTCCGCCCGAACGTTCGCCTCGTGTGGTACCCTGTGGACCGCATCCTGTGCTAACGCTCAGAAGTCTACTTGCCGTCGTTAAGAAAGACAGCGGAGCTGCTAAATACAACGTGAAGAACTCCTACTCTAACCTAATATATAAGCACAACAGGCCATTTCCAGAATCTCAGACGGGAAATAACTCTCTCGTGCAACAAAGGACAGCAGTGGCGGCGGTGGCTGTCCCTCGAGGAACAACAATTACAAAGCCGGGGTCCAACAGCGGGGGTAGAAGGACCAGCGGCTTGCAGCACCGCACCGGGCGTCATGCTACTTACCGGCTCACACTCAGCGGTGCACAAGCACTCCCAAACCCGCCGCGGCTGGCCCTGCCTCCACCACCTCAGGAACAGAGGACCTAAGGCAGGGTCAGGGCTTTTCCTCTTCCCGGCTTTTGTCCCCTCTCTCAATTAAGGAGGTCCCACACGCCCTTCGCGTCAACCAATCTCTGGAGCCCCGCCCCATCCGCGGCGCCATCGCCGCAGAGCCCGAACTACATCTGGCGGTACGGCGGGTCGCCTACACCTCAATTCTGGGTGCTCTCGGGAGGCTCAAGAGTCTATGCTAGTTTGTACTCGTCTGGACGATCAGACGGTGCGAGGCGCCATATGGCTTGCCATCAAGGCTCTTTGAGCATCCAGGTGGGGAGTCGGCTGAGAGGCAAAGGAAGAGAAAGATGGGGGGGCTGCCAAGCCGCAGAGATTCTGTGGCATGACAGCTCACCTGACCGAACAGAAGGAAACGTCACTTGCCTCACAACAGAAGCAGAAGCTGACCTCGTATTTGGTGTCTGACGAGCTCCGTTTAGTCAATTGATATAAGAGTTGTTTTAGATATTTAGAATTGTTTTTATTTCTTAACTTTTGTATGCAACTTAAGAGTGTGGTCTCATAATCTGAGTTTTTGTTTGCAAAAAGTTTTCCCACTAAGCGTAACTATTGTCTCGATGCTAACTAGCAATAATCATATGCCGTCCCCCTGAAGCCTTCCATACCTGTCTTCCCACCTCATCGATCACCTCATGCAGTGTCCTGTAGTCACTGAATAAACCATCAGTTAAGAAGTAAATCTGCCTGCCCTGTCCTGTATCTTCATTCCTTACTAGAAGTGTGATCTTTATAAAACTTTTTATTGATAAAGCAAGAGAGAAGTTGATACATGTCATTCGGAAGCAGTTCTCTGTCCTGAAATGTACATGTCTATACTTTCTTTAGCGATCATGAGTACTAAGTAAGTCACGTTAATTTTCAATTTTTTAAAGCTCTCCAAATATTTTTCTTTGGGTTCTTTCTAAGAATTCCCATATTCCATTTAGTGTCCTTCACCTTATCCAGGTACCTTATCCTTCCATGTTCAGCTACAACTTCCCATACTTGTCACTGTCCTCCTTTCCTTTCTTTGCTTACGGACATCCGTGTAACCTTATCCTTCTCTTATTTTTTCCATATAAGCTCGCTTTCTAAAAAGACGTAATCCTGAGGGAAGTTTCCCTAGTGAGATAGAAAGTCTCAATTGCAAAATGTGTTTTCGTGAGTGCTGGCGGGATCCTCGCGAGGGTTCACATCTTATTGGTGTCGTCTTTGAGTCCTGGGAATCAATTTGAGCTTCTCTATCTTGGCTAAATCTTTGGAATAGTACGTTGGCATTGTCACCAGCTTCCATCCTCAGCTGTCTCTCTAAGTAGAGTGACTTGGTGCATTGCACAAGATTGCTCCGAGTACCTCATAGCCTCGTGTGAGTCCTGGAGACTCCTGCTGGCTACCTACCTCATCGGCAATCTGTGAGTCGCGTGGATCCACAGGCCTCCATCTCGCAGCCCTCATTTGAGTTGCCTGGTGAATCACGGAAGCGGCTTTATTCCGTTTAGGTGGATAGCGATTAGAAAAATGACGGTGTGGAGATGCGAGCAGGGCTCCATTCTCAGCCTTCTTTGTAATCCTCCGGGTGATCAACAGCGCCTCTCCCATCTCTGGTGCCCTTGAGTTCTGGTATCAGGGCCATCTTTTGTGGGAGACCAAAGAAGTGCCTAAGTGACAAGCTAGAAGAGAAATGGCGCTTGGTCTGTAGCCATGGCGTTTGGTCCGCGGCCAAAGGGCTCTGGCTGATGAACACAGTGCGCATGCTTCGGTAATTTTCAAGATGATATGAGTGCGTTTTTTATGCATCATGTTTTGTTCATGATACTTTGTTAAGTTTATGGGCGGGATGTGTTGCATGGTGAATTGTATCTATAAACACAAAGCTTTTTACATAAGGAATTGTATTTATAGATGCAAAGCTGCTGATTGGCTCGGTTTCTAAGCTACTGTTGTTAGTAATAGTAGCATTAGTTTGTTAGTAGCGTTAGTAATTGCATTCAATTGTTAGTAGTATTAGTTATAGATGCTACTAAATGCTGAATGTAGTAATAGGCTATCATATAATAAGAGAGGTACTCAAATAAAGGACGAGATCTAAGTTGTAAATCATGTGATTACATTCGAACCGGAATAGTCTGCGCTGACCCATGTAATAGTGGTCGTGCCGCTGGTACGGCAAAGCACCATACCTATGGTGTCTTGAGGAGTAGCCAATGTGGGATCACAGCTCCGATTCTCATCTCTAGAGTCTTGAAGGTCACTAGAACACAACCTGACTCTTATTTGAGTATGTGACTGGTTATAATTAAGAGTCGCACTCAGCCTAGGATCTCAGATCTTTGCCCAAGAGTCAATGCTCCAAAATTCACTTTTAAAATCCCTAGCATTGGATTTGTAAAGTTACCTTTTGAAGATGATGGAAATGCAGAGCACCACTCAAGATGGACTTCAACAGTGGAGGGTGCTAGCATTTTCTCATATCTGGAGGACGTATGAAGAATGGTGCGAACACGCATGTAGCTCAACCTTTTAGGGAAAGGGAGAAGGATGTGGAGAGTGATCTGTAGAACTGTGTGAGCCAGTGGTCTGACAGAGTTATGATTAAGTGGTCAACACAGGCACCATCCTCCGGATACTTTAATTCAGTGAGAGATGTACTGCATAATTGGAAGAAGGTATATATATAGTGGAGCTTTATTTAACTCTCCTCCAATTAGTACATATCTCTACTCTTAAGGATAGATCTTGATAAAGTTTCTACGATTGATAAAAATCTAATTCTTCAATATCATTATATCTTAAGAGTTTTTAAATACCTACCTACACACCTCAAAGTATCTGAGAGTAAAGAGGTAATTTAACAAGAGCAAAAAATATGATAATATAACTTATGAATCAGGCAAGGTTAGTGTTGAAGAAGGAGGGTATTCAACATTTTATAAGCTCAAAACTTTGTGGTAAAATAGGTGAGATAAGGCACTATTTATATAACAGAAACTCCTAAGGTAATTCTGGCAGCAACCCATATAGAACAGCCTTCCATGCAAAGCACATCAATATAGGTAATTAGACTATGATATTGGTGGGACTTGAAAAATCTGGGCTTAAGAGGACACCTGATGGCAGAATAAGGCATCTTACCTCTGGACTAAGGTGCTGCAACATAAGAACCTTAAACCTAGACGTACGAGAATCCAAAATGATAAGCCGCACCAAAGCTGACTTTAGCAAGTGTTCTTTTATGGTCTAAGCGTGCTCGATGTAAAAAAATAAGACTAGAGTAGCTACGAGACAGAATCTAAATGAATACCTGCTGACTATGAACACCCGTTAAATAAGAGAATATTGCTGTAAAATAACTACAACAATTGACGTTAGAGATATTAAGTCTCATGGGAGGATAATAGTAAGGATACGAAGATTACGATGAATGATTTGATACACATGTGTGTCTTCCGTGTCATACGCCGAACCTCTACGGCAAAGAGCCTATCCGATGAGGCGTCTAGAGGACGGAACTGCCACAAGTTCAGGTAGCGTCAGCGTAGAGATCAATAACATGACGTAGTGGGGTAATTCATAGTGTATCAGAGGTGCAGAGACCTATCACCATGTCTTCGAAAACACTACAGAAGACTTGTAATGAACAAGCTAACGCCTCAACCTCATCCCTGTGTACAATGATGACATCAACCATGAGCTATAATTATACTATCGTCGAACTGAATTGAAAGCAAGGTAGTATATGTCCATTTAGCGATATACTGTACGATGACTCAGCACAATCTAATAAGAACGTCAAGAAATAACATAACAACTTATGCTATATACAAACCATGAGTGAGTGCATAAGAAAGAAAAATTCCCACTGCAAAAAAACTTTATAGATACGTGTGAAGAATGAACTTTGCGTGTTGTGGGAGGAGAGTAAGTAAAACGTTCTCGATATTGGTGAGATATTGAAATACCTGAGAAAAGTAGTAAATAATTGATGCGTGAGCTGTGCTTATGCGATAGATAAGAGATCGCCAAACATGAGGGTCTATAGGGTGTAATGATTGGGGAAAGAGTTCAGGGAGAGAGCTTTTGGAGTGAGTTGTTCTAATGGTGTCTATACTAGAATATAGATGATCAGGTGATAGAATATGGAACATCTGTAACATAAGAGATAAAAGTATAATATTTTAATATAATAAAGAAGAAAGTGCGCGCAAGAGCACATCCCAACATAAAGTTCGGATACCCATAATTAAGTGACTAGACGAAGTAAGTAGTTGTGGGATTATCCAAAAGTAGGATAACACACTCCTGGTGGGAAATGTCATATCATATCTAATAATCTCTCGCATCTATGGGCATGGATATTTTGATGGCATTGAGACATGTAACAACTTTGAAGCATGTCTTGGTGAACCAATTGAAAGTAACTGGCCACCTACCGACATGGCACGGCGGCTAATCACACCCCTTCTAGCGTGCGTCGACACCAATGTGTACGTCATAAATTAAACTTAAATCCTATTGCATGACTTGCTACCATTTATTTTTACTCATTCAATAAGAGAATCTGAATATTTTAACAACAGCTGGTCCCAAGCACTCTTGTAAACAACCTAAATTGAGAGGCAAGCTAATAGAATCTGGTGATGAAAGACATTATAATCGGTGGACATATGTCTAGGTTCATTCATCAATTTATAGGACAGCGTGAGTGTATTGGTATCATAAGACAGATAACGTCGATTTCCTCACAATATAGGAGAAATTGCATAAGTTGGTAAATTCTGTGAACGAATATCACAACGTTTGATGATCTGAAAAACATTTGCAGGTGTTGGCGCTGGGTGAAGATTTGGCCCGTGGGTACATGCCGTATCAGAGATACGAGCTAGTCCTTGACGCAAACAAAAAGGCCTGGCAGAGCGTAACTATGCTATTACTTAACTTAGCAAAAGAGCATTGCAATCAAGCAAGCTCTTAGAACAGCGTGGTATAACATGGTTGGAGAAGAACGACGACGAGATCCATCACAACTCCGCGCAAGTGCGGAAAGTTAATCTTCTTAACTCAAATGAGTCACACTAATACAAGCCAGTATCTACGAAACAATGCGACCGCAACACACACACACTACTCACCCAGTGTCAATTCCTGTTAGGAGTGACCAATAGATATACAAAAAGTGTGTTTCTATGAAATAACCAAGGAATTCAATGGATTAAGTAGGGACAGAATACTGAACAGGGCTATTGAATTATCAAATTGGCAAGTCATGAATAACTCGAGTTAGAGTAAGACCTATGTTAGAAAGCCTGCAAGAGGATATGTGCCTTAAGGATATAGTAGGACTAAGATCATGGTAAAATGTGAAGAAAAAAAGGAGACCTGGACAGAGAGTAGGTGACCTTCAAACGAAAAAGACAGAAGGTCACAGATTTGATCGCTCGAATGATATATAAGAAGACGCACATCTCAGGTGTAATAGATGTCTTCTCTGTGACTATAGACGCAAGGTGTCCTCCTAGGGACCCAGCGACCAACTGGGAGCTGTCCAGGAGCGACCCGCATAGTACTTGTGTAAAGACAACACACCATCTGTAAACTTATTACTTTTGAGGAGTGGTGCGAAATTACAGGGAACCCTTCTGACCGTGAGCCTGGGTCTGAGCAGAACGTGGCATACATCCATTTAGCAGGCGCAGTTCTGCCGACGACAATGCATGCTGGAACAAAAACACTAATCCCAGGTAGGCTAGACCAGAGAAGCTCACAAGTAGGAACCAAGGGCCACCACATCTACAAAGTAAAACCACTGATTAAAAAGATTTAAACAATATAATAATGAGTTTAAATAATCTCTTATAACTGAATCAAAAAGGGACAGCAACGAGACTTCTCTTTAGTGATTAGGGATCCGTTCTCGTGAGCAAACAACAACACACACTCCAATTATGTTTATGAAGAGCAAAAGATGGATGAAGGACATCGAAGGGAGTGAGAAAGATGTTGAAAGGTGGAGTATAGTGCCGAGGAGGGAAAAAAGGAAATGATATGCGAAGCAGACAAGGAATGACTAAGAGAAAGTCCAAAAGTGAATAAAGAGAGAGAGGCCAGAATTGCGTGGTGCTCGAAGAAGGAAAAATTCTGGTCACATCGAAGATATGGAAGAGAAGCAAATGAAGACTTGCAATGAGTTCATATGAGGAACATGAGACAGTTCGTTTGGCAAGTTAGTCGCAGTCACAGGACCTGCCATGGGATTGCTAACGCAATTACGTATGCTTATTAAACTCTTAACAGTTCCAGGATGATCTATGGAACACCTCATTTCTGTCGAACATCATGCGGTGAGCAATCAAGGGCCACCAACTGTTACAAAAACCTAGCCATGCGAAGACAGGTACACTCACAACACATGAAATAAGTGACATATTTATTAAAGGTTTTTAAAAAATAGAAGATTGCTGGATCCCACCAGCCCTGGATTCTGATCGGGTGTGTTCTAGTTTTTCTTCAAATGCTGTGACAAAACATGCTCTGACCACAAACATGCCACAACTTGTGGAGGAAGGGTTTATTCATTAGCTTCAATGTCCTAGAGGTACACAGATTCCATACAAACTCGTGTGAGCCGCAGGCACTTAAGAATTTTTAGGGCAGTGAAACACTGGAATAGCAGGGAACACAGGCCTCGGAGGAATGCTGTTCACTTGTTTGCTCCCCTGGCTCATGCCGAGTCTGCCGCCTTCTTTATTTTTTTTTGTGTTTCTTTTTTTTTTTTTTTTTTTTTTTTTTTTTTTTCATTTTTTTCCATTTCATTTCAGGTTTATTTCCCTTTCCCCTCCCACCCCCAGCCAACTCCATGAATCGATAGCATTCTGCCACTCGACTGAATCCTGCAGTTGATCTCTGATCAGGTTTTTTTTCTTTTCCATTTTTAGGCTAATGTGACTCATCCATGAGTACCAAGCAATCCTTACGTGTAAAAACTCAAATTGTGCAGGTGTTTAGTGTGCCCAACTTTACCTCCCCGCCCACACATTCCAGCGTATATATAGACTCTGTGTTCAACTCAGCGTTGTATCAAAATGTAGGGTCGCCGCACATACGATGCTGTATGTTTCCCCATTCACCCCAATCGAAGCCATTACATTCTACCACACACCCCCTCTTCCGCAGAAAGGGTTAGAAAAGGGGCAAAAGTGCATGAGAAACAAAACAGTCTAAATTCTCTGGACATGTCGTTTTGGACTCTGACCAATTCTGGCTGTTTCTTTCATGGGCTGAAGGTATCAGGTAAAATAACTTTAGATCTATATAACTCTCTTAGAATATTAGGTACTTACAAGCTAATTAAAAGTTATGGGTAATCTACTTGTGGATAATTATACAATGTAATGATTCTTATATCTACATCTCCCGATTAATAATGAAAAGGGTCACTAGTGCTTGTTCCCTATGATACTTCGGTTAAGAACCCATATATGTAATAAGAGCTAGGATCTGTTCCCGGCACTTTCACAGCCCGCAGGTCTATTCTCGCTCACGAGAGAGCCAATAGCCCAACTAGGATTTGGGATAACATGGATGATGGCTGCCCTGACTGGCACAGTATGTTCCCATGCAATCGAGATGGAGTGCTTAAAGCCCTCGGGTTGCTTGCACGGGCAGCTTGATCTCTGACTCAAGGCAGACACGTCTTTCGCACGTATAGCTATAGAATGCCCGATACACTTAGGGTATCCAGACGCGGCATCCCACACGCAGGCGGGTCTCAATGCATCTTTCGCCACAGATCAGTCTAACTGGTCAGGTCATCAGCAGCAGTGCGGTCTTATCGCCCATAATGTTGCATAGTGATCCCGTATAGATGAGCAAGGAGCCTACTTGGCTCGTGATGCTATGAGCTCCCACGCTAGCCAACCAACCTCCCGGGGACGATATAATCCGATTACGATGTCTAGAGCATCCTATGTATTATGATATATATATATTCTCTCGCTTAAGGAAACGAACTCAATTAGTTTAAGGTACAAATAACTGATGGTTGCTGAACAGAGAGCTCATACTCCTCACAGCTATGTCAATTCAAAAAAAGTACCACGTCCTCGAGTTTTATAAGAGATTAGCTCTATAATCGTTGTCTCCAAAGTTTACAGTTTGAGAGCGACCTCATCATCATCATATTTCTCCTCGTTCTGGGGGGAGGCAAGAATGTCTCTCATAACAAAACCTTTGCAGCACCTAAAAGATAAGCTTCATTAGGATCCATTAAAAGAGTCTGTTACAATATAGGGTCCGTCAATCTAGACGCTGGTATACGATGTTCAAAAGCTATGGCCAAAATCTTGAGGCTTTTGCTCTTCCTTTCGATGATTTCAGAGATGCCACTGTTCACCACCACTTTCAGCTGGCACTTCTCTGGTAACATACCTACTCAAGTGCAAAGTTGTATTTTTTCTTTCTCAGCCTTTAATTTGGTGACATTTTGTCCTGTTGGAACACACAAATCCTTTTCCCATAGCTATTTTTAGTTTTAAGATTTGAATTGCCAAAAGGTGTTTGACGGAAGGTTTCATGTCTATCTGTTACCCCCCCCCTTTTTTTTGTTTTTTTTTTTTTTTTTTTTTTTTTATTTTGTATTATTTATAACTATAGGGTGGAATCTTGGCTCAGATTTCATCAAATTACCCATGTTGTATGCTTGAACGGAAATACTTTTTATTTTATATATTAAATTAACTATGGGGGGGGAGTCAGAGCCCGTTCATTGATTATACAGACTTACACCAACAACCTGAGCCCATGTTGGACACACTTGTGGCACCACTCATTGTGGCTGGGCCCTCCCACATCACTCAGGAATCAATAAAATGCCCCCATAGACATGAACATAGGCTAGTCCAGTGGAAGGAATTCCCCAATTGATGATCCCTCAACCCAGGTGTGTCAAGGTTACACTAAAGCTATCCAGCAAAAATTGACCCGGGCTCTTAAGTGCACAATATGCCACCCAACTAAACACACATCCTATTTAAACCACCTATCCTGTGTCCAGGTTTCTATTCTATCCCCCAATAAGCTATGATCTTTAACATGTTATAGGATCTACACAATCACTTAATGACAGTATAATTAGCCTTAAGAGCCCCCCACAGTCCTTTAAATGTCCAAATACTTAAAAGTTTCACAGTCTGTTTAACCAGTCAATAACTCCCAAATTGTGGTGGCCAATCTCGCATGTGCTAAAATTCCAAACAAGAGTACTGTTCTTATCTTCCATAGAGAGTGACAGTTCAGGCACATCTCAAACTCATAAACTAAGATCCAGCATAGACAGCTAGCCCCAAAAGGCTGGACACCTGGGCATTCACTCAGACGATTTTCTGGGCTCCAAAGGGTCTTTGGCAGCTCCCCCTCTCTGACTCTGCCTAACTTGTGGCACACGACAGCTCCCTCAATCAGGCCCAGGCCAACTCCATTCCGTACCTGCCGCTGCTCTTGTTGTGGTCATCCCCATGGTCATAGTCATCATCCAAAAAAGCATTGGGGTTCGCCACGGAAGACTGTACGGTAGGCAGCACCTTCCCACTCTGAATCGCCTCTTCCTGACCTCTACCTGGTGCCATAACGCGCTCAGGCTTCTCTATTCAATGAAACCCTGCAATTGCCTCGGTCTCCACTGCGCAACCGAGGTGCACTTCCACCAATGGTGTTACCTGACCTCTCACTGCAAGGTGCCTGCCCCTCGGACTGTCTCTCTTGTGATCCCCCTTAAAGTCTTTCAACATCATATGAATCAAGATAGGAGGACTTCTTACTCACATACCTAAGTCCTGCTTTCTGGCTCGGAGTATGGAAAGCTCAGGCCCCATTCTGTATCACAGCGTTGTTGTTGTTTCCAAAATGCATTATGTCCAACTGCTTTGTACAGAAGCTCAGGGGGCCCTACACAAGAAATACTTACAACTGGGTAATTGGCACTAGCATCCACAGATGAGGGATACCATTCGTCGTTTGTTTTTCTGGGACTGTGTTACTTCACTCAGCATGATGTCCTCTAGCTCCAGCCATTTTCCTGCAAAGCTCATGATGTCGTCTTTCTTTACTGCTGCATAGAACTCCATTGTGTAGATGTACCACATTTTCTCTATCCACTCATCAGTTGAGGGGCATTTGGGTTGGTTCCAGCTCTTTGCTATTGTGAAGAGAGCTGAAATAAACATGGCCGTGCATGTATCTCTGCGGTGGGGTGAGTCTTGGGGGTACATGCCTAGGAGTGGTATGGCTGGGTCGGGTGGCAAGTTCATTCCAAGTCTTCCAAGGGTTCTCCACACTGCTTTCCATAGTGGCCGTACGAGTTTACATTCCCACCACCAGCAGTGGATGAGTGTTCCCCTTTCCCCACAACCTCTCCAGCACTTGGTATCATTTGCTTTCTTGATCCTAGCCAGTCTTATTGGAGTAAGATGATATCTTAGAGTGGTTTTGATTTGCATTTCCTTAATGATTAATGATGTTGAACACTTTTTTTTGGGGGGGTCTTTTTGAGACAGGGTCTCCCTGTAGTCCCAGATGTCCTGGTACTCACTCTGTAGACCAGGCTGGCCTTGAACTCACAAAGATCCACCTGCCTCTGCCTCCTAAGTGCTAAAGGCGTGTGTCACCACGCCCAGCCCGGGAGCTGGGAATTGAGCCCAGGTCCTCTACAAGAGCAGTTATCGCTCTTAACCACTGAGCCATCTCTCCAGCCCCATATCTCTCCATCTTTACCATGGATACACATGGTTTAAAGAGGAGGTGGCGCTCTCAACCGCTAGGCCATCTCTCCAGCTCCAATTCCAGGAGAACTCCAGTTCCAGGGGAATCCGACACCCTCTTCTGACCTCCGTGGCATTGCACGGCACGGGTGCACAAACTTGCATGCAGGCAGTACATTCATACACATACAGAAATAAATAAAGGGTGGCATCTGATCTCTATCTCCACCCTTCTGTGGGTAAAGGCTGGTTTAGAAGTAAATTCCTCTCCAAGTTGAGTTACTGCTCCTTTTGGACACTGATCTGAGTTACCTTGAGAGTCTTTGAATGACTCTTTGTTTCTGAGAGTTAAGAGTACATTCTGAGCAGGGTGTGGTGGTGCACACCTTTAATCCCAGCACTTGGGAGGCAGAGGCAGGCAGATCTCTGTGAGTTCAGGGTCAGCCTGGTCTACAGAGTGAGCTCCAGGCCAGCTGGGACTAAAGGGAGACCCTGTCTCAGAATAAAAACAAAACAAAAACCAAATAAACAAACAAATAAAAACCCTAAGGGTATGTTCTGGTCATCCTGATTTTGGAGGTGATTCTAGCTTTTCAGAGGTAGCCATAGTGAGAAAATAGAGCTGACACGGAGGAAGAAGTAGAGCTGGCTGTGGTGCTCGATTGCTACTTCCTATAATGTTCTTTCTGGTTAAATGCTGAGTCTTGCTGGGCGAGGTGGCACACGCCTTTAATCCTAGCACTTGGGAGGCAGAGGCAGGCGGATCTTTGTGAGTTCTAGGACAGCCTGGTCTTCAGAGTGAGTTCTAGGACAGCTGGGACTACAGGGAGACCCTGTCTCAAAAAAACAAACAAACAAAAATGCTGAGTCTTAATTTGATTCAATTTCAATCAATTATTGTTGTGTGTCATTGTTTCTGAGGAGAGCTGAAGAAACATCTACTCACCCTAGATAGGAAACAGACCTTAGACCAAAGAGGGGGGTTCACCGAGTTCATCTTGGTGAACCAATGAGTTTTATTGGGGTTACTTACAAGAGTATGGATGAGGGGTTATTGACAGGAACAGAGATGATTCAAAGACGGCTGCATCACTAAAGCCCACCCCAGAATGGGTGACAGCTCAGGGAGGCTGGAAACCTGGAGCTCCCTGCAGGCAGCTGGACAGGCTACAGTGTCCTTTCCAGGCAGTTAAGACAGCTTGTCTCTCAGCAGCCCTTTCTGCTTATATATGCTTGGAGACTGAGGGGCCTAGTGAATGTGGTCAGTTTCAAGGACTTCCTAAAGCCTTTGACTTGTTTACTTCCAGAGTTTAAGGAGTTTCCCTGCAGGAAGGAATGTTTCATCTCCCTTTAGAACATCTTATATCTTCAGCTTCCTTCTAAGATGGAATTTTTAAAAAAATTTATTATTTTTTATGTGTATGAGTGTACCGTCTGCATGTAGGTTGGTGCATTCGTGTCGTGCAAAGCCTCGGAGGTCAGAAGAGGGTGTCTGATTCCCCTGGAACTGGAGTTAAAGACAGTTCCTAGCCACCATGTGGGTGCTGGGAATCGAACCCTGTGAGAGTAGTCGGCACTCTTAACTGCTAGGCCATCTCTCCAGCCCTAAGATGGAAAATTTTATCTTGGTGGAAATGGCTACACAACACTTATGTGATGGTTAATAGGCATTGTCAACTTGGCTGCCTTGAGAGAGGCCTAGGAGGCTAATAAAGTATACCTGTTCTTACGAGGTGGAGACAGGAGGATTGGAAGTTCAAAGACTGCCTGGGCTACATAGTTAGTTCCAGGTTAGCCTGGCCAACTTAGTGAGATTCTGTGTCAAAATAAGAAGTAAAAAGAGCCGGACGAGGTGGCGCATACCTTTAATCCTAGCACTCAGGAGTCAGAGACAGGCAGACTTTTGTGAGTTCAAGGTCAGCCTGATCTACAGAGCCAGTTCCAGGACAGCAGGGGCTACAGGGATACCCTGTCTCGAAAAGACCAAAAAAAATGAAAAAGAGACCTGGAGATATAGTTCGATTATTGAACCCTTAGATTCAATACCCACTACCAAACAATAGCAAGAACATAAAAATCACTTTGGGGAGGGCTGGAGAGACGGCTCAGCAGTTCAGAACACTGGTTGCTTTTGCAGAGGACCTGGTTCAGTTCTCAGCACCCACATGGTGGCTAACAACTATCCATAACTCTAGTTCCTGGGGATCTGATGCCTTCTTCTGACCTCCCTGGGCATTGCATAACACAGATGCACTTACATACATGTAAGCAATTACACTCGTACACATTTTAAAAGATTATTTTTCGGTATGTCTTTAAGAGCATTTCTAGAAACAAACCATGAAGGCTCTGACTTAATTAATGGATAAATCTGATGAATTTATAATATGATAGTAATTATTTTCATTCTTGCCATCATCTTTTTTTAAGTTAAAATTTATTTATTTATTTATTTATTTATTTATTTATTTATTTATTTATTTATTTGACAGGATCACTCTATAGCCTCAGTTGGCCTGGAACTTGCTAGGTAGACCAGACTGGCCTCAATCTTGTAGAGATCTGCCTGACTCTGCCTCCTGAGTGCTGGGATTAAAGGCATTTGCCACCACATCCAGCTTTTGTCATCATTTTAATTCCTAGAGGAAACAATGGGGTTTATATCCATGTATTAGTCAGGGTTCTCTAAAGAAACAGAAGAAACAGGACGAATATTTAGCTATATACGATTTATTGATTTGCTCATGTGACAGAGTTCAAGGAGTCCAACAGTAGCCATGCCGCACTGGAGAGGCTGAGAATCCAGGGAACTGCTCAGTCCGCAAGGCTGGATGTCTCAGTAGACCCAATCTGGTGCTAAAGGCCCGATGGATTCCAGGAGATCTGCTGGTCTCAGTACACGCTGGGATCCGTAGGGTTGATCACAGCGGCAAGACAAACTCACCAGTGAGAGAGAGGCAAGCCGCAGGAAAAAAGGGACCAGATCCCTTTGGCATGGCCTTTAATCCTGCCTGCCAGCAGAAGGTAATGCCCACATTTGGGGTGGGCTATCCGTGTTGAGGTATTCCAATCCGAAGATCCTTTTTCTCTTATTTGTTCCTTAGTCCAGTCAAGTTGACACCCAGGATTAACCATCACAATCCATATGGGAGAAGGAAGATAATGATCTTGGGCCAGTTGAGATGGCTCAATGGGTTGCTCCCGAGCCTTGTAACCCAAGTTCGATCCCCAAGATCTACATAGTGAAAGGAGAGAAATGACTCCTACAAGTTATCCTCTGACCTCCAAACATGTTCCGAGGCACACATGGCCCCACTCAAACCCACACAAACACTCAAGGTAAAGAAAATAAATGTAGCTGGGTGTGGCGGCACACGCTTTTAATCCTAGCACTCGGGAGGCAGAGGCAAGCGGATCTCTGTGAGTTTGAGGCCAGCCTGGTGTACAGAGTGAATTCCAGGCCAGGTGGGGCTACAGAGAGACCCTGTCTCAAAAAGACCAAAAAAAAAAAAAAAGTAAAAAAACACTTAAAGAGACATGATCTTATACAGAATCGAGTGAGACAATTTCATAGCTAAACTTTGAGAAAAGCAGTACATGTTTGTGCATAATCCGTGGTGGCATTTCCTTTTCCTAAGGATAGATTCCAGGAAAGGAGATTGCTGGTCCCACGAATCCTCAGGGTCCTACAGGAAAGAGTATTGGTGAGTCTGAGGTTCTAGAACTGTTGGCAAACAGGCTCAGCTGGTGACATCATGTGGCTTCCACTCAAGAGTTTTGAAAGAACTCAAGGTAAAAGTGTGGGAAGAATCATGAACCATAATGATTTATAATTACCAAGAGGTGGTTATTAAAATCTGGCGGGCTGCCCCAACAAACATGAGATCCCAAAGGGTGCTCTGTAAAGTGAGCTTTCTACTTTCACTCCATGTTGCAAAAGCTGGTGGAGGTAATGACGAAGGCAGGTGCTCCTGACTTGTGTGGCCAACACAGTGCGCTAGGGACTTCCGGCTTGTGTTTCCCCAGGCATCTATCTATTCACTTTTCCTTCATGAGTTCCTTGGGGTTTTCACCACAAGAGCTAGCTGAGTCTTGAATTTATGGTATGTTCTACAGAAAGAATCTGTGTTTGCTTCTATCATAAGATAGAGACGTGAACTATGGAACGACTTTTTTATATTTTATTTTCTTATTTTTAGTTATTTTTAATTTGTGTGATTTGTTTTTATTTTATTCATATGAGTGTTTTGCCTGGATGTATGTAAGTGCACCATGTGCATGCAATGGCTACAGAGGCCAGAGAGGGCGTAGGATCCCCTGGAACTGGAGCTACTGATGGCTGTGCATGGCCTTGTGGGTGCTCGGAACTGAACCTGGGTTTTCTGCATGAACAGCTTGTGCTCTTAACCACTGAGCCATCTCTCCAGCTGCTATTTTTTTTTTTTTTTGGTCTTTTCGAGACAGGGTCTCCCTGTAGTCCCAGCTGTCCTGGAACTCACTCTGTAGACCAGGCTGGCCTTGAACTCACAAAGATCCGCCTGCCTCTGCCTCCCAAGTGCTAGGATTAAAGGTGTGTGCCACCATGCCTGGCACAGCTGCTATTTTTAATTAAATTTAAAAAATTATTTTATGTGTATGAGTGTATTGCTTGCTTGTATCTAAGTGCACTTATGTCAGGGCCTGAGGAGGTTGGAAGAGGGTGTCATATTCCCTGGAACTGGAATTACAGATGGTTGTTAGGTACCACGTGGGTGTTGGCAATCAAACTGAGTCCTCTGAAAGAGCAGCCAGTGCTCTTACTGCTGAGCCATTTTTCCAGCCCATATTTTTAATTTTTAATTATGTGTATATGTGTGTCTATGTGTGGTATGTGCACATGAGTGCAGGGTGCCTGTAGGGGCCAGAGATATTGTATCTCCTAGGAGCTGGAATTACAGGCTGTTGTGACCTATCTGACATGGTTGTTGGAAATTGAACTCTGGTCTGGAAGAGCAACAAGTGCTCTTAACCACTGAGCCATCTCTCCAACCCTATTTTTATCTTTTTGATATAGGGTCTCATGTAGTCCAGGCTGGCTTCAAACTCACTTTGTAGCTGTTGGGTGACCTTGAACTTTTGATTATTCTTGCCTCTATCTCCTAAGTGCTGGGATTACAGGTATCTACCTCCATACCTGGTTTATTCCGTACAGGGGATGGAACCTGCTAGTCTGTGCCTGCTAGGCAAGTAAGTACTCTACCAAATGAGCTACATCCTTAGTTTCTTCCTCCCCCCACCTTTTTCCCCCAAAGTCTTGCTCAGTTACTCAGGCCAGCTTTGAATTTACCAAGTAGCATAATCCTTCTACCTCAGCATCCTGGGTATTGGATGGGGAAACCATTTCTTCTATCCTTAATTTTAAGCACAGGGATGAGAAGGTACAATGGTTGGGATGCAGAAGGAGGAGGAAGGCAAGTTCTATTTGGGTTTGCTTGTCTGGGACTATTTGGTCACCCCACAGGTGAAATATTCCCCCCTCCCTGGTTTTGAATTATAGTTTTGAGAGCTCACTGAAGTTGGTTTCATTTGGACTGTCCCATGTGATCAGTGTAAGGTGTTTTTCTCCAAATGAAAGCATTATATTCTATCAGATCATTGATAGACAGTACAACTTTTATAAAGTATATTCACTAAAATTAATTATTTTCAATATGTTCATATCCTTATTACAAGGAAATTGTGTTCCACAGCTGGAGATTCTTTGCACTGTGCAACGTGTGGACACTCTTAAATGTTATAATTTTGACTATTTTATCTGAGATAATTGTTGTAATACTATCACAAAGATTCATCGTTATTATTATAAAAATTAGTATTCCGGGGCTGGAGAGATAGCCTAGCAGTTAAGAGCACTGACTGCTCTTGCAGAGGACCCAGGTTCGATCCCCAGCACCACATGGTGGCTGAGAACTGTCTTTAACTCCAATTCCAGGAGAACTCCAGTTCCAGGGGAATCCGAGACCCTCTTCTGACCTTCATGGCTTTGCACGACACGAGTGCACCAACCTACAGGCAGACAGTACATTCATACACATACAAAAATAAATAAAATAAAAAGCACTAAAAAAATAAAAATTAGTATTCTGACCAAAATTTTTTTTAATTAATTAATTAAAAAAATTTTTTTTTATGTGTATGAGTGTACTGTCTGCATGTAGGTTGGTGCACCCATGTCGTGCAATGCAGTGGAGGTCAGAAGAGGGTGTCAGATTCCCCTGGAACTGGAGTTAAAGATGGTTCTCAGCTACCATGTGGGTGCTGGGAATCAAACCCGGGTCCTCTGCAAGAGCAGTTGGCGCTCTTAACTGCTAGGCCATCTCTCCAGCCCTGATCCTGTTGTTACTTATTCAGGGATTGGAATCCTTCTGTTGACTGGATTTTTTTTTTTTCTGAGACAAGCGTCTCCGTGTAGTCCCAGCTGGCCTGGAACTGGCTGTGTAGACCAGGTCACCTTGAACTCACAGAGGTCCACCTGTCTCTTCCTCCCAATTGCTGGGATTAAAGGCATGCACCACCATGCCTAGCTGCTGATTGCATTATTACTGACTTAAGAATTTATTTTGGTGGGGCTGGAGAGATGGCCTAGTGGTTAAGAGTGCCGACTGCTCTTGCAGAGGACCCAGGTTCGATCCCCAGCACCCACATGGTGGCTGAGAACCGTCTTTGACTCCAGTCCCAGGGGAATCCGACACCCTCTTCTGACCTTCTCCATGCTGGGGTTTTGGCTGGCCTTGATTTTGCATAGGCCTTGTGCATGCTGTCACACGTGCTGTGGGATCACATGTGCAAATTATCCTGTGGTGTCTATGCAACCCGGTTTTCTTGTATTCATCTACCAACCCTGGCTCTTTCATTCTTCCTATTCCCCTCTTCCACAACGATCCCTGAGCCTTGGGAAGAGGTGTCTCATTTAGGGCCAAGCACCCCGTAGTCTCTCACTATGCATGGTGACTAGTTGTGGCTCTCTGTGTTAATTGCCTTTTGCTGTAAGAAGTTTCTCTGGTGAGGGCTGACAGATTCATGAATCAGTCTGGAGGAACTTGCAGGCTTGACTGCAATTTTTTTTTGTCTTCCTGATCATTGAGCCTTCAGTCACAGACAAACTGGAAATCATTTATAGTAGCGTCCCCACAATTTTGGTTCTGGCACTACCACACCAACTCCAGTGTCGTCTGTTTGAGCAATGACGAAAGTCATAATAACAGATGGGAGATATGTGCCTTCCGAGGCTAGGCTCCCTGGTGGTCCCTGGCAGAGTACTCGGCCTCAGCTTCCAAGATCACGACGCACTACAAAGATGTTATGCTTCATGAGTGTTGGACTTTGTACACTGTCTTTTGACTCTTTTCCTGAGCTCAGCACAACCTCAGTCCCAGACAAGAAACAGTTAAATGTGTCTGGAAATAAATCAGGCGAACAGAAGCCTCATGAACCTAAGCAAAATCATACAGAAAAACAGAATCTAAAGGCTCCTTTGTCCTAGAAGTCCCCACAAAGATATCATTATTATTTTTTTTAAATGTTTTTTTTTTTAATTTTTTAAATTTATTTCTGTATGTGTATGAATGTCCTATCTGCATACAGGTTTGTGCACCCATGTCATGCAATGCTGCGGAGGTCAGAAGAGGGCGTCAGATTCCCCTGGAACTGGAGTTCTCCTGGAATTGGAGTTTTGGATGGTTCTTGGCCATCATGTGGGTGCTGGGGATCGAACCCGGGTCCTCTGCAAGAGCGGTCGGCGCTCTTAACCACTAGGCCATCTCTCCAGCCCCCCCACAAAGATATTATGAATGAAAAACATTACACTGAGTGATTTCGTAGGTCAGTTACAAATAATAAAAGTGTTTTTCCAGATTTAATAAAAATAAAGGCTTAGTCCTTTTAAGCAAAAAGCTACATCTGATAAAATTAGTAAGATAAAAGTCTTTTACAGTTATGCATGTTAAAATGTAATACTTAGTTAGAGGCACACGGCGGGCTTTCTCCTTTAAGAAAAACAGAACTAATTAAGAGGCTTTTCTAGGCTTTTGGCTTGAATCACAACCTGGAGATAACTAGCGGCCTTGGAAAAATCGAGCCCCAGGAAGAATGAGAAACATTGAATTAGAACTTCAAAGAAACAAAAAAAACTGTTTATGGCTTGTGATTTTAGGACTGCTGTTTTGTTGCTTATCTCCCCTGCCAAGACAGTGTGAGCAGTATACTATGTGTAAACTTCCATTGATGTGTAAACTTTATCTGACTTGCTGTCCTTGTAAACCCAGGTGTGAGTTCCTTTAGTAATGAGTCTTTTGTTCTCGGGGAAGTGCAAATCCCCAGCCTGCTTTCCCAGCCTGCTTTCCCAGCCTGCTTTCCCTGCTTGTGATTTAAAAACTTGACTTGATAGCGGTTAGGAGCGGCGACTGCTCTTACAGAGGACCCGGGTTCGATCCCCAGCACCCACATGGCGGCCGAGAACCGTCTGAAAGTCCAATTCCAGGAGAACTCCAGTTCCAGGGGAATCCGACGCCCTCTTCTGACCTCCGCGGCATTGCACGACACGGGTGCACAAACTTGCATGCAGACAGTACATTCATACACATACGGAAATAAATAAAATTAATAAAAAAAAATTAAAAAAAAACAAAAAAAACCTGACTTGATCTCAGTAAAAACGCAGCAGATTCATAAGCCATCTCTGGTGTGGTCTCTGTCTGTCATTCGCCTAATCCGTGCCGTCCTTCCAAGACCCTGGATCCTGCAAATTGAGTGAGCCCACTGTTGGGACGGTTTGCGGCATGGCACACACCAAATGGCAGAGGAGAGGGAGCACATGACGTGTCAGGTTTGGACTGGAGTGTGAAGAGCAGCAGGACCGAGGGAATGTTTATAAGCATTTGAGTAGCTTACAACACAGCTTATTAAACCAGAGGTCATGACCCCAGGTGGGGTTGTAGAAAGGGATGGTTTGGGTGATAGTAACCAGGTTGTTGTTAGAATCGGGTGGAATTGCTGATATGGCAATGCTTTGTAAACTGCAAACTACTCTAGAGGTGTCAGCCATTCTTCCTCATCTCCCTGGAGTAGCTACCTTTCTGATGTTCAGATCAAACACCATGACCAAGGCAACTTATAGAAGGAAGTCTTTATTTGGCTTACAGTTTCAGAGGGAGAGTCTGTAATGGTGGAGGAGGGAAGGCAGCAGGGACAGAAACTGAGAACTCCCAACTTCAAGCACATGCAGGAAGCAGAGACTGTAACTCCCTTGTGGGGCTACTGACCCTATGGGTGGACAGGCTGATGGCCCTGTGGCCAAACACGCAGCTATGGGACTGATAGTCCCTCGGCTATACACACAGCTGTGGAACTGATAGTTTCACAGCCAAACGGGTGATGTGGAGCTGTGGGTGATTGTGGAGGTCCGAGCTGAAGAGACAGCTGTGGGGTTGATAGCCCCACAACCAAGCACACGCAGTAACAGCCCCAGGACCATGTCAGGGGGCACAAATCTGTGAAATCCATTTATTCTATGCAATAGGCAGCTTATATAGGTTTAGGGGCCAGCGGCCACTGCCTTACAGGATATCACCTCCCACTGGCAAATCTTAGACCTCCACACCATCATGCATCACCCAGCTGGTGGGGTATATTCAGAAAAGGGGTGTGCTGACAAGCAAGCCGACTTGTGACTTCTGAGCCTGTTAGCAGAAGTAGGGCGTGCCCCGCATCCTTTGCTCTGCCTAGTGTGCTAAGCAGATTGGTGAATTGCTGTTCCATACTCCCTTTTCTTCCTTTCCAGCCTCTTTTCCTCTTCCTCCTCCACTCTCCTCTTTTTCCCCCCTCCCCCCTTTTTTTTTTCTCTACTGCATCTCATACCCAGTGTCTTTTCCACATCAGCAACCACTGAGCTACACCTCTAGCCCGCATCACCTATTTCATTGTACGTTTATTTTATTTACTTTTGGGGGACAGGTCTAACTGAACAGTTGGGCCTGGCCTTGAATTCACTCTGTAGCCAAGGCATGATACTCCTGTCTTCATTGTCAGGCTTCTGGGATCACAGGCATGTGTCACCATACCCAGCCCATATTAACATTCTTTCTCTTTTTGAAACAGGACCACATAGCTCAGGCTCACCGTGGCCTCATCATGTAGCTAAGAACGCCCTTGAATTTCTGATCCTTATTCCTCCATCTCTCAAGGGCTGGGATTACAGACATGTGGTACCATACCCAGCCTACACCTCACCTTCTCCTTTTCCTTATCATCCTCTTCCCTTTCTTCCTCTTTCCTCTCCTCCTCCTCCTCCATCTTCAGGACAGGGTCTCATGTAGCACAGACTGGCCTCAAATTTGCTATTCAGCCAAGGATGTCCTTAAACTTCTGACCTTCCTGCCTCCGCCACTCCTGACCATGCTCTGACATTACATCAACATTATATTTGTATGGGGGTGGTGGTGGTGCATGTGTCTGGGTCAGAGGACATCCTTGGTCATTGGTCCTTGCCTTCCATTTGTTTGAGATAGGGTCTCATTGCTACCCTGTATGCCAGGCCAGTTGACCTTGTAGTTTTTGGAGATTCTTCTGTCCACCACTCATTTCACCACCTTTTTAAATTTTAATTAATTAATTTTTATTTTACATGTATGAGTGTTTTGCCTGCATGTATGTGCGTGCATCTGTATGTGTAATGTCCTAGGAGGCCAGAAGGGGGCATCAGATTCACTGAAACTGGAGTTACAGATGGTTGTCAGCTGCCATGTGGGTGCTGGGAATTGAACCCTTGTCCTCTCCAGAGCAGCTAACCCTGAGCCATCTCTCCAGCCTCCATTCTGGGAGTGCAAAAAATCTTGCAAAATGATACTGGGGAAAACATCCTACACATAAAAATATGCATTATTTAATTAAATGGGAAACACTGTGAAAGTTTTTTGTATCCCACTATCCTCCAAGCCAAGCGACTCCCATCTGCTTACAAAACATCCCAGCTGGGCTGGTTGACTTTCGTAGGAGGAGGGGATAGGAGGGTCATTTGATCTGGTCCAGAGTATCTTTGCTCCCAGTCATTTATATGCAAAATTTCCCTAATTGCCTGTGGCCTGGTATCTCTGAGGGGGCTAGAATATACCAGCTGGGCGCAGAAGCCATCCACCACGCTGGGTGAAGACCTTCCACTATGGCTGCTCTGGGGGTCCCCCATGCTGCTGTCAGCAACCCCTCACTATGCTCTGTAAGTAAGCTCAATAGATGCTTTGGTTCCCAAGGGTAGACTTTGGGGGGATAGAACTGGTTTGTTGTTGGGGCGTTGGAATGAGGGGGTAGATGTTCACATCTCCAGAGAACGACTTTTAGCCATAAGCAATGTTTTAACATTTTCCCCCAAATTTTCAGCATTCAGTGTCAGAAGACCTGGGAGGGATATGATGCCTTCCCAAGGCTTCAGGAGCACAGAGGGTGCCTGGCCTGCAAAGCTTTGTGTTCATTTAGAGAACAGCCAGATGGTTGCTCTGAGCTCCCACCCTGTGCAAACATCCCTCACCCTGCAGAGTAAACAGGCCTCTCCCCATCCAGAGCCTCTTCTGTCCCACTTCTGTGTGGTGTAGCCCATGAGCTAGGGGGTGAGGCACAGGGATCCCGACTTTGGTGATGCGTTTAATCTTGAGCCCCTGGCAACCGGGTCATCTGTCCTGGCTGCCTCTCTCCTTGTGTAAACAGAGCTGGTGGGCCCACACGGTTCAGTAACCGCCAGGCCCAAGCCCCCCTCTTCCTTTCACAAACGCATTACAAAGAACCTTTTTAACAGTGGGGATTGATCAATCCTGCCCAGGCAGAGTGCTGCTTTGAGAGATGGGTAGGTGGGGTTCCTGGGTGATGGGAGGGGACAGAAAGAGGTGTGGGCGTGGAGTCTGCCAATCTCTGCAGGTCACAAAGCTGTCAAGAGGTTAGTTGCGCTAGTGTCTGAGTTTGAGAGTGGGCTTTGTCATTTGGGGACGGGGAGGGAAGGGTTTTAGAGAGTGGGGGATTTTTGTCCCTCAGTAGCCCACCATCCTCCACCTCCACTTCTCTACCTTTAGCAGGAACACATCTTTCTCTTTCCTCCTTCCCTCCTTCCTTTTTCCTTCTTTCCTTCCACAGGGTCTCTAGCACAGGTTGACCTTGAATTTGAGATTCTCCTGCCTGAATGCTGGGATTAAAGATGTGCATCACCAGGCCTAGATTTTGTGTATGTGTGTGCACATGTTCATGTGTGTGCAGGTACTTGTGTATTTGTGTGTATGTGTGCGTGTGTGTGTGTGTGTGTGTGTGTGTGTGTAGGCTGGAAGACGAGTCACTGGGTTGCTCTTCAGGTGCTGTTCATCTTTTGTTTTGAAAATTTACCAAGCAAGTTCTCACTGAGGAGGCTAGGCTGGCTAGCCGGAAGCTTGGGATCCCCTTCCCTCTCCCTGGCATTGGGATTATGAAGATACGTCACCCTGTCATTCCTGTTTTTTTTTTTTTTTTTTTTTTTAAATATGGGTTCTGGGGCTCAAACTCACATTTATGCTTGGGAGGCAAATACTTTAGTGTCTGTGCCATCTCCCCAGTCCATGCCTTTTATATATTATTTTATTAATTGACACGATGTCCAAATTAGAAAAAGTTATGTGTGTGTGTGTGTGTGTGTGTGTGTTTTCACCCACAGAGGCCAGATAAGGGCATCAGATTCCCTGAAGCTGGAGTTACAGATGATCAGGTGGTTTCGAGGACTTGGGTGCGATTCACAGCACCCATATGGCGGCTAAGAACTGTCTTTAACTCCAGTTCCAGGGGAATCCGACACCCTCTTCTGACCTCTTTATTCATAAACTACCATGTAGATGATGAGAACCCAACTCCAGTTCTCTGCAAGAGCAGTAAACACACTTAGCTAGAGACTGACTCGCCCCCAAAATACACAAATGCAAACAGCACAGGTAATTATTATTTTCCATTTCAAAGAAGGATGGGATTTCTATCTTGGGACACTGGAAGCTGGGAATGACTACACAGACACTGTTTTACTATATATCTTTTTTTTTTTTTTTGGTGTTTTTTGAGACAGGGTCTCCTTGTAGCTCTGGCTGTCTGGAACTCTCTCTGTAGACCAGGCTGGCCTTGAACTCACAGAGATCCGCCTGCCTCTGCTCCCAAGTCTAGGATTAAAGGCGATGCACACACGCCCGGCTGTTATGTGTATATACATATATAATATATATTATATATTATCATATATATATATATAATCACTTATGTATTAATCATCTATCACTATCTGTGTATTAATCAATTATCCATGAAGGTGTTAGATCCCCTGGAACTGGAGTTACCAGTGGTTGTCAACCACCATGTGGGTGCTAGGAATTGAACTTGGGTCCTCTGTAAGAGCAGTCAGTGCTTTTAACCTCTGAGCCATCTCCCTAGCCCCTACTTTTATTTTGAACTATTTATTCATTTTAGTCTTTTGAATTGGTCAATTAGTGTTTTTATATTTTTATTTTCTTTACTATTTTATTTTATGTGTATGACTGTATCGCCTTTATGTATGAATTTATATATGAAATGCCCTCAGAGGTGAGAAGAGGGTGTTGGATCTCCTGGAACATAGAGTTATGCACAGTTGTTAGACGCCATGTGTGTGCTGAGCTATCTCTCTGGCCCACAATCAATGTTTTGATTACATTTTATTTTCATCTTTTTATTAGGGGGGTTCATGAGCTGCAGAGTGCACAGGGAGGTCAAAGGACAGTTTGCTGAAGTTGGTTCTTTCCTTCCACCATGTAGGTCCCTGGGGTGGGGATCAAACTCAGGACACTAGACTTGGGAACAAGCCCCTCTGCATGCTGTGTCATCTTACCAGCCTTGAAGTGGTCCATCTACCCAATGGCGGCTGGCAACGACCATTGTAGTGACCCATAGCAACTTATTATCTTTTATAAAATTTATTTTTTTTATGCATATGAGTGTACTGTCTGCATGTAGGTTGGTGCACCCATGTTGTGCAATGCCTCGGAGGTCAGAAGAGGGTGTTGGATTCCCCTGGAACTGGAGTTAAAGATGGTTCTCAGCTGCCACGTGGGTGCTGGGGATCAAACCTGGGTCCTCTGCAAGAGCAGTTGGCGCTCTTAACTGCTGAGGCATCTCTCCAGCCCCCTTATTTATTATCATTGAAACTTAGTCTTCTTACTCTTAGACACAGTGCCAGAAATAATCTAACATTATTATTATTATTATTAATATTATTATTATTCAAGGGTCTCATTAAGTTGTCTAGACTGGCATTGAACTTACTCAGCAGCCCAGGCGAGCAATGAACTTGTGATTCCTTTGCCTTAGCCTCCTGAGCAGCTGGGGTTATAAGACCACCAAGCCCATCTTGTTTTTTGTTTAAGGATATTATTCTGACTTGAGTAAGCTCAGGGCTGTGAGACAGGGTCTGTATCAGAGCCTCCACCTTCCCAGAATTTTCCTCCCGGGCTCAGTTATCATGTTGCTGGAGATACAGGGGAAAAGGACAATCAGCAGCTTGTTCTACTGCGGGTGGAACCTGGCAGGACCTCTTGGGACTGCTGTTCCCGCCTTTCCATTCGAGGAAATTCATAAACGTCTCAATTTCTGTGGCACACCATGGAGGCCACAGGAGGGAGAAATGTGGTAAATGTCATAGGTTCCCACTGTGATAAGTGTCAGATGTCCAGGAGGCTGTTGGCCTTCTGGCAGCAGAGTAAGATTGATGACCTCACGGTCAGAACTATGTCTAGGCTGATGGCTCCACGACACACACCCATGAAGCTGATGGCCTAGTGGCCAAACCCAAGGCTGGGAAGATGGTAACTTCGCAGCCCCCACATGTGGACAAACCTGTGGCTGGAGGCTGTTGGCCTTCGTGACCACCCAACCAGTTTGGGGAGCCAGCCCCGCGACTGCACAGGTGAAAAGCTAGCTGAAAAAATTAATAGTCCATGATCAATCTGGCTAAGGAAATGATGTGCATGATATCAGCCTGGAGACCTCAGGCAGGTGGCAAAGCTTGTAGGCAAATCTTTATTTTCATGCTATGTAGGGTTGGGACAGACAACTCTCACATTGCATGACATCACCTCCCAGTAGCCAATGCCAGGCTTGTACATAATCACGCATCACCCCAGCTTGTGGGCCGGACCCAGAGAGGGACATGGAGGCGAACAGGTCAGCTTATGGCACCAAGCACATCTGCGTGTGAGCATTGTAGCCTGAATCCAGGACTGTTGGCCCACAGAGAAAGAACCAGAAAACTTTCCATTTATGAAGTAACACTGGGAAGTATGGCTGGGGAGGTGAAGAAAGATGAAGAGGTCTTCCAGAATAACCTGTCTACACAGCCTCATTATGTAGCCCAGGCTGGCCTCAACATCCCTCTCCCCCAGTGCTGCTGTTAGAGCACAGTACAGTGCTGGCTTTAATGTGGGTTCTGGAGGTCTGAACCCAGGTTCTCATGCTTGTACTGACTGAGCCATCCCCGGCCCTAAGCAAAAATTCTATAAATGGAGACAATTTTGTTTGTCTTGGTGATTCTGAATATTTTCTGTAGGTGGATCCTTATCCCCAGCTGGCCTGGAACTCACTATGTTGACCAGGATGATTAAGGCATGCACCATCATGCCTGGCATCATAAAATTAACTTTAAAAATAAATCTCTTTTTCATTGTTATTAAATAAAATTAACTTTTAAATGACTTTTTTGGGGGATTTTGATTTATAGGTACCCATATACCCAAGACTCTCATGAGTTAAAGGTCCACCTGGGAACTAAGGGTGGTCTTTAATCCCAGCACTCAGGAGGCAGAGGCAGGCCGATGCTAGAATGCTTGCCTACCATTCCCGAAGCAGCACCACATAAACCAGGCAGGTGGTATAAGCCTGTAACCCCAGCCTGTGGGAGATGGAGGCAGTAATACTCACACACCTAAAATTTTAAATAAAAAATAAAAGTAACCAAGCTGGGTGTAGTGGTTCGTGCCTTTGATCCCAGCATGTAGGAGGCAGAAACAGGTGGATTTTTGTGAGAAAAATTGCTGAGGGGTACTGGCTAAACATTGTGATCAATTCCTCTACAGGAAGCCATTGGCTAGATATACAGTGCCCTCTAGTGGCGGTAATAGAATTTACCTCTAAGGCTTTTTTTTTTTTAAATTGAGTTTTTGCAGATTTCATACAGTACATCTTGATCATACTTAGACTCCCTTCCCATCTTCAACCCCCACATACCTCTCTGCTGGATTTCATGCATTCTGTCATATATGTTTGGGCCTATTAAATCATCGTGTCCCCAAATGCCCCTTAGTTTGAGTCCATCCAGTAGAGTCTGGTCAACACTCCCTTAAAGAAAAACAACTCTCCTTCTCCCAGTAGTCATCAGTTGCCAATAGTTTCTTAGCTGAGGTTAGGACTTCTTACCCCTTTCCCCATTTCTATGCTGGAATTTTGTCTGCTTCGAGCTTGCCTGGGTGCGTACTGTCACCATTGCTGTTAGTTCATATAAGTAACTCCCAAGCCACCTGGAAAACTTTTCCTTGTGGTCACCAACCACTCCTGGCTCCCAGTCTTTCCACTGTCTTCCAAAATGGTCTCTGACCCTTGGGTGTAAGAGTTTGACATAAGTGGCCTATTCAGGGATAAGCGCTCTGCAGTCTAGATGACTTACACTAACACCGTAAATGATATATACATAGTTGTTATACTTTTTGGAGAATAAACACAAGAGGGAAAAATTTGGACATGTTCAATACAGATGCAATATTTTCCAGCATATTTTCAATTCTCAATAGGTGAGTTTGCCGATGAAGAACCCTTGGATACAGAGGGATCGCTGTGTTTCCAGTGCCCAATCTCTCTCAACCACTGCCTTCCCGGTGCTGGGATCAAAGGCATGCACCACTATGCCTGGCTGGTACTGAAGATGTTTCAATGTGCAGACTTCTTGTGTCCTGCAATCGGAGGGACATGGCTATTTCTGTAGCTACCAGCAGCAAACATGTGAATGCTGCTGTTGTATAGACCATCCTCTGAGCAGGACAGATGCCATCTTCAGGAGTTCAGCTGTGTGCAAAAGCAACAGCCAGGCTTGTTGGCTGTTGACATTCCCTCATAGAAGGAGGGGGGTGGAAAGGGTCATGGGATCCTCACCTGTGTAGCCAGCCATTCCTCCTAGCCAACTGTATGCAGTTCTTTCCCAATTGCATGTGCATTGGGTTCTGGGAAGGGGCTAGTGTGTAGGCTGGGGGAGCGTGAAGGAAGGGGCGATGGGAACCCATCATCCGCGCTGAGTGCAGACCTTCCGGTGGGGCTTTAGAGTTACCTGTGCTTCTTCCAGTAACCCCTCACCCATGCTCTGTATGTGAACCCAAGAACTTCATTTCTCCAGGGGGATTTTTTTAAAATAAAAATAACATTTTAATTTTATGTGTATGAGTGTTTTGCCTGCATGTATGTTGTTTATCAGGTGTGCAATACCCAAGAGGCCAGAAGAGGGCATCAGATTGCCTGGAACTGGAGTTACAGAGAGTTTGAGCTGCCATGTGAGTGCTGGGAACTGAATCTAGGTCCTCTGCAAAAGTAGAGAGGGCTCCTAACCACTGAGCAATCTAGCCCTGCAGGGGGAATTTTGATGTCATTGGGACTGTAGAGAGATGGGGGAGGCCTTACTTAGTCCTCCCCAGGGACAGAGGCCCAAGGAACCAGGTGGTCCAAGTTCTGCTAGGGATACCCCAAGGTAAAGATGCTTTTGTTGTTTCGTTTGGAGGCGGGGTCTTCCTGTAACTCCAGCTGGCTTGAAACTTGCTGCCTGCCTCTGCCTCTTGAGTGCCGGGATCAAAGGTGTGTGATACCATGCCCGGTTAAAGATGTCTTTTTGAAAATTGCCTTCTGAACACTTAGCTGTGATGGCTGTTTAAAAATTCTTAATTTTTAAATTACATTTGTTTACATTTGTATGTATGTGTGTGCCACAGCGTGCCTGTGGAGGTCGGAGGACAACTGTCAGGAGTCAGCGTGCTCCTTCCACCTGGTGGGTCTCCCACGGTTACCCACCTTGTGGGTCCTGGGTATCAGACTTGGTCTTCAGGCTTGGCAGCACTGAACCATCTTGTCAGCTCTGTGGGTTTGTTAATTTTTATTTATTTAGCCTTAAAAATTTTTTTTATTATTAATTTTATTTATTTCTGTATGTGTATGAATGTACTGTCTGCATGCAAGTTTGTGCACCCGTGTCGGGCAATGCCGCGGAGGTCAGAAGAGGGTGTCAGATTCCCCTGAAACTGGAGTTTTCCTGGAATTGGAGTTTCAGACGGTTCTTGGCCGCCATGTGGGTGCTGGGGATCGAACCCGGGTCCTCTGTAAGAGCGGTTGGCGCTCTTAACCGCTAGGCCATCTCTCCAGCCCCTATTTAGCCTTTTTAAAACAGGGCCTCCCTGTAGGTGGCCTGGAATTCACTATGTAGACCAGACTGGCCTAGACCTCACAGAGATCTGCTCTGCCTCTGCCTCCTGAGTGCTGCTATTAAAAATTTTATTATTATTTATTTCTGTATGTGTATGAATGTACTGTCTGCATGCAAGTTTGTGCACCCGTGTCGAGCAATGCCGCGGAGGTCAGAAGAGGGTATCAGATTCCCCTGAAACTGGAGTTATCCTGGAAATGGAGTTTCAGACGGTTCTCGGCCGCCATGTGGGTGCTGGGGATCGAACCCGGGTCCTCTGCAAGAGCGGTCGGCGCTCTTAACCGCTAGGCCATCTCTCCAGCCCCTGAGTGCTGCTATTAAAGGCATGTGCCACCATGCCCTGTGAGGGTTTGTTCATTTTAATTGCCAACTCAAAACAGCCTAGAATCACCTGGGAAGAGGTTTTCAGTGTGGGATTGATTGTCTAGATTGGACTGACCTGTAGACTTGGTTGTGAAACTTACTTTGATTATACTAATAGAGCGGGAATTCCCACATACTCTAGGTAGTGCCGTTCCCTAGGCAGGAAGTCCCTGGACAGAGGGAGTGAGTGTTAAGTAGGCATGCGTGCGCTTGTCCTGTCTCTTCTTGACTGTGGGCATGACTAGTTGCTTCAAGTTCCTGCCTTGACTTCCCCACAAAGATGGAGTATAATCTGGAAACAGAAGCCAAACAACCATTTTCTCCTTGAAAGCTGATTTTGTCAGGGTATTTTTATGACAGCAAGAGAAATGAAACAGACAGCTTTGAATGAATATGAAGTTCACAGTAATCAAATACTTGGGGTAGGATAAATGACGAAATCAGCTCACACTTTTATAACATCTCAGCATAGAAACACCTTTCCCTGCTGCGCTGGGTACAGGATTATTGCGAGAATTTACAGATTAATCAGTGAGGGGTTTGCAAGGCAAGATGATTTGCTATTGAGAACGAACTCAGTGCTTGCTATTCCAGCCTTCCGTCTCCGTATCCACCACCTGGATTCTCATTGTCTGTCACTGGGCCACCCACAGGAGAATGATTGGTAATACTGACTTCTGAACTTCAATTCTCTCACGTCAGGTGAAAGGGAACTTACTGATGCTGAATCCCCATGTTGCTTTGGGGCTTTGCTTTCTGTGTCTCGTCCCACTGCATCCTGAGAGGCTGTGACAGCGCACTGTGCTCTATGTGGCAGAAGTAGGGGGCTCTGTCCTGAGGGGGGACTTTCACCACCACCCAAGACTGGTAAGTGCCGTTTCCATCAGGAAGACTATCTCCCCCTGATTCAGACTCTAGCTTCTTGCCAGCTCGGTTCCAGTGTAGACTAATTCTTTGTGGATAGAAGCCATAGGCCAGACATTTGAATGTCCTGTTTCTTCCTGGGACCCCATAGCTGGTGATGGTCACAGTGGGAGGATCTGTGAAAGGATAACAGGTGGACACTGAGAGGCTGAGATGGCCCCTCCTCGCTGTGCTTCGTCCACTCCTAACTCCCTGGATGCCCAACTTCAGTGCAGCTGTAAATTCTGCAACCTGACTCCCGCAGGCCTTTATGACACTCAGGAAGGGCTGAGGGTGCCCCTGAATCTTCCTTGATGGGCCAAAGTATGTCCACACCTACTATCTCACTTCCCCTGTTACTGTGTGTTGACTTCTGATGGCAACAGATGGAGACAGGGGTGGGGTGGGGTGGTATGCTGGGAAGATGCCATGCAAGTATGAGGCCCCTAAGCTCAAATCCCTAGAACCTACATAAAAATTGTACGAAGTGGGGCTGGAGAGATTGTCCAGCTGTTAGGAGCACAGGTTGTTCTTCTGGAGGACCCAGGTTCAGTTCCCAACTAACAACCTTCTGTGACTCCAGTTCCAGGGAATCCAGTGCTCTCTTATAGCTTCTGTGGGGATTGGACAATATGGATATAATTACATACATGCAGGCAAAGCACTCATACATAAAGTAAAAGTTGAATGAAGCAGTGCATGACTGTAATACCAACACCCCTACAGGGAGATAGGAAACAGAGACAGGAGCTTCCCCAGAAGTTGTGGGAAGGCTGGCCTGGTTCAACAGAGAACCTACCTCCAACAAGACAGCACTGACACCAGAGGCTGTCTTATGACCTCCACACACTTGCCATCACATGTACACTCTTTCTTTCACACATGTACACATGTCATACACACACAGATTTAAAAAATTGAGATGAGATTTTACTATGTAGCCCAGGCTAGCCTTGAAATTGTGGTACACCTGTCTCAGCCTTCTGAGTGCTGGGATTACTCCCATGTGCCACCACACCCAGTTTCTTAGTGTGTTTTACAGCTCCTCTCTCTCAGAATCTCAATCCTGTTCCTCAATTCTGCCTGTCTTTGTCCATCAAACTCCGAGACAGGGTCTCCCTGTAGCCCCAGCTGGTACAGGTCTTATGGAGATCTCCCTGCTTCTGCCTCCTGAGGGTGCTGAGGCTGCAGGCACCCACCGCCTTGCCTGGCTCGTCCCTCAGGCTCTGCCCTGTTCTATCACAGTCTTTTCCTCACTGTTCTCCAACGGAAGTCTCAGCCTGTGGCACTTGATTGTGCTCACACGAGTTCATCCTTCCAAGCTACCTGCTTTACACACTTGCCTCTCTCCACAAACAAACAACAGGCACCAGTGTAGAGAGAAACAACTATGGGATTTGCAATCTAAAACATGTAAGTTGAGCTCCAGCTGAAGTTGAGGCCCAGTTCTTTCTCTTTCCCTCCTCCCAACCAGTCCTTTCTGAGACGGGGTCTAGCCGGCCTCGACCTCATCTTTCTTTCATGGGCAGTGTTAAGTAACCTTTTAAATCTCCAATTTCTTTTGTTTGCTAGTTGAGGATTATTGGGGGAACCTTGCCACTGAACCAGCTGCTTTTTCTGGCTTGTCCATCCTGGTTTTATTTTTTCAGGGCTGAGGATTGAACCTTGCATATGGTAGACAGGAGCTCCACTGGTGAACCATATCCCCAGTCCCTCACTGGGGGATTCTAAGCAAGTACTGTCCTACTGAGGCACACTTCTAACCCTCTTGGCCCATTCTAGGCAACTGTCTACCCTGATCCATGCCCCTAGCCCTTCCCTGGGACAATCTAGGCAAGCGCTCTACTACCTATATATATCCCTAGCTCTTTGACCCTAAAGTTTTAAAAAGTTTATTTTGGTTTATTTATTTATTTATCTATTTATTTAGTATGAATATTTTGCCTGCATGTATGTAAGTGCACCATGTATGTGTAGTGCCCAAGGAGGCCAGAAGAGTGTGTCAGATGCCCTGGAGCTCTAGTTAAGGATGGTTGTTTGCTGCCATGTGGGTGCTGGGAACTGAACCTGAGTGCTGGGAACTGAACCTGTATCCTCTGCAAGGGCAGCCAGTGCTCTTCACCTCCGAGCCATCTCTGCAGCTTCCAACCTAAAGTTTTGATGAGTTTTCTTTTTGATTCCACAACATGTCTTTGATTGTGGGCTCTGATATCCTTGGTCCCTTAGGAGATGGCCTTGGCCTATCCTAAGGAATGAATCCTAATAGGTGACAGCCAGGGAACTGAGGGACTAATCCGTATAGATGGGGTAACCTGAGATGGCTCCCCGGGCCTGAGATCCCCTGGGTCTTCAGTTGAGTACATGGAGGGGATCCTAAAGCATTGCATACACACCTTGTCGGTCCAGGTGAGACCTGCTGACATTCAGGTATCTCTGCAGCATTGCGGGGCACTCCTCCTCCAGGTACGCCTTGGCCCGCTGCACATACACCTGTTCTGCCTCCCACTTCAGCTTGGTGTTCACAGCTGCTGGGACTAAGGTGACCCAGGCTGGGATGTCTTTGTTGAATTCGATGAAATCCTTTCCATCATAGGCATACCTCAGAACGCTCCACTACTTCTGTTATTCCGGAGTTCACAACCGAATATTCCCTGGAAAGTGTGAGACCCTGAATCCTCCCCCAACCTGACATGGAGCCAGTTAGCCAGGTGTCAACTCTGGCCCAGGAACATTTATTCCTGCATACTTTGTACATCTAAATATGCAATCCTTTTTATCTTGGCCAACATTTAGTCAGAGAAGGAAACTATTTGGTTTGACATTTCAGGCCCTCTGAGAAAAAAATATATCCCTTGTGGTTGGAGAATGTAAAAGAGATGGAGACAAGGTCTCATGTGATAGCCTCCAACTCCCTAGGCAGCCAAGGATGACCTTGAACTCCTGATCCTCCTGTCTGTACTTCTTGAGTTCTGGGATTTTAGGTATGCACTACTATACATGGTTTTATTCAGTGCTGAGGACTGAGCCCAGACCTTCATACATGCTAGGCAAGTACTCTGTTGATTGAGCCACACCCCCAGCTCCTAGATTTCAAGTCTTTTTACATCATCTCATCTAATGAAACTTACTTTTCTTTGATTAGATGGCAAATTCTTCAGAATTAAACACAACCAAGAAAAAAAAAAGAATTAAACACAACCATATTGAATTGCATTTCCAAGTAAATAGAAATTATTGTGGGCTTTTTTTTTTTTTTGAGCTAGGGTCTCCCTGTAGCCATAACTGGCCTGGAATTTGCTATGTAGACCAGGCTGGCCTGGATCTCACCAAGATACACCAGCTTATGTTTCCTGAGTGCTGGGATTAAAGGTATGCACCACCACGTCTGGCTCTTTTTGTTGTTTGTTTGTTTGTTTTTGATACAGGATCTCCTGTGTAGTCCCAGGTGGCCTGGAACTTTCTATGTAGACTGAGCCGGTCTTGCTCTTACAGAGATCTGCCATCCTCTGCCTCCCAACTGCTGGAATTAAAGCCACCATACTTGGCTATTTGTGGATTTTTAAAAAATTTTTTATTTCTGTATGTGTATGAATGTTCTGTCTGCATGCAAGTTTGTGCACCAGTGTCATGCAATGCCGCGGAGGTCAGAAGAGGGTGTCGGATTCCCCTGGAACTGGAGTTTCAGATGGTTCTTGGCCGCCATGTGGGTGCTGGGAATCGAACCCGGGTCGTCTGTAAGAGCGGTTGGCACTCTTAACCGCTAGGCCATCTCTCCAGCTCCTATTTGTGGATTTTTATAGATGCTAGAGTTTCTACCAGGCTCTCAGTTCTATGTGGGAATTCAAATCACTACACCCTATGAAATGTGATAATTTCTTCCCTCTTTTTAATGATTAGTGTCTTCCTCTTGTGAGATGGGATCTCATTTCATAGCCTAAGATGGTCTGGATCTCATCCCAGGCTGGCCTCAAACTCATTTAAATCCTCCTGCCCCAGTTGTCCAAGTGCTGGAATCACTGAAGTGAGTGACCACATTGTGTTTACATCAGACCTCTAAAACTTCGTCCTCCTTAGCACAGGTCAGTCTGATTGCAACAACAGGCGTTTACCATACTGGGTTGTGCTCTTGGCCGAGGCTTTGAAAACTCTTAAAGTTTCTGGGCTCAGATACAAGATCTCTCCCCAAGTCCTGTTGAGTGAATGCTAGTTCACTTAAAAAAAAAAAAAAGACACTTGAGGGGCTGGAGAGATGGCTCAGTGGTTAAGGGCACTGGCTACTCTTCAGAGGACCTGGGTTTAGATCTCAGCATGTATATGGTGGATAACAACCATCTGTAATTCCATTCTTGGAAATTTGACACCCTCTTTTTGGTATCCATGGGCATTGCTCACAGGAAGTGCACTTACATACTGCAGGTAAAACACATAAAATAGAAATGAATAAAAACTCTTTGAAATGACAATAGTCAATAATAATCCTCATTTAAGATGTTATTTTGGGCATTAAATGTCTTCATACCTGTGCCAGGAGCACAGCAAGTGATCAGTAGTAAATATTGTCTTTATTATTAATTGTGTGTGTGTGTGTGTGTGTGTGTGTGTGTGCATGCATGTATACTACACTTGAACTTAGCCCAAAGGTTAAGAAGTGATGAGTGTTTGTACATTAGGTCTACGTGTGTCCATGCATGTGTAGAGGGCGCCCAGAGTACATCTGGAGTCTCCCTCTACCTGGATAGCGGTGACTCTGACACCTTCTCAAATGCACTGAGATGTGGAAGTGAGAGGTCAGTGGTGCCTGGATAAGAAGTGACTCTGATATTACTTCCTGCAGGAGCTGAGGCCAGAGGAAGCCATTGGAAGAAGCAGGCGTGAGTAAGGGGGATGGAGACATATGTGTACATCTCTACCCATGTTTCTTGCTACTCTTTATTTGGGGGTTATTTCCATCCTACTAAGCCCTTTCCACTCATAGGGCTGCCCTGAGTAAGACCCTCTACTCCAGCAAGCTACAACTCACTGACCTCTACTGTCCTTGTAATAGTCCGTGATGTCTTTCAAGGTCGCCAGGAAGATCTCCTCCCTGGCCCTCTGAAGCTGGCTCTCCTTCTCCCAGTCCTCCATCCCTTCCGCCTGGCTCCATGGCCCCACGGGCTCTGCCTTCCCGCTGTTGCTGTTGTAGTGGAAGAAGGCCTGGTCGTTGAGAAAGGCGGTGGCCTGAAACCTGGGGAGGCCTTTGCTGGGCCGGGACAAGCCAGTGTAGAGGAAGACCAGTGAGAAAGGACCTGCAGAAGAGGAGACGCTTCTGAGAGGCATGGGGTCCACACATAGGAGACCCACCATGGGCACCAAGAGGGGATCCTGGCCGGGGGCCTCAGCCTCCCCTGCTCCTGCTGTCAGCTTTGCACCATGGGAACGGGCTCTGCTTTCACTGTGGGGATGACATGCCCAAGACCATTCTATTGTGTTGTCATCTGCTACTGGGCACATGACAGTGTGTGTGTGTGTGTGTGTGTGTGTGTGTGTAGATGTTCATATGGGTGTGTGCATGTGTGAGTGTGGAGGTCAGAGATGGATGCCAGGATGTCCTCCTTGATTTCCCTCCACCTTCTTTTTTAAGATAGGGTCTCTTACTGAACTTGAAGTTCAACAGTTTGGCTGGGCTGGCCAGCAAATAAGTGCTAGGGTTCTGCTTGTTCCCCCAGCAACACTGCACAAGTAAGATGTGCCAGGCCCCACCACCATGGGAGCCAATTCCTTAACATAAATCTCTCATCCATCTACTCATCTGTTCACTATTTGTCTATATGTCCACCATCTATCTGTCTGCTTATCATCAGTCAACCTATAAGTTATCCCTGAGCTACCCATTATCTGTATATCTATTATCTCTCATCTATACACCTCCTATCAATCTACCTAGTCTCTCTCTCTTTCTCTCTCTCTCTCTCTCTCTCTCTCTCTCTCTCTCTCTCTTCCATAGACCATAGAGACTCCTCACTAATGCAGACTTTTGGTACAGAATATGCTTAACATTCTAAATGTAATTGCTTCTCATAAAACTAACATAAAATAGCTATGTGAGAGTCTGTGAATGTGACAAGCTTTAAACTAGCACAGTTTAGAAATATTCATCCTAAAAATTTGTAGCTCAGGCTGGCCTCAAACTCCCTATGCATTTGTCTTGAACTTCTGATCCTCCTGCCTTTAACTCCCAAGTGCTGGGGTCACGGGCGTGTAATACCACACTTGTGTATGTGTTCCTAGAGATTGAACCCAAGGCTTCAGGTGTGCTAGACAAACACTGTACCAACTGAGCTACGCCTCCAGCCCTTAGATTCAGATTCTTTAAGGTTTTATTGGATATGAGTCCGGTGACTTTCTGAATGCTTCTAGAAGTGTGAGCAAAGGAGCTGGAGAGATAAGTCAGAGGATAAGAGCACTGGTTGCTCTTGCAGAGGACCTGGGTTCAGTTCCCAGCACCCACATAGTAGCAAAGAAATGTCCATAACTCCAGTTCCTGGGGATCGGACACTCTCTTCTGTTCTCTTCTGGCCTGTGTGGGCATTGCCTGCATGTGGTGCACGTCCATACATGCAGGCAAAAACTCCTATGCATGAAATGAACATAAAAGCGTAAAGGAAGGCTGAAGTCAGCTGTGGCTTTGCACATGCACTGCTCGGGGCCGTGGGGTCCCAGGGGTACCGGGTCCTTCCCAGGCTCCTGGCCTTCTGTTTTCTGTCTTCCCTTTGTTTTCTCCCAACCTTCCCTTGATTTGCCGACTCACCAATCTCCTGGGGGACAGCGGGACCCAGGAGAAGCGGCAGGGACAGCAGGACAGGCACCACTGTCGCCACTGTGCCTGGGAGGAAAGTTTACACAGGAAACAGCGGGGTGACCTGGCACCGTGTGCAGGGGAGGGGATTCAACAGCCAATGAGAGAACCAGAAGGAACTCCTCCCTAGACAGGGAGGAAACAGGATGCACAAAGTAGCTGGGCAGAGGTGTGGTCATGGGGTTACACTCAGGGTCTGCTAACTTAGAGGTGAGAACGCTGTTTTAACTGAGACCCTGCGTGCCACTCAAATGAAAGAGCGCACACAATGGGCTGAAGGTCTACGTGGTAAGTGGCAGGCGCATGGAATGTTGTGTCAGCCTTACAGTGCACTTCGACATTCCTACCTTGCTGTCAATAGGAGGATTTGGGTCTCGTAAAGCTTCCCTTGGCTGGAGAGATGGCTCATTAATTAAAAGCATTGGCTGCCCTAGCCGGGCGTGGTGGCGCACACCTTTAATCCCAGCACTTGGGAGGCAGAGGGAGGCAGATCTTTGTGAGTTCAAGGCCAGCCTGGTCTACAGAGCGAATTCCAGGACAGCTGGGGCTACAGGGAGACCCCGTCTCGAAAAGACAAAAAAAAAAAAAAAAGCATTGGCTGCTCTTGCCAGAGGACCAGGTTCGTTCCCAGCACTTCACATTGACTCAGTAACCAGGGAAATCCAGTAATGACCTTCGTTCTGCACTAGTGGCACTGATGACCACGATGCACCTACACACATGCAGGGCATTGCATGACATGGATTGACCTATACACATGCAGGCATTGCACACACACGGATGCACCTACACACATGCAGCCATTGCACTCCATACACATAAAATAAAAAATAATAAATTATTATTATTTTTTTTTGAATTTTTTTTTTTAATTTTTTTTTATTAATTTTTTTATTTATTTTACTGTATGTGTATGAATGTACTGTCTGCATGCAAGTCTGTGCACCCGTGTCATTGCAATGCCGCGGAGTCAGAAGAGGGTCTTGGGATTCCCCATGGAACGTGGAGTTTCTCCTGAATTGGAGTTTCGGACGTCCTGCTGGCCCATATGGGGTGCTGGGATTCAGAAGCCCGGCGTCCTCTCAAATGAGCGGTCGGCGCTCTTAGCATAACCAGCTAGGCCATCTCTCCAGCCCTTAAATAATTAATGTTTTTAAAAGACATACCTCATGCTTCTTTCTGGAAAAATCCTGAACATGTTCAAAACTGGTAGCCCCTATCTTGTGAAAACCTAAATAAATCCTCCATTTTCCCTGCATTGAACTCTCTATGTGCTGATAATGACCTTGAATTCCTGATCTTTTTGTCACTACTTCCTGTGTCCTGGTGAGTGCTGCCACGCCCAGTTTATATGGTGCTGGGGCTGCAACCCAGGTCTTCAAGCATGTTAGACAATCCCTTTACCAACCCTGCCACATCCATACCCTCTTGGCTGATTTTAAAAACCACTAGTTTGGGAAGTCATGAAGTTAAGGAATATGTTTTTAGTCTTCCTCCAGCTGTGGAGATTGGAAGACGAGAAAGCCAAACCACGGAGGATATTGCCAGCATCTGGCTTTATTTATTTATTTATTTATTTATTTATTTATTTATTTATTTATTTATTTATTTGAAGATAGGGTTTCCTTATAGCCCAATTGCTTGGGAACTTGCTATTATAGATCAGGCTGGCCTCATCTCACAGAGATCCACCTGCCTCTTGCTCTTGAGTTGTTGGATTAAAGGTGTGTGTCACAACACATGGCAGTGCATCTTGATTAAGAGTTGCAAGGCAAAAAAAAAAAAGGCTGGGTGTGGTGGCGACGCCTTTAGTAACCTAGCACTCAGGGCAGAGAACAGGTGGATCTCTGTGAGTTCAGGCCAGCTGGTCTACAGTAGGGTTCCAGGACAGCTGGGGCTACAGGGAGACCCTGTCTCAAAAAGACCAAACAAAAACAAAAAAGAGTTGCAGCACAGGCTTTTAAGGCGGGGAGGGGGGGGATTGTAGGCAGACATATCAGATAGGAGGGGCACCAAGGCAATTAAAAATTCCAGGATAGTTATGAAGATTGTGTGGTCTTTCCTTCCTTCCTTCCTTCCTTCCTTCCTTCCTTCCTTCCTTCCTTCCTTCCTTCCTTCCTTCCTTCCTTCCTTCCTATCACCCTCCTCCTCCTCTTCCTTCTCCTCCTGCACTCCATCCTCCTTGACCTCTTCCCCCTTCTATCCTCTCTCCTTCCGACCCTTCTCTCTGTTTTTGAATTGGGTTTCTCTATGGTAGTTTCCAGGCTGGCTTTGAACTTTCTGTGTATCCTTTGCCTCAGTTTATGGAGTCTTTGGGATTATAGGCTTGCACCCCTTTGCCTGGTTTGGTGGGCTACTCTTCTGCGGAACAGGATATTGTTATTTGTAGGTCACCAGATGTTCTGGGTTGTGTAAATTAAAGAAAAGCTACTGAATAGAAAATTGGTATTAATCATGTCTTTTTAGTTCTTTTCCTTAGGAACAGCTGATTCTGGTATATATCCTATTAGTTATATTTAAAATTGCTGTGACAGGGGCTGGAGAGATGGCCTAGTGGGTAAGAGCACCGACGCTCTTGCAGAGGACCCGGGTTCGATCCCCAGCACCCACATGGCGGCTGAGAACCGTCTGTAACTCCAATTCCAGGAGAACTCCAGCTCCAGGGGAATCCGAGACCCTCTTCTGACCTCCGCGGCATTGCACGACACGGGTGCACAGACCTGCATGCAGACAGTACATTCATACACATGCAAAGAAAAATAATAATAATAAAAAAAAATTAAAAAAAAAATAAAATTGCTGTGACAAAACACCTAACCAAGACAAGTTAAGGAGAGATGGTTTGTTTTGGTCTATAATTTCAAGGGTACTGTCCATCATGGCGGGGAAGATGTGACAAGGTGGCAAGAGTGCCTTTGCTGTGGCAGCAGGAGCGTGAGGCAGCTGCTCACATGGCATCCAGTCAGGAAGCAGAGAGAGAGAGAGAGAGAGAGAGAGAGAGACACACGAATGCTGGTGCTCGGCTCGCTTTCTGCTTTTTATTCATCCCAGGACCCCAGCCCATGGGATGGTGCTGGCCACATTCAGGGTGGATTTTCTTCCCTTAAACCTTTCTTGAAATGCCCTCATAGACAGACTTGAATGTATGTCTCCTAGGTGATTCTAAAAATCAGTCAAGTTGACAGTGAAGGTTAGCCATTATAATAACAAAAGGTGTCTTTCCTCAGAGAATAGGAAAGACAGCAAAAGGCTACTTTACCCCAAATGACTGGAAGCCTCTGAGACACAGAAAAGCAATATACCCTGGAGGAGAGGAAGGATGACCTTCTCTGGAGAAAAGGTTTGAACCCATTAAAGGGCTTCAGCAGAGGTGTCATCTGCAATAAAGCTGGTAGGAGACTAAGTACTGCCTGCTGTGTGAGCAGACACAGCTGGGGTTGGGGACTGGAGAGGTGGCTCAGTGGTTAAGAATCCTGGCTGCTCTTGCAGAGGACCTGGGTTCAGTTCCCAGCACCCATATGGCAGCTAACAACTGTCTGTAACTCTAGTTTCTCTTCTGGCCTCCATGAGCACTGTATGACATGGGCACACTTACATATGTGTAGGCAATAAACTTATACACGGACGTAAATAAAAATAAAACCCCCAATTTTTATTACATTTGTTGACTTAGTGTGCATGTATGTACGTTTGCACATATGCACTGTGGAAGTCAGAGGACAATTTTCAGAAGTCCGTTCTCTCCTTCCACTGTGTGGGTCCTGTCTTGGGATTGAATGCACATCTTCCATCAGGGTAGGCGGCACATGACCTCACCCACTAAACCTATCTGCAGACCCTGTAGTATTTAAAGAATCAGTATTGGCATTTCTCAGTTTAAGTTAGTTTGACTTTTTCCATTCAGACCTTTTGTGAACTAAATACAGCACTGTATTCACAATCGACGGGCCTGAGAGATGCTGGCTGCCAGCCGGGAGGCCCAGGGCTGTCGGGCAAGATAAGCGTGACCAGTTCACGAGCACAGTCCAGGGCTTTGTTTCCTTGTGTTTGTGAGACTTTTGCTGATAGACTCTGAGCCCAGATTGCACAAAATGTTTGTATTTGGTCTTGCATCACATAAAAGAAAAAAAGTTTTTCCAGTAATCTGTTTCATCAGGGATGTGGACAAGTCACTGCGTGTGTGTATACGTGTGTGGGCTTGTGTGTGCAGGAAACACTGGTGGGAGCCAGTCTGTTCTTTCCTTACAATAGGTGGATTCTGGGATCAAACTAGGGTTGTGAGGCTTGATGGCGGGTGCCTTTATCCACTGAGTAATCCCCATCCCTTCGCAAGGCTTAATTCTTGTTAAAAATTTTTAATTAAAAAATAATATTATTTTTGTTTTGCAGGCAAAACACTCAAAAAATAAAAATAAATTAAAAAGAGTTGGGGCTGGGGAGATGACTCTGCGGGTAAAGCACTTGAGAACCTGAATTCGGAACCCCAGCACCCATACAAAAGCTGAGTGCAGGGGCTGGAGAGATGGCTCCGTGATTAAGAATACTGGCTGCTCTTGCAGAGGAACCAGGTTTGGTTCCCAGAACTGAGTTCCAGGGATACAACACCCTCTTTGGCCTCTGTGGACGTTGCACACACAGGTACCCTTGCATACACGCAGACAGAACACGTACTGAGTATAGCAGTAACCCCAGTTCTGGGAGTGGAGAGACAGGAGGGTCGGGGGTGGACACAGGTGGATGGGGTGGAGGGGTTGGACACAGGTGGATGGGGTGGAGGGGGTGGACACAGGTNGATGGGGCGGAGGGGGTGGACACAGGTGGATGGGGCAGAGGGGATGGACACAGGTGGATGGGGCGGAGGTCGGGGTGGACACAGGTGGAGGTGGGTGGGAGGGTGGACACAGGTGGATGGGGTGGAGGGGGTGGACACAAGTTGATGGGTGAGGGAGTGGAACAGGGGTGGGGGGATGTGGGCCACAGTGTATGGTGGATGGTGGAGGTGGTGGGAGGTGACGGTGGGATGGGGGTGGAGGTCAGTTGGATTCTTAGGTGGTTTAAATTTGTGGGTGGAGGTGGAGCCAGTGGATGCTGTGTACGGAGTGGAGGTGGACACATTGATGGGCGTGGAGGGGGTGGACACAGTGTGGGGTGGAGGCTGGAAGTGGTGCGAGGTGGACACAGGATGGATGGGGTGGAGGGGTTGGACACAGGTGGATGGGGTGGAGGGGGTGGACACAGGGTGGATGGGGGGAGGGGAGTGGACACAGGGTTGGGGAGGTGGGGGGGTGGCCAGGTGAATGGGGTGGGGTTGACACTGGATGGGAGGGTGGTGATGGGGGAGGTGGTGGACAGTAATGGTGTGGAACAGGTGGTGGTGGGAGGGGGTGGACACAGAGTGTGATTGTGGGTGGGTAAGTGCGGTGGGTGGTGGACACAGGTGTGAGCTGGGGTGGAGGGGGTGGACAACATGTTGGAGGGGTGAGGGTGTGGAACGTGTAGTTGAGTGGTGGCACATGGTTAGGTCGGGAGGGGGTGGACACAGTTGATGGGGTGGAGGGGGTGGGACACAGGTGGATGGGTCGAGGCGGGTGTACACAGGTGGAGGGTTAGGGGAAGTTACCAATGTGGGGGTGAGGGTGGACACAGGTGGGATTGGGTGGAGGTTGGGACACAGGTGGATGGGGTGTAGGGGTGGACACGTGATGGGTTGGTACGGGGGTGGAGGGGGTGGCACAGGTGGAATGGGGTGGGGGTGGTGGACACAGGTTGATGGGGTGGAGCGGTGTGGTACACTAGGTGGATGTGGGGTGAGGGGTGGACACAGTAAAAGTGGAATGGGGTGAGGGGGTGGGACACAGGTGATGTGGGTGAGGAGGGTGGGACACAGGTGATGGGGGGGAGGTGGGTGGACACGTGATGGTGGGATGGACGGTGGAGGGGTGAGGTGGACACGTGATGGTGTGGAAGGGTGGCACAGGGTGCGGAGGGGGGTGGACACGAGGGTGGGTGGGTAGGGATACCGGTGATGGTGAGGGGGTGGACACAGGTGGTGGGGTGGAGGGGGTGGACACAGGTGGATGGGAAGTGGAGGGGTGGACACAGGTGGGGGGTGGAGGTGGGTGGACACAGGTGGATGGGGCGGAGGGGGTGGACACAGGTGGATGGGGTTGGAGGGGGGTGGACACAGGTGGATGGGGTGGAGGGGGTGGACACAGGTGGATGGGGTGGGGTGGGGAAGTCTTGCTTGTTGTTTCCGCTCTTTTAGTGCTAGGATGTTCAGGGAGCTGTTGGCTTTCTAGGGTCATGCAAGGTTGATGACCTCCCCTGGATCTGTCTTGGAAGCTGCTGGCCTCTCAAACCATGTACTGATGGCTTTGGGCAAACTGTGGCTGGGGAGATGATAACTCCCAGCCACACCAGGCCAAGAAACTGCTGGTTTCCTGGCCCCCACGTGCAAACCCTATGGCCCAGACTGTTAGCCTTTGCAACTACCCAACCAATCTGGGAACAGCCCCACATCTGCACAAGACAGAAAGCTGACATATTTAATAATTCCATGATCACTCTGAAATCTCAGAGGTCTACGGCTAATAGTAAGGCTTGTAGGAATTCTCTTTAATCCAAGCAGGGCAAAGTGGCTATACAGGGTTAGGACAGGCAGCACTCCCACTTGTGTGACATCACTATTATAGGGTTAGGACGGCCACTCACACGTGTACACAGCTATAGGTTGGACAGACACCCCCACACTTGTGACATCACTATATAGGGTTAGGACAGACCACTCCCACACTGTGTGACATCACTATATAGGGTTAGGACAGCCAACTCCACATACTGTGACATCATTATATAGGGTCAGGACAGGCAACTCCCATATTGTGTGACATCACTATATAGGGTTAGGACAGGCACTTCCACACTGTATGACATCACTATATAGGGTTAGGACAGGCAACTCCCACACTGCGTGACATCACTATACAGGGTTAGGACAGGCCACTCCCACACTGTGTGACATCACCATATAGGGTTAGGACAGGCCACTCCCACACTGTGTGGACATCCAGCTATATAGGGTTAGGACAGGCCACTCCCATGCTGTAATGAGATCATTTCCCAGTAGCCAATGCCAGACCACCATACCTTCGTGCATTCCCCCACCTTGTGGGGTGGACCCAGAGGCCTCCTGTCTGGCTCCTGATCTTAAAACATTCTAGCTGAAGGGTTAGCAGACACACACCCAGGCTTCTGCATGCCCAGACTTGCTAGCCAGGCAGTTTAGTAGATAAGCTTCAGGTCCATTGAGAGACTCTGTTTCAAAAACAAATAGGGAGCTGGGCATTATTGCCACATGCCTGTAATCTCAGCACTGGGGGATCAGAGGCAAGGCAGATGTTGTCGGAAGTTTAGGGCCAGTTTTGGTCTACATAGTGAGTAGCCAGACAAGGCTACATAGTAGACCCTGTTTCAAAACACAAAAAAACCACATTTAAAGTGGAGATGATTGAGAAGACATGGAAGTTGATCTCTGGCCTTCACATGTGCCTGCACACACACGACACAGACAGACAGACCACAAGACCATACACAACACAGGCAAAACACAGACACAGCACACATACACAGACGCCACATACCACAGATACACACACCACCACACACACACCACACACACACACCACACAAAGACAGGAAGACCTTGTCTGCTCTTTTCCAGGCCATTTATTTGCTGTGTTTTAAGGGGTGAAATGCTGACTCCCTTTGCAAAAAGAGCAGAGTTGTTATATTTCTCTACAAGGCCTTCCAAAAGCTGTTATTTATTAAGTTTTTAAAATTTATTTGTATTTTTTGTTGTTTTTTTTTGTGTGTCTGTGATGTGTGCGTACTACAGTGAGATGGGTCTGAGAGGCCAGAGAAGGGTTGGATCCTCTAGAACTGGAGTTATGTTATGGTTGTGAACTGCCATTGTGTCAGGTTGCTGGGAACTGGGACCGGTCCTTCTGCAAGAGCAGCCAGTTGCTCTTAACTGCTGAGCCATTTCCCCACCCCCACGTTTGGTAATTTTTGACTGCAGCATAAGCCTTTCTGGTGTCCACCTGGCTACTGTGACTTTAGGCCCCTGAGGTAACTCTTCCTCGAGAGCCATGCTGCAGACGGTGCCCTGATCTAAGCTCCTTTTCTCTGACCCACAGTTCTGTCTTCTGGCAGCATTCATTCCATAGATGGGTTAATTTCCTGCTTCTCAGTCCAGATCCGGGAGAACCTGCTCTGAGGACTGTCTCAGGCCTTCCCTTCCCTGCTTCCTGCCTGCTTGCATTGGGGTTCCTGCTGGTGGACAAGACTTTAGTTGAATCAACCAAGTCACCTGTGATGAGGATGCTAGGGCTAGGGTTGCGTTGTAAGGTGTCAGACCCTTGCATATAAGTGAGGGTGCAATTTCAGGGATAGCGGAAGACACTCTGGGCCTAGCTGTGGGCTTCCTATAACTGCATCCTCTAACTGGCACCTTATTTGATTTCATGGTGTTTGCAACAGAGGAGCCATACAAAGTGGTCGCTAGATGGCGCCAGATCCCCAATGCGACTTTGACAATTCCCAAGGCAGGGTCTGGGAGGGGAAGCTGCTGGGGTAGGAGCAGTGAGGTAAGGATCCACAGTGGGCAAACCTCAGGCAAAGGCCTTGGCTGAGAGTGGGGAGGGGTGGAAGGGGTGGAGGGGTGTTATTTTGCCTTGATTTATCCATCCTGAGTTCACATTTTAGAAGATCACCTCAAGCAAGTTGCACACTCGTTCTGTATGCGTGGACCGAATCTAGAGCCTCACACAAGTTAGGCAAGCACCTATGTCAATGAATTTGATCTAATCTCTCCCCTTCCTCCACCGTCCGTTCCCCCTTTGGTCTTCCATTTCCTCTCCTTCCTCTTCCTCCTCCTTTTTTTTTTTCCCCTCTTTTTTTTGTATTTTGTTACTGTAGCCCAGCTATCCTCGAAATGCAGGGTGATCCTCCCCACCTTGTCTTCCTAGTTAGCTGATATTGCAGGCTTGCACGACCAGGCTCTATTGGGCCCCTCTTGTTAGTTTTGTCCAAATTTTTTCTATGGAAAGTTTTGGTCTTTGGGTACCAAGATTTCCTAGTGTTTAGGGTTGAGAATGCCAAGGCTGCGCTCTGTGCAGTGTGGGAAGACAGAGAGAGTGTCTGGCCCTGCAACCTTGGCTCTTGCAATAACCGTTGTTAGAGGATCATCGTTCAGGATCTCCAAGCCTACTAAAAAATTTTTTTTTATTATTGTTATGTTTATTTATATTCTGTAATGTGTATGGAATGTACTGTCTGCATGTCAAGCCTGTGCACCCGTGTCGTGGCAAATGCCGCGGAGGGTTCAGAAGAGGGTCTCCGGACTACCCCGAACTGGAGGCTCCTTGAATTGGAGTTTCAGAACGGCTCTCGGCCGCCATGTGGTGTGCGGGGTCGAACCCGGGTCCTCTGTAGAGCGCGTCGGCGCTCTTAATAACGACTAGCGCCATCTCTCCAGCCCCCAACCTCTTTTTAATCTCCAAGGGATTGGGTTGGAACTGAGGTGAGGGCAGAAACCTTTCCCATATTCCTCAACTTTTTCCTAACCTAGGTCTCCCTGGCTTTATTTATTGCAATGCAGTTTGCAACCCAGCTTAAAAGAATACAGACTTTCCCCTTGAAAACTCATAAGGTAACCTGACCTAGAACTCAGTTGGTACAGTTGTCTAGGATGCGCGAGCACTGGTGCATTAGTTACATTTTTGTTGCTGTGAGAACTCATAAAAGGAAGAGTTTCATTTGGTTTATGGTTCTGGTGGGGGTAGCAGTCCATCATGGTGGGGAGGGGTAGGAGCAGAAGGTGGCCAGAGCAGGAAGCTGAGGGAGACAGGAACTCTGGCAAGGCTTAAGAAGTCTCAAAGCCCACCTCTGTCAGTGACATGCTTCCTTTTCAGGCAGGCTGCACCTCCTACAACTCCCAACTAGCAACAGCCCCATCAGCTGGGGACAAAATATCCAAATACTTGAAGTCTATAAGGGACATTTTTGTTCAAACCACCACCTCACCTTTATCCTCGGCCACTGAATAAATATTAAGTTGAATGTGGTGGTGCATGCCCGTAATTCCAGCATTTGGGGAGTAGAAGCAGGACTGCGTGCATGGCGTTGTACATGTATGTGCACATGTGTGCATAGTGTATACTGTGTTTGTGTGCAGGTGCACATACCCATGCAGGTTCACATGCTCATGCTTGTGCATGTGTGCAAGCAAGAAGATGTGCAGTGCCCTGCTTCATCACTCTCTGCCTCATTCCTTTGAGAACAAGGCCTCACTGAACCTGGAGCTAGCTGACACACCGTGGTCCTTCTCTCTCTGCCCCTGACAGACAGTGCTAGGGAAACAGACTTGTACATCTACAAACCAGTTTTTATTCTTAAAAAAATTTTTTTTTTTTTTCTTTTCTTTATTCTATATGTATGAGTGTTTGCGTTGTTATGTATAATTAACCTGCATCCATGTTTTGCAATGCCTATAGAGGACCAGAAGAAGGCATTGGCTCTCCTGGAACTGGATTTACAAAAAGTTGTTAGCCAACACATGGATGCTGGGAATCAACCTGGTCCTCTGCAAGAACAACCAGTTGCCCTTGTAGTTGATCCAGCTCTCCGGCCTCCATACCCAGTTTTTGAGGTGCATGGTGGGGATTCATACTCAGGTCCTCATGGGGACACAGCCCTATGTACTTACCTTTGTGTGTGTATGGGTGCCTGTAGGCCAGAGTTTGACATCAGTCAAGGTCTCTTAGTGACCCTGGTGCTCTCTCACTTGGCTGAGCTGACTGGTGAGTGAGTGAGCTCTACAGCTCTCCTGTCTTTTTCCTCCCCTGTGTTGGGACTATAGTTGTACCCTGCCGTGACTGATTTTTACATGGGTGCTGGAGATTCTGAACCAGGTCCGCATGCAGCCATCTCCTTAGCTTTCTGGTTTTTTGAAATAAGCATACAAAGTGGTATGTTTGATTATGGCATTTTATTTTTATTAATTTTTTTTATTTATGTGTCCTGTATGTGTATGAATGTACTGTCGTTCAACAAGGGTCTGTTGCACCCGTGTCGTGCAATGCAGCGGAGGTCAGAAGAGGGTGCGGATTCCCCTGGAATTGGAGTTCTTCCTGGAACTGGGTTTTCAGACGGTTCTCGGCCGCCATAGGGGTGCTGGGGATCGAAAACCGGGTCCTCTGTAAGAGCGTCGGCGCTCTTAACGCCTAGGCCATCTCTCCAGCCGATTATGGCATTTTATTACATAACTTGTTTTTGTTTTCCATCCACTCTTAAAACTTATTATTATATTATTTTTGTCTTTTATGAGACAGGTCTTCCCTGGAGCCCCAGCTTGTCCTGGAACTCGTTCTGTAGACCAGGCTGGCCGTTGAACTCACAAAGATCTGCCTGCCTCTGTCTCCCAAGTGCGTAGGATTAAAGGTGTGTGCCACCACACCCCCGGGCATTATTATTTTTATCTTATATGTATTGAATGTTTTGCCTGGATGAATGTAAGTACGCCTATATTGTGCAAGGCTTGGCAGAGGCCAGAAGGCATCAGATTACCTGAAGCTGGAGTCTAGATGGCTGTTAGCTGCCATTGTGGTGCTCTGAGAACTGAATCTGGGTCCTCTGCAAGAGCAAGCCAGTGCTGAGGCGTTGAGTCATCTCTCAGTCCCCTGCTCCTCCCCACCCATCTACCCTTGTTCCCTTCCATGCCCAGTAGTTGTTTTCCTTTCCACTTTCATGTCACACACTCTATCTCCTGTCTTCTCAAAACCTTTTTTCCTGCTCTTATAACCCCATTTCTAATTTACATGAACTTACACACACACACACCACACACCACAGACACACAGGGACACACGGACACACAGACACAGACACAGACACACACAGGACACACCACACACACACACACACACACACACTTCTTTTGTTTTTTGAAACCACACACAAAAATTTAAAGCTCGAATCCACATATGAAGAGAAAACACGTGGTACTTGTCTTTATGATTGAGGCTTTGTTTAATATCATCATCTCCAGATTCTCTGTGCTGATGGGATCACAGTTTTTCTGCTTTCTAGGTCTAGGCCCCATGCAGTTGTACCCAGTTCTGTGGGTCTCCTGTTTCCCCTGCCACGTTCCTTTTGCTGATCTCCACACTTTCCCCATGTGTCCATCTCGCTCCCTAAAGCCCAGGGTGAAAAGGGGAGAAAGAGAGAAAGAGCTTTCTACCATTGTGGTTTTTTTTTTTTTGTTATTTTTGAAACAAGGGTCTCCCTTTTATTACCAGCCAGCCTGAAGCTGCTCTTGTAGACCAGTTCGTCTTGAACTCACTGAGATCGCCTGCCTCTGCCTCTGCCTCGCCCGAGTGCTGGATCAAAGGTGTGTGCACCACACCCCGGCTCATCGTTTTGTTTTTGGGGTGCAGAGATGCTGGCTGCTGCCCGTCTTCCTGCTCACTCCTGGGTACGTGGCTGCTCCAGGTCCTGGCACACGTCACCAACATTTGGCTGTGGGAGGAGGCCTGTCTCATTTGGTGGGAAGGGCAGAGACAACGAGGACTTTGTTGATCATATAAAGAAGTGTAGTTGGGATCCCTGGCACCAATCCTAAGAAAGTTACTATGAAAGAGAAGTTTGTCTCTGTGCTTTGGGGTCTTCATAGCAGCTTAGAAATAAATAGGCAGTGCTCCCTCCCTTCAGCCCTCAGTGCCAACTCTAGTCTCCTCCCCTGATACCCACACTGACCGGGACTGTGGACATTTGTAAATAGAGCCATTGAGGAATCAGGAGACATTCATGCAGCCTTGAAAAATGCCCCTGTTGCCCGGGCCTCATCTCCCCACTTTCCACCCCCAGTGCAGGCATTTAGACAGTCTGGCTGAACCATCTGTGTAACCCCAAATGGTGGGGTCGCAGCTCTTGGTTTGCAAGTGTGTGCTCACATACCATGAGCAGAGAAGTGGATTAGCTGGAGAAAACATGATTCTAGAACCTTCCTTGCTTCCCATTCTGGCTCTTCCACCCTGTTTCTGTGACCTCAGGTGATTTTTACCTCTCTATACCTTAATATCCTTATGTTTCTCTGTACCGTGAGGATAGCATTAATACCTACTTCCTAGGGCTGGAAGGAGGGTCAAATGAGTTAAAGCTGACGAGGGCTCAGAAAAGTATCTAGGACATCTTAGCTAGTCCGATCCACTACCTACTTACTACCTATCTACTTATTCACCTATCTACCTATCTACCTATCTACCTATCTACCTACCTACAACTAACTAACTAAATAATAACTAACCAACTAACTAACTAATGAACGAACGAACGAGTCCATGAACGAACGAACTTCTTCTGTTCCTCCTCTTTTTCTCCCTCTTCCCCCTCTCTCCTTCCTTCCTACCCCTCCCTCTTTCTTCTCCTCCTCATTTTCCCTCCCCCTCCTCCTTTTCTCGCCTTCCCTCCTTTCCTCTATCCATCCCCCACTACTTTTTTCCTCCTTTTTTCTTGTTCTTTTATTTCTATTCTTCATTCTTTGAGTATCCTTCCTCTGCCTCTCAAATGTTTAGCATGAACACATTTGGTTAGTACTTATTTATTTATTTAAATGTGTGTTGTGTGCAAGCGTGTGTGTGACGCGCGCACGTGCATGCCTTCCGCAGCATGCACGTGGAGGGCAGAAGGACCCCTGTCAGGAACTGGTGCTCTCCTTCCACCATGTTGTGGGATTTTCAGTCAGAAATCATATCTTGGCAGTCGTGGCAGCAAACACTTGGCCAATGAGTGATTTGTGAGCTCAGTGGGTTGACAGATTTGTCAGCAAAGACAGTGACTGTCAGGAGTGATGTGTAGGAGGGCCTCGGGGCCTGGCGTCTGGGACCAGAGCAGTGAGTCACTCCACCATGTCTCTAAGCAGCTGCCCGGAGGCCAGCGGGCGGAGGCCTTCGTGCGGGCCTTCCTGAAGCGGAGCATGCCCGGCATGAGCCAGGAGAGAGGAGGAAGAAATCTAAAGGCCTTTCAGCCAGGCAGCGGAGAGACCTGCAGCTCTTTGACATTAAACCAGCGCAGCAGAGGTCCCCCCTCCTTCCTGGTCTTCCCAGACACCATTGCCTGGTCCTGCTCACCGGGAAGCCTTGCCCAGCTTCAACTCAGAGCCTCTCCCCTGCTGCCCCAGCTCTGCCCCACTGGGCCCCTTGCTGCCCCAGTTCTGCCCCACTGGGGTCCCTGCTGCCCCAGCTCTGCCCCACTGGGCCCCCTGCTGCCCCAGCTCTGCCCCACTGGGCTCCCTGCTGCCCCAGCTGGTACAGGTCTTATGGAGATCTCCTTGCTTCTGCCTCCTGCGTGCTGAGGCTGCAGGCACCCACCGCCATGCCTGGCTCGTCCCTCAGGCTCTGCCCTGTTCTATCACAGTCTTTTCCTCACTGTTCTCCAACGGAAGTCTCAGCCTGTGGCACTTGATTGTGCTCACACGAGTTCATCCTTCCAAGCTGCCTGCTTTACACACTTGCCTCTCTCCACAAACAAACAAGAGGCACCAGTGTAGAGAGAAACAACTATGGGATTTGGAATCTAAAACATGTGCCACGGGTGCAGGAAACACTGGTGGGAGCCAGTCTGTTCTTTCCTTACAATAGTTGGATTCTGGGATCAAACTAGGGTTGTGAGGCTTGATGGCGGGTGCCTTATCCACTGAGTAATCCCCATCCCTTCTCAAGGCTTAATTCTTGTTGAAAATTTTTAATTAAATAATAACAATATTATTTTTGCTTTGCAGGCAAAACACTCAAAAAATAAAAATAAATTAAAAAGAGTTGTGGATGGGGAGATGACTCTGCAGGTAAAGCACTTGAGAACCTGAATTCGGAACCCCAGCACCCATACAAAAGCTGAGTGCGGGGGCTGGAGAGATGGCTCGGTGATTAAGAATACTGGCTGCTCTTGCAGAGGAACCAGGTTCAGTTCCCAGACCTGAGTTCCAGGGATCCAACACCCTCTTTGGCCTCTGTGGACGTTGCACACACAGGTACACTTGCACACACGCATACAGAACACGTACTGAGTATAGCAGTAACCCCAGTTTGGGAGTGGAGAGGCAGGAGGGTCGGGGGGTGGACACAGGTGGATGGGGTGGAGAGGTGGAGAGGGTGGACACAGGTGGATGGGGTGGAGGGGGTGGACACAGGTGGATGGGGTGGAGGTGGGGAAGTCTTGCTTGTTGTTTCCGCTCTTTTAGTGCTAGGATGTTCAGGGAGCTGTTGGCTTTCTAGAGGTCATGCAAGGTTGATGACCTCACGCCTGGATCTGTGCTTGGAAGCTGCTGGCCTCTTGACACACACCCATGTAGCTGATGGCTTTGTGGGCAAATCTGTGGCTGGGTGGGGGATAACTCCCCAGCCACACCAGGCCAAGAAACTGCTGGTTTCCCTGGCCCCCATGCGTGCAAGATCCCTTGGCCTCAGGCTGTTAGCCTTTGTAATCACCCAAACAACCGTGGGAACCAGCCCCACATCTGCACAAGACAGAAAGCTGACATATTTAATAATTCCATGATCACTCTGAAATCTCAGAGGTCTACGGCTAATAGTAAGGCTTGTAGGAATTCTCTTTATCCAAGCAGGGCAAAGGGCTATACAGGGTTAGGACAGGCCACTCCCACACTGTGTGACATCACTATTATAGGGTTAGGACAGGCCACTCCCACACTCTGTGACATCACTATTATAGGGTTTGGACAGGCTACTCCCACACTGTGTGACATCACTATATAGGGTTAGGACAGACCACTCCCACACTGTGTGACATCACTATATAGGGTTAGGACAGGCCACTCCCATATTGTGTGACATCACTATATAGGGTCAGGACAGGCAACTCCCATATTGTGTGACATCACTATATAGGGTTAGGACAGGCTACTTCCACACTGTATGACATCACTATATAGGGTTAGGACAGGCAACTCCCACACTGCGTGACATCACTATACAGGGTTAGGACAGGCCACTCCCACACTGTGTGACATCACTATATAGGGTTAGGACAGGCCACTCCCACACTGTGTGACATCACTATATAGGGTTAGGACAGGCCACTCCCACACTGTGTGACATCACTATATAGGGTTAGGACAGGCCACTCCCATGCTGTAATGAGATCATTTCCCAGTAGCCAATGCCAGACCACCATACCTTCGTGCATTCCCCCACCTTGTGGGGTGGACCCAGAGGCCTCCTGTCTGGCTCCTGATCTTAAAACATTCTAGCTGAAGGGTTAGCAGACACACACCCAGGCTTCTGCATGCCCAGACTTGCTAGCCAGGCAGTTTAGTAGATAAGCTTCAGGTCCATTGAGAGACTCTGTTTCAAAAACAAATAGGGAGCTGGGCATGGTGGCACATGCCTGTAATCTCAGCACTGGGGGGAGTCAGAGGCAGGCAGATGTTTGTCTGGAAGTTTAGGGCCAGTTTGGTCTACATAGTGAGTAGCCAGACAAGGCTACATAGTGAGACCCTGTTTCAAAAACACAAAAAACACATTAAAGTGGAGAAGTGATTGAGGAAGACATGGAAGTTGATCTCTGGCCTTCACATGTGCCTGCATGGGCCAGCACACACACAGACACAGACAGACAGACACACAGAGACACATACACAGACACAGACACACACACAGACACATAGACACACAGACGCACATACACAGATACACACACACACACACACACACACACACACACACACACACAAAGACAGGAAGACCTTGTCTGCTCTTTTCCAGGCCATTTATTTGCTGTGTTTTAAGGGGTGAAATGCTGACTCCCTTTGCAAAAAGAGCAGAGTTGTTTATATTTCTCTACAAGTGCCTTCCAAAAGCTTGTATTTATTAAGTTTTAAAATTTATTTGTATTTTATGTGTATGTATGAGTGGTCTGCCTGCATGCCTGTGCACCCATGGGCAATGCCTACGGAGGCCAGAGAGGGGGTTGGATCCTCTAGAACTGGAGTTATGGATGGTTGTGAACTGCCATGTGGTTGCTGGGAACTGGTCCTCTGCAAGAGCAGCCAGTGCTCTTAACTGCTGAGCCATTTCCCCACCCCCACGTTTGGTAATTTTTGACTGCAGCATAAGCCTTTCTGGTGTCCACCTGGCTACTGTGACTTTAGGCCCCTGAGGTAACTCTTCCTCGAGAGCCATGCTGCAGACGGTGCCCTGATCTAAGCTCCTTTTCTCTGACCCACAGTTCTGTCTTCTGGCAGCATTCATTCCATAGATGGGTTAATTTCCTGCTTCTCAGTCCAGATCCGGGAGAACCTGCTCTGAGGACTGTCTCAGGCCTTCCCTTCCCTGCTTCCTGCCTGCTTGCATTGGGGTTCCTGCTGGTGGACGAGACTTTAGTTGAATCAACCAAGTCACCTGTGATGAGGATGCTAGGGCTAGGGTTGCGTTGTAAGGTGTCAGACCCTTGCATATAAGTGAGGGTGCAATTTCAGGGATAGCCAAAGACACTCTGGGCCTAGCTGTGGGCTTCCTATAACTGCATCCTCTGTTTGGCACCTTATTTGATTTCATGCTGTTTGCAACAGAGGAGCCATACAAAGTGGTCGCTAGATGGCGCCAGATCCCCAATGCGACTTTGACAATTCCCAAGGCAGGGTCTGGGAGGGGAAGCTGCTGGGGTAGAGCAGTGAGGTAAGGATCCACAGTGGGCAACCTCAGGCAAAGACCTTGGCTAGAGGTGGGGAGAGGTGGATGGGTGCAGGGGTTTAATTTTGCCTTGATTTATCCATCCTGAGTTCACATTTTAGAAGATCACCTCAAGCAAGTTGCACACTCGTTCTGTATGCGTGGACTGAATCTAGAGACACACAAGTTACGCAAGCACCTATGTCAATGAATTTGATCTAATCTCTCCCCTTCCTCCATCGTCCTTCCCCCTTTTCTTCCATTTCCTCTCCTTCCTCTTCCTCCTCCTTTTTTTCCCCCTCCTTTATTATTTGGAGGCTCATTGTAGCCCAGGCTAGTCTCGAACTTGCAGTGATCCTCCCACCTTGGCCTCCTGAGTAGCTTGTATTGCAGGCTTGCACGACCAGGCTCTATTGCCAAGGCTGTGCGCTGTGCAGTGTGGGAAGACAAGAGAGTGTCTGGACCCTGCACCCTTGGCTCTTGCAATAGCCTTTGTTAGAGGAATCATCGTTCACGATCTCCAACCTTCTTTTTAATCTCCAAGGGATTGGGTTGGAACTGAGGTGGGGCCAGAAACCTTTCCCATATTCCTCTACTTTTGCCTACCCTAGGTTTCCCTGGCTTTATTTATTGCAATGCAGTTTGCAACCCAGCTTAAAAGAATACAGCTTTCCCCTTGAAAACTCATAAGGTAACCTGANAATTGGAGTTTCAGACGGCTCTCGGCCGCCATGTGGGTGCTGGGGATCGAACCCGGGTCCTCTGTAAGAGCGGTCGGCGCTCTTAACCGCTAGGCCATCTCTCCAGCCCCCCAACCTACTTTTTAATCTCCAAGGGATTGGGTTGGAACTGAGGTGAGGGCAGAAACCTTTCCCATATTCCTCAACTTTTTCCTAACCTAGGTCTCCCTGGCTTTATTTATTGCAATGCAGTTTGCAACCCAGCTTAAAAGAATACAGCTTTCCCCTTGAAAACTCATAAGGTAACCTGACCTAGAACTCAGTTGGTACAGTTGTCTAGGATGCACGAGTACTGGTGCATTAGTTACATTTTTGTTGCTGTGAGAACTCATAAAAGGAAGAGTTTATTTGGTTTATGGTTCTGGTGGGGGTAGCAGTCCATCATGGGGGGGAGGGGTAGGAGCAGAGGTGGCAGAGCAGGAAGCTGAGGGAGACAGGAACTCTGGCAAGGCTTAAGAAGTCTCAAAGCCCTCTGTCAGTGACATGCTTCCTTCAGCAAGGCTGCACCTCCTACAACCTCCCCAAACAGCAACACCATCAGCTGGGGACAAAATATCCAAATACTTGAAGCCTATGGGGGACATTCTCATTCAAACCACCACCTCACTTTGATCCTTGGCACTGAATAAATATAAAGTTGAATGTGGTGGTGCATGCCCGTAATTCCAGCATTTGGGAAGTAGAAGCAGGACTGCGTGCATGGGTGTACATGTATGTGCACATGTGTGCATAGTGTATACTGTGTGTGCAGGTGCACATACCCATGCAGGTTCACATGCTCATGCTTGTGCATGTGTGCAGAGGTCAGAAGATGTCAGGTGTCCTGCTTCATCACTCTCTGCCTCATTCCCTTGAGACAGGGTGCCTCACTGAACCTGGAGCTAGGCTGACCACACCGTGGTCCTTCTCTCTCTGCCCCTGACAGACAGTGCTAGGGAAACAGACTTGTACATCTACAACCAGTTTTTATTTAAAAAATTAGATTTCTTTTCTTTTTATTCTATATGTATGAGTGTTTGGGTTGTATGTATATTAACTGCATCCATGTGTGCAATGCTTACAGAGACCAGAAGAAGGCATTGGCTCTCCTGGAACTGGAATTAGGCATGGGTGTTACCCACCATGGGAACCATACCTGGGTCCTCTGCAAGAACAACCAGTGCCCTTTGTAGTTGATCCAGCTCTCCGGCCTCCATACCCAGTTTTTGAGGTGCATGGTGGGGATTCACACTCAGGTCCTCATGGGGACACAGCCCTATGTACTTACCTTTGTGTGTGTATGGGTGCCTGTAGGCCAGAGTTTGACATCAGTCAAGGTCTCTTAGTGACCCTGGTGCTCTCTCACTTGGCTGAGCTGACTGGTGAGTGAGTGAGCTCTACAGCTCTCCTGTCTTTTTCCTCCCCTGTGTTGGGACTATAGTTGTACCCTGCCGTGATTGATTTTTACATGGGTGCTGGAGATCTGAACTCAGGTCCGCATGCAGCCATCTCCTTAGCTTTCTGGTTTTTTGAAATAAGCATACAAAGTGGTATGTTTGATTATGGCATTTTATTTTTTTATTAATTTTTTTTTATTTATTTCTGTATGTGTATGAATGTACTGTCTGCAAGCAAGTCTGTGCACCCGTGTCGTGCAATGCCGCGGAGGTCAGAAGAGGGTGTCGGATTCCCCTGGAATTGGAGTTCTCCTGGAACTGGAGTTTCAGACGGTTCTCGGCCGCCATGTGGGTGCTGGGGATCGAACCGGGTCCTCTGTAAGAGCGGTCGGCGCTCTTAACCGCTAGGCCATCTCTCCAGCCCGATTATGGCATTTTATTACATAACTTGTTTTTGTTGATTTTCCTCCACTCTTTAAAAACTTTATTATTATTATTTATTTTTGGTCTTTTTGAGACAGGGTCTCCCTGGAGCCCCAGCTGTCCTGGAACTCGTTCTGTAGACCAGGCTGGCCTTGAACTCACAAAGATCTGCCTGCCTCTGTCTCCCAAGTGCTAGGATTAAAGGTGTGTGCCACCACACCCGGCTATTTATTATTTTTATCTTATATGTATGAATGTTTTGCCTGGATGAATGTAAGTACGCCTATATTGTGCAAGGCTTGCAGAGGCCAGAAGAGGGCATCAGATTACCTGAAGCTGGAGTTCTAGATGGCTGTTAGCTGCCATGTGGGTGCTCTGAGAACTGAATCTGGGTCCTCTGCAAGAGCAAGCAGTGCTTGTAAGCGCTGAGCCATCTCTCAGCCCCTGCTCCTCCCCACCCATCTACCCTTGTTCCCTTCCATGCCCAGTAGTTGTTTTCCTTTCCACTTTCATGTCACACACTCTATCTCCTGTCTTCTCAAAACCTTTTTTCCTGCTCTTATAACCCCATTTCTAATTTCATGAACTTTACACACACACACACACACACACACAGACACACAGACACACGGACACACAGACACAGACACAGACACACACAGACACACACACACACACACACACACACACACTTCTTTTGTCTTTTTGAAACCACACACAAAAATTTAAAGCTCGAATCCACATATGAGAGAAAACACGTGGTACTTGTCTTTATGATTGAGGCTTTGTTTAATATCATCATCTCCAGATTCTCTGTGCTGATGGGATCACAGTTTTTCTGCTTTCTAGGTCTAGGCCCCATGCAGTTGTACCCAGTTCTGTGGGTAGATGTCTCCTGTTTCCCCTGCCACGTTCCTTTTGCTGATCTCCACACTTTCCCCATGTGTCCATCTCGCTCCCTAAAGCCCAGGGTGAAAAGGGGAGAAAGAGAAGAAAGAGCCTTTCTACCATTGTGGTTTTTTTTTTTTTGGTATTTTTGAAACAGGGTCTCCCTTTTATTACCAGCCAGCCTGAAGCTTGCTCTGTAGACCAGTCTGGTCTTGAACTCACTGAGATCCGCCTGCCTCTGCCTCTGCCTCCCGAGTGCTGGGATCAAAGGTGTGTGCCACCACACCCCGGCTCATCGTTTTGTTTTTGGGGTGCAGAGATGCTGGCTGCTGCCCGTCTTCCTGCTCACTCCTGGGTACGTGGCTGCTCCAGGTCCTGGCACACGTCACCAACATTTGGCTGTGGGAGGAGGCCTGTCTCATTTGGTGGGAAGGGCAGAGACAACGAGGACTTTGTTGATCATATAAAGAAGTGTAGTTGGGATCCCTGGCACCAATCCTAAGAAAGTTACTATGAAAGAGAAGTTTGTCTCTGTGCTTTGGGGTCTTCATAGCAGCTTAGAAATAAATAGGCAGTGCTCCCTCCCTTCAGCCCTCAGTGCCAACTCTAGTCTCCTCCCCTGATACCCACACTGACCGGGACTGTGGACATTTGTAAATAGAGCCATTGAGGAATCAGGAGACATTCATGCAGCCTTGAAAAATGCCCCTGTTGCCCGGGCCTCATCTCCCCACTTTCCACCCCCAGTGCAGGCATTTAGACAGTCTGGCTGAACCATCTGTGTAACCCCAAATGGTGGGGTCGCAGCTCTTGGTTTGCAAGTGTGTGCTCACATACCATGAGCAGAGAAGTGGATTAGCTGGAGAAAACATGATTCTAGAACCTTCCTTGCTTCCCATTCTGGCTCTTCCACCCTGTTTCTGTGACCTCAGGTGATTTTTACCTCTCTATACCTTAATATCCTTATGTTTCTCTGTACCGTGAGGATAGCATTAATACCTACTTCCTAGGGCTGGAAGGAGGGTCAAATGAGTTAAAGCTGACGAGGGCTCAGAAAAGTATCTAGGACATCTTAGCTAGTCCGATCCACTACCTACTTACTACCTATCTACTTATTCACCTATCTACCTATCTACCTATCTACCTATCTACCTACCTACCAACTAACTAACTAACTAACTAACTAACCAACTAACTAACTAATGAACGAACGAACGAATGAACGAACGAACTTCTTCTGTTCCTCCTCTTTTTCTCCCTCTTCCCCCTCTCTCCTTCCTTCCTACCCCTCCCTCTTTCTCTTCCTCCTCATTTCCCTCCCCCTCTCCTTCTCCCTCCCTCCTTTCCTCTATCCATCCCCCACTACTTTTTTCCTCCTTTTTTCTTGTTCTTTTATTTCTATTCTTCATTCTTTGAGTATCCTTCCTCTGCCTCTCAAGTTCTAGCATGAACACATTTGGTTTAAGACTTATTTATTTATTTAAATGTGTGTGTGTGTGTGTGTGTGCGCGCGCACGTGCATGCCTTCCGCAGCATGCACGTGGAGGGCAGAGGACCCCTGTCAGGAACTGGTGCTCTCCTTCCACCATGTTGTGGGATTTTCAGTCAGAAAGAATTGTATCTGTACAAAAATACAGTGATAATATTCATTATAGAAAAAAAAAACCTGACAAGAGATGCAGGGGGAAACGAACAGGAATACAGTAGAAAACATGGGCTGTAACTTACCCTTCTCAGTCTATGGACAAAGCACAGAGGGAGTCATAGAAGCTATAGTTGAGGTGAATTGTCAAAGCCAGATCACGCATACATGAGCTTGTTCCATATGTGCACATGAGAGAATGCAGTGCATTCCCAACATTATTCCCCAGAGTATCTTTACTTTGAAACACTTGGCCTAATGAAGACAAACATAATCAAAGCTTATGATTGAGAATTTTTTTTTTTTTTGGTCTTTTTGAGACGGGGTCTCCCTGTAGCTCTGGCTGTCCTGGACCTCACTCTGTAGACCAGGCTGGCCTCGAACTCATAGAGATCCACGTGCCTCTGCCTCCCAAGTGCTAGGAGTAAAGGCGTGCACCACCGCGCCTGGCATTTATTTATTTCTGTATGTGTATCAGTGTACTGACTGCATGCAAGTTTGTGCATCTGTGTTGGGCAATGCCGCGGAGGTCAGAAGAGGGTGTCAGATTCCCCTGGAACTGGAGTTCTCCTGGAATTGGAGTTTAAGACGATTCTCGGCCGCCATGTGCTGGGGATTGAACCCAGGTCCTCTGTAAGAGCAGTCGGCGCTCTTAACCGCTAGGCCATCTCTCCAGCCCCATGATTGAGATTTTTATGTTTATCAAGGGACCTGTCCAATTTACATTAAAAGTTGGACACACACACACACACACACACACACGTGTTATAGTATAGTCTCACTACATGTAGGAAGACATTTGTTAGTCAGTTATGGTGGCACAGGCCTGTAATCCCAGGACCTGGGAGGAGGAGGCAGGAACCCCCCCCCCAAAAAAAAAAAGGACTGGGGAGATGGCTCAGTTTATAGAGTACTGAGTTAGATTCCCAAGAACCCATGCAAAAAGAAAGCTGGACATGCTTGTAATCCCAGATTACAGTCAGAGATGGGCAGATCCCTAGGGCATGTTGGCTAGCCAGCTTAGCTCACTTGGTGAGTTGCAGGCAAGCCTGAACCCTGTCTAAACTGACAAGATGGGTGGCTCTTGGGAAATGACACCCGAGGTTGACCTCTTATCTCTACATGTATGCCCACACATGTACACACTCACTGGTACACAGTGTACCCATACACATATGAACATGCCTGTATATATATACATACCCCCTCCAGTAGCGGTGTTGGGTGGGTAGGTTGGAAAAGAACTGCCTTGGGTACTAGTAGCAGACCAGGCACTGAAGTGGCTTAAAACTGGTCTGTTTATTCTCTTTTCTATAAAAGTTCAGAGGGAAGCTTCCCTGCTCTTTGGGCTTTCCCTTTGTAGCTGTCTCTGGAGGGGATCCTGGCTGTAGTGATGGAAGAAGGAATGGGTGTGGAGGCAGGGGTCTCAGCTTTCATTGGGGCTCCTAAAATATGAGAGGATATGGTGCAGATTCCCATAGTACTCTAAGCGTATTTGTCCCAAGAAGGGAGGACATCGTGAGGCTGCCATGAATTCTGGGAAGAAGGCTGCCTGAGGATATGAAAAACATGCATGCATATGCGATATATACATACAACATTCACACATGCGCACGCATGCATGCACACAGAAGTACACACATGCACATGCAATACATATATATAACATTCATACATGCACACACAGATGTGCACATGCACATGCAATGCATAACACAACATTCACACATGTACACACATGTATACGCACAGATGTACACACATGCACATGAAATATGTACATAGAACATTCACACATGCACACACATGTATACACACAGATGTACACACATGCACATGCAATATGTACATACAACATTCACACATGCACACACATGCATACACACAGATGCACACACACGCACATGCATTACATACATACAACATTCACACATGCACACACATGCACACACAGATGTACACACATGCACATGCAATACATACAACATTCACACACATGCACACATGCATACACACAGCACATGCATACACACAGATGTACACACATACACAGGCAATCCACACATACAACATTCACACATGCACACACATGTATACACACAGATGTGCACACATGCACATGCAATACATATATACAACATTCACACATGTACACACATGCACACACAGATGTACACACATATATAGGCATGTACATATGTGCATATACATGCACACTCATGGACATGCAAACACATGCACGTGTACACACATGTGCATTCCAACACACATACCTGACAGTCTCACAGCACCTGCAGAATCAGTGGGGGGATGGGGAGAAGAAGCCGCCAGCAGCTTCTCCTGGGAGCTGAAGCTAAAACACAAGGCTTCAGCTGGCTGAGGAAATTCCACCTGCAGCCCAGCCTGGCCCAGCTTACTTGTCTGGACTCAAGCTTTTGGCCTGGGCATTGGCCACTGCCCTTCTATGGCAGAGCAAAATCCTCCTGTGGGGGATCCAGATCCCCAGGTCACACAGACTGGTGGCCAGCTGTAGGCCTCTGTCCAGTCAAAACCAGCTAGCCAAACCAACACACTTTCCAGGCTGGTGGTCTGCAGAGCAACCTCTTTCCAGCCCAAACCCACTAGCGCCAACAGTGAGCCTTGTATCTAAAGGGCCTAGTTTATGCGTGCAAAAATAATGGCTGGGGACTCTCCAAATGATGGTGAAAAGGAAATCCGTTTATTAGTCCACAACATTCTGTTTTTATTCCCAGAGTGACATATCTCAGGGCCTGGCTTCAGACCCCTGCCTCATGTTCTGTAAATATCGGGAGTACTTGTCAATGGCTTTGCTTGCAAGGCGGTATCACTATCACTGGTTTGCTGATGCACAGGCAAATCCTGCCTAAGGCCAGGTTTCAGTGTAAACAGACATGCACAAAGGAATCACATTCCCAGATACAAGTGCTAGCATTAAAAGCATGAGCTACCATGCCCAGCCTAACACTTCTCATTTTGAGTGAGCAGTTTTTTTTTAATTTGTTTATTTTTAAGGGATTCTACAATATAACGACACAGTTGTTTGCAGATAACATTGATGTTACGCAGTGTGTCATACAATTAGGTAATTGGTGCATTTTGCAAGTATCTATGTCCAAATTTTGAACAGCCCAAGGTTCCCATAGTCCAGTTGGAGAAGCTTGTATGCACAGGCATGTTGATCAATTAGGAGCCCAGATTACATTCCTGTAGTCTCATGATTCACCCCTATCTCTCCACAGCCCTTACATTCTATCACGCCTCCTCTTCCGCAGTTTGTTCCCTGGGCTTTGGGAAAGGGGCACAAGTGGGTGAGAAGAAAACAGTCTACTTTCTTTGGAGTTGTCATTTTGGACTCTAGTCTGTTCAGGTTGTTTCCCTTCATTGGTTGACAGCTTTTCCAGTGATACCTTTTTAGTCATACTAACAAAGCACAAGCAATTGGATGTATAGGCATTTAAGCAGTACTAATTATTATGTCAAGCTAAGCTGTGAGCATAGAGACAGATGCTTGGATGGTATGCTAATCTGCAAACTGTGGTTTCTTTATAAAGGGTGACAAGTTCTTATTGTGGTTTATAACATCTCCTAACCACTAGAGGACATAAGCTTGTGGCATCCACTGTGAGTTATTCCTCCAAGGAGAGAGCTAATAGCCAATTAGATTTGGGATATATATATATACACACACTTGGCTGCCACTGTTGCACAGTATCTCCAGGCTGTCGAGGTGTAGCTGATACTGACGGAGGAGTCTTGCTTGTCTCAGGGAGACCAATATTTTGCTGTATTGCTTTAGTGGCCTTTGGTAACACTCTCTGGCATTTCAGAGGCCAGTTGTATGCTAGCAAGTGACGTCTCATAACATTTTTTCCATGCTCACACCAGGTCTTCGACAACAGGGACTTACTGCCTTTCTCCTTGCATATATCCCACTTATAGGCAAAAGGCCTTTATAATTTGGGGGGGGGGGTTTGAATCCCCTAGCCAACATCTCCTAGGCAGAATAATTCATTGCTGATGTCAGAGCTTTCCTGTAGTAATATATTTTGCTTAATTACACAGCTTATAAAGACTTTACTATTGAATTTGGCTCTAGATAGAGAATTATCCTTTCACAGTTCCTATGCCTATCAGTCAATTAAAAAAGGGTAGTTATACCTGTTTTATAGGAAATTACCACTGTAACAATTGGCTCTAATTTACAGTTAGGGAGTGGTTTCATTACCATCATGTTTTTCTTTTTCCTATAAAGGGGAGAGGTAGGAAGGTTTCTCAGTATCTGGAAGGTAAACTTAGAGTGAGCAGTTTTTTATACAAGAAGCCATGTGCTAAATTTCCTGCTTGTCTGTTTACCCTGAAACATGCCCCTAGGCAGGATTTGCCTGCATTAACAAACCTGCGAGACTGCTTTGGGATTAAAGGCACTCACACAGAACATGAGGCAGGGGGTCTGAAAGCAAGCCCTGAGATACTGTGTCACCCTGGGTGTAAAAACAATACTGTGAATCAATAAGCAGGTTCTTTTTACCACCAGACAGGAACCTATAGCCATTATTATCGCCCGTGTATTTTAGCCTATCGGGCTTGTGTGGTTTTTGCTAGCAGAATTTGGCTGGGGAAAATCAAGCAGATGCCAGCCTGGGAAGTCCAGTGAGTGCCATCAGCGCTCATCATCACTGATGTGGTGAGTGTGTGCCTCAGGATTTAGGCTGTAGAGCGCTAAGCAAGCGGCAGCCTGGGGTTAGGTTGTAAAGTGCTAAGCAAGTAGCAGCCTGGAGGATCTGGGAGTGCTGATAGGGCACTGGGTGGTGTAGCTGTTAGATGAGACAGGTGGGCTTGGGAAAGGCTATCAGCTTTTGGCCCCAGGGTTTAGGACAGCTGCTGGTGGCTGCCTTGTGTCTTTTCCTTTTTCTCTGTAATCCAGTGGATGAGGTTGCGTCAACCTCCGCGTGTGGCGGAGTGAACCCACATATATAAATAGATAGATAGACAGATGACACATAGATAGCAAAACACCATCAAATGCAGGCTTATAAACATCCAGCAGGAACTGACTGGGGAAGTCGAGGCTTCCAGCTGGAGTTCTCATCTGAGCCTTCTCTCCACGCTGAGCTTCCACAGCCGAACTTCTGGTGTTTCTTTCCCACTACATGTGGCACTTTCATATCATGGGATAAACAGTAGTGACCTCTGTTGGAAATGGTTTATCTTCTAGCTTTTCTCAAGGGTGTGCTTCTTTTTTTTGTTTTTTAACGTTTGGGAAGTTTTGCTCTTCTGTTGTCTCCTTGTCACAGAGTCTGGGTAACAGCCTAGCCCTAGACAAGGGGCATTGGAGGACACTGTGAGACAGACATGCTTGGGTCTGAAGTGGAGGGGAGAGCAGTCCCAGTGCAGAGCCAACTCGGTGACTGAAACAGCACATGACGACTTACCATACAATGCACATTATAAACCCTCACTCTCCTTTGCCATGATCTCGAAAATCCCTGACTTGATTCACTTGGAGAACACACCCCTTTATCCTCAACAACAGAGTTATTCTCCAGAGCTCATGTCTTGAATGCAGGGTCGTGGTCTTCCAGTTGCAATTCTTTTATGCGGCAGGCAGGCTGCCAGGAATGAGAAGGAGAGGGCGAAGGAGTGGGTGGCTGCGGGAGGCAAGGCCAGCGCAAGAGCCTGGACCCTGCCAGCTCCATCCAGAGTGAAGGCTCTGCGTGGCCTCTTCTGGTTGGTGCTTCTGCTTGGAGTTGCCAGGAGAGTGCAGGTGAGTTCATGGGCAGAGGGCAGCTGGGCTGGCTCATACCTGTGGACAGTGCTGGTAGAGCCTGCCCTGGGCTCTGAAGAGCTGTCTGTGGGGAGATGCATGCATGAATTGCCTAGGGGATAGCTTTGAAAGTCACATGAAATCTAGAAGTCAGGATGTGTTATAAGATTTTCCATTTCTGTGGATGTTGGTCTTGCTACGTCCCAGCCACACTGTGAATAGATGCATCTAGAATGTTCTCTAGGCTAGGTGGCAGAGTTGGGGGCAATGGTCCCACCTTCCTCACTGGTCCTTTTCTCTGTCACTCCTTAACTTTCCGGGGATAGATACAGCCATTTCTCTCCCAAAGAACCATGAAATGCCTTAAAAATTTGTTACTAAAATCATGATGGGATTTCAGAGTCTGTTTAGATCATTGAAAATCTGCTCAATTTCTGGGATTTCCTTTCTCCCAACTTTGGTTTTCATAGTTGTTGTTCCACTTATAATAAATAAATTTGTTTCTTGTTTTGCTTTTTTTTTATTATTTATTTATTTATTTATTTTTGTATGTGTATGAATGTACTGTCTGCATGCAGGTCTGTGCATCCGTGTCGTGCAATGCCGCGGAGGTCAGAAGAGGGTATTGGATTCCCCTGGAACTGGAGTTCTCCTGGAATTGGAGTTACAGACGGTTCTTAGCCGCCATGTGGGTGCTGGGGATCGAACCCGGGTCCTCTGCAAGAGCGTCGGTGCTCTTAACCGCTAGGCTATCTCTCCAGCCCCTGCTTTTTTGTTTTTTTGAGGCCCAGTTTCATGTAACCCCACTGGCCCTGAACTTGCTGTATAACTGAGGACGACCTGGGACTTCTGATCCTCTTATTTCCACTTGCTGAGTGCTGGGCTGACGTGTGGATCACCAGGCCTGGTCTAAGCAGTGTTGTGGATTGCACCTAGGGCTGTGTGCATGCTAGGCAAGCACTCAACGACTGAGCTATAGCCCCAGCCCTATTTGCCTTTTGAAAATTAGTCTACAAGGCAATGGGTTTCATTACGGCATTTTCATGCCTATTTTGACTTTGTTACTTCTCCTCCCCCACGCTCCTTCCTGCCCTCCCCTCCCCATTGGTTCCCGTCCTCCCTTCATTAACCTGCACTTTGCTTTCATATGACCTGTGTCCATCCCCTTCTTTCCTCATGCTCCTAAGATGTCTTCCCCCTTGTAGTTTTGTACTTTTTGTTTCTCCTCATAGTCTCCTAGTTTCATGATATACCGTCCACACACGCATGCACACACACACACATCCATATGTATGTATATAAATTAAAATCTATGCTCTGCCAATGAGAGAAGACAGCATTTGTCACCCAGCTGGTCATATTCATCCTGCACCTCAGTATCACCCTCTTCCTGCTGCCCAGGACAGCTCCTTTCACACTGAACTGCTGCATCAGCCCTCCTGCGGAGCTGTGGCAGGTTTCTTCTGGATTCTTCCACAGGTTGTTTCTGATACCTTGTCCCCTTCACTTTGGAAGCCACAGGGTGCTCCCTTGTGTGATAGAGTGTTGGGGAAACTTGGAGTTTATCGACTGGCCAACTTCTTGATAAAGCCTGCCCTTGCGAAGAATCAGATGCCTGCTCCCTGAGCCATGCCCCTAGCCCCTCACTGGGGGATTCTAAGTACAGTGCTCTACCACTAAGCAAAACCCCCCATCCTCTCACTGGGAGATTCTAGGGAAGGGATCTACAGCTGAGCCATATGCCCAACCTCTACCAGATTCCAGCATCTGTCTTCATGGAGGACACCATACAATCATGGGGGAGTGAGAACGGTGAGATGTGTAAATCTTTGGGATAGATGGTGATGGTTAGAAACAGTTGCTGGGCTCTGAAGATTTATTTATTTTTAATTTTCATAAATTGTTAAATGTTTTTTAAAGAATTTATTTACTTTTGTATGTGTATGAATGTACTCTCTGCATGTAGGTTTGTGCACCCGTGTCTTGCAATGCCACACAAGTAGGAAGAGGGTGTCAGATTCCCCTGGAACTGGAGTTAAAGACAATTCTCAGCCACCATGTGGGTGCTGGGGATCAAACCCGGGTCCTCTGCAAGAACCGTTGGTGCTGTTAACCACTAGGCCATCTCTCCAGCCCAATTTTCATAAATTTTTAATTGAATTTTTTTGCTGGGTCTTTTTGACACAGGGTCTCTCTATAGCCCCAGCCATCCTGGAACTCACTCTGTAGACCAGGCTGGCCTTGAACTCACAGAGATCTCCCTGCCTCTGCCTCTCAAGTGCTGGGATTAAAGGTGTGTGAATGTCCCAATCAACCTTAATCATCTTTGTACTCCCTTCCCTGTTGGTACACTCCCATAGCCCCCAGCCCCCTGCACATCAGAATCAATACATTCTGTCATTTGTATTAAGGGCATTGTGTCATTAGTGTCCCCAGATGTTCCTCAGTGAAAGTTCATCTACTGAGATCTAGTCAGCCCATCTGTAGTCCCTTGCTTTATGAAGACCAGCTCTACCTCACCCAGAAGTAATCAGCTGCCAATATTTCTTCAGCTAAGATTGGGGTCTGCTGCCTATTTCCCCAGTTCTATGCTGGGATTTTGCCTGGTTGTGTTTGCATGGGTCTCGTGCATGCAATGCTGACACCATGGCTGTAGGTTCATATGGGCTGGCTTCCGGGAACTTGTAGGAATCTATTTCCGGATTGTCATGCACTTCCTCCCCTGTCTCCTCCCATCCCCTCCCCTCCCTCCCTCCCGCCATCCCTCCCTACCCGCCCTCCTTGCCTTCCTTCCTTTTTCTATGTAGACCTGGCTGGCCTTGAACTCAGTGATCCATTTACCTCCTGAGTGCTGGGATTAAAGGCATGTAACCACATACCTGGCATTTTTCTTTTTTATTGTTTTTTACAACACAGGATTTCCCTATAGCCCTAGCTGGTCTAGAACGCACTATGTAGACCAGGCTGGCCTTGACTTCAGAGAAATCACCTGCCTCTGCCTCCCGAGTGCGGGCATCACACCTAGCTATACCTAGCTTTTTAACTTGGGTTCTGGGGATTAAATTCAGGTCCTCATGCTTGTGTAGCACTTTACTGATTAACCCATCCCCTTAGCTCTGGATATGTGTTCTTGAAAGAGATCATGGTGCTCTGTCCATCCCCCTCTCCTTGGGTTGAAGATGTGAATATTTTGCTCTAACATGTCTTCTTCCTCATTGCCACTGAAGACAGGAAATGTTGCATTCAATGAGTGACCTTCATCAAGCCTGTGCTATGCTCTTTGAACTTTGAAAGTCCAAAATAAGCCTTTTATGTTTATAAACATAACTGCCTTAGGTTTTGCATTGTTGGTGTGCAGAGCTCACTATAGTTGATCAAACAGATCTTTTGGAGACAAACAAAAAGGCTTGGTTTATATGTCCTTGGCGTTAGAAGTGAAAAAATGTATTAGTTACTTTTCTGTTGCTGTAATAAAACACCATGACCAAGCCAATTTATAGAAGGAAGAGTTTAATGAGCTTATGGTTCCAGAGGGGATACGAGCCATCAGTGGTGGGGAGACATGGCAGGAGGTAACAAAAGCAGAAAGCTGTGCGCTCACCTTGGCAAGCAGGCTCAGGAAGCAGAGGGGCAGACTGGAAATGGGCTAAGGCCATATGCTCTCAAAGCCGCCCCCAGTGAGTTGCCTCCTCCAGCAATGCCAGACCCCTAAATGCTAAACCTCTGCAAACAGCGCCACCAACTGGGGCCTAGTAGTCACACACTTGGGGCCTTTGGGGGACACTTATTCAAGCACCGCCGCAAAGTAGGCTGGAGACCCTTCTAAAGGGGAGAGAGAATGCATCACACTTGCACTGACAATTGTCTTCTGCTCCCTGGCAGGATGAGTGGCAGGTTACTGCGGCAGCTGTTGGCTGAAGAGAGCCGGCATTCCACCCCCGTGGGGCGCCTCCTGCTTCCTGTGCTCCTGGCAGTCCGCTTCCTGTTTCTGGTTTCCAGTGGACCTGGGGTCTTCAGTAATAATGAGAGTGGATTCATTTGTCATTTAGGGCAGCCAGGCTGCAAGGCGGCTTGTTATAATGCCTTTCACCCACTCTCTCCATTGCGATTCTGGGCTTTCCAAGTCATCCTGGTGGCCGTGCCCAGTGTAATCTATATGAGTTTCACCCTGTATCATGTGAATGGATACTGGGAGGAATCAGGAAAGGCAAAGGAGCAAGGGACCTTGAACTTCAAGGGGGATGATAATAGAGATGTCCCAGGGGTTGGCGGTCTCAAGGTGCTCTGGGTCTATGTGGTACAGCTTGGGGCTCGACTGGTCCTTGAGGGGGCATCACTTGGAGCCCAGTACCATCTGTACGGGTTCAAGATACACGGCTCTTTTGTATGCCGGGAAGACCCTTGCATTAGCAGTACAACCTGCTTTCAGCCACATGCCTCTGAGCAGACCATCTTCCTAAACACCATGTTTGGCGTCAGTGCCCTCTGTCTCTTATTTACTCTTTTGGACCTTGTGTTTCTGGGTTTAAGGATGTTCTGGAGGATGCATAAGCACAGATTTCCCTTGTCTAAGTACTTCGGGACTTCAAAAGGCACCGCAAGATGCAAGGACCCAGCTGATGACTTGTCAGTGGTAGAAACAAAAGAGCCATTTTGAGAAGCAGGTGAGGACCCTAGGTGACCTTCTCTCCTTACACCTAATATCCCCAACCCAAGCAGGTCCCTTATCCTTTGGGTAGTCCAGCTCCAACTCGTTACAAAGCAATTAGTTTCCAAGCAGCTGCATTTAAAAAATATTTTATTTATTATTTTTCCTTTATTTTTATGTGTATGAGTGTATTGCCTGCATAAGGGCACCTGTGTTGCTCAATGCTGGCAGAGGCCAGAAGATAGCACTGGATCTCCTGGAACTGGAGTTCCGGATAGTTAGCCACTATGTGGGTGCTGGAAACTGAACCCAGGTCCTCTGCAAGAGCTTCCAGACCCCTTAATTATTATTTTTAATCATTTTTATTAGTTCAGAAATTCATACAGTGTGTTTTAGTCATATTAATCCCCTTTCTCCAACTCCTCTGAGGTCCACAGTCCCCTATCCTTATACACCCAACTTTTGGTCCTTATTTATTTATTCACTTTTTTTTTGGGTCTTTTTGAGACAGGATCTCCCTTTAGTCCCAGCTGGCCTGGAGCTCATTCTGTAGACGAGGCTGGCCTTGAACTAGCAGAAATCTGCCTGCCTCTGCCTCCCAAGTGCTGGGATTAAAGGTGTGCACCACCATGCCTGGCTTATTCACTTATTTTAGATGTAGGGTTTTATTATGTAGCCCTGGCTGGCCTGGAACTTGCTATACAGACCAGGCTAGGCTTACTCAGATTGATAGAGATCAACCTGCCTCTGCTTCTTGAGTGCTGGGATTAAAGGTGTGTTCTCTCTCTCTCTCTCTCTCTCTCTCTCTCTCTCTCTCTCTCTTTCTCTCTCCTCCCCTCTCAACTCATTGCATTCAACTTGTGCCACCCATATACTCTTGGGCGTGTGGCCATTCACTGGAGTGTGGGCAGTCTACTAGGAGTCAGACATTTTAAGTTTTAAACTTTATGTAATTTATTTTATTACTTTTTTTTGGTCCTTTTTTTGGTATTTTTGAGACAGGGTCTTCCTGTAGCTCTGGCTATCCTGGAACTTTCTATGTAGACCAGGCTGGCCTTGAAGTCACAGAGATCTGCCTGCCTCTGCCTCCCAAGTGCCGAGACCAAAGGCGTGCACCACCATGTCCAGCTTGGTCTTTTTTCTTTTTTAGCTTGGTCTTTTTTAAGACAGGGTCTCCCTGTAGCTCCAGCTAGCCTGGAACTCACTATGTAGACTAGGCTGGCTTGAACTTACAGAGGTCTACCTGTCTTTGCCTCATGAGAGCTGGGACTAAAGGCATGTGCCCCCACACCTGAGGAGTCAGACTCTTAAACAAGACTGACTCGCCCTCTCCCAGCAGTTATTAACTGCCCTAAGCTCCTTAGGTAGGGATGAGACATTTTGCCCAGCTCCCCTCTCCATGACTGAATTTTGCTTGGTTTGATCTTGAACAGGCCTTGTGCATACTGATTGTGTGTGTATGTGTGTGTGTGTGTGTGCCTGCTTATGTGTGGGTCTGTACGTGTGAATACAGTGCCTATGGAGGCCAGAAGAGGGTGTCAGATGCCCTGGATCTGAAGTTACACGTGGTTGTGAGTTGTCCAGTGTAGGTGTTGGAAAATGAGCTTCGGTCCCAAAACAGTGTGTGCTCCTAACCACCAGCAATCTCTTCAGTTCCCAGATGTATAGTGTTTACTTTGGCTCACAGTTTGGGGCACAGCCCACATGATGGGAAGGCATGGAGGCAGGTGTTCTTGGCTGTGGCAGCAAGAGCTTGAGTCTGCTTGCTCACACCTCAGCTGATAAGGGACCAGAATAGGCAGGCTTTTCTTTTGAGAGGGTCTCACTATGTAAGGGCTCACCAGCCCTAGCTGGTCTAGAATTTGACATGTAGACCAGGCTGGCCTCAAATTCACAATGATCTTTCTGCCCTTGCCTCCCAAAGCATGTACCACCCCACCTGGCTAGGCAGATGTATTTTGAAACTTTTTTTTTTTTTATTAATTTTATTTATTTCTGTATGTGTATGAATGTACTGTCTGCATGCAAGTTTGTGCACCCGTGTCGTGCAATGCCGCGGAGGTCAGAAGACGGTCTCGGATTCCCCTGGAACTGGAGTTCTCCTGGAATTGGAGTTTCAGACGGTTCTCGGCCGCCATGTGGGTGCTGGGGATCGAACCCGGGTCCTCTGTAAGAGCGGTCGGCGCTCTTAACCGCTAGGCCATCTCTCCAGCCCGGCAGATGTATTTTGACCATTGCCCCTAACCCAGTCAATTGGATGATTCCTTTGTGTGGACCATGATTCCTATACTAGTCCATTGTACTCTCTGCCCTTTCACTTAGTAAAGTCCTCAGATTCTGTTTGATTTCTGCTTTTCAGAGTTATAGAGATATCGGCTTGCCTGCAGAGAACTCCATGATGGGATCTATTTCAAAACATTGACATAGTTCAGCAGGTAAAGGAGTTTGTGCCAAATTTGATGACTTGAGGTCAATCTTTGGAACCCACATGATGGAAAGAGAGAATCTACTCCTGACAGCTTTCCTCTGACCTCTGTACACATGCCATGGCACATATGTGTGTACAAACATATAATAATGATAAAGAATATAATAAAAATCTCTAAAAAACAAAACAAAAACTTTGGCATCATTTGGCTATTACTTCCAATTTTTTTTTTGTCTTTATGAGACAGGGTCTCCCTGTCGTCCCAGCTGTCCTGGAACTTGCTCTGTAGCTGGCCTTGAACTCACAGAGGTTTGCCTGCCTCTGCCTCCCCAGTGCAAGGATTAAAGGCATTCGCCACCACGCCCAGCTACTTCCAATTTCTTAACTCCTTTGTTTTTCCACTAGGCACAAGCAAACACGGACCTACTTTCTGTCCTAATGGGTTACTTTACTCTGGGATTTTATAGAAAAAGAATCACACAGCATGCTTATGGGCCACTTTTATGTAATCTTTGGAGAAAAGCCCATTGAAATCTTTGCTTATTAAAAACAGTTTATTTGTGATTTTTTTGTTGCATTGTAAGAGCTCTTTATATTATAGATAGTAGATATTTATCAGATAAATTCTTCCACATATTCTCTCCCTTTTGGGAGGGGTGTAGTATTCTTTTTTTTGGTATTTTTGAGACAGGGTCTCCCTTTTGTCCCAGCTGGCCTGGAGCTCGCTATGTAGACCAGGCTGGCCTTGAACTCAGAGAGATCCACCTGCCTCTGCCTCTGCTGGGATTAAAGGCATGCATCACCATGCCCAGCACTAAAGATGGTTCTTAGCCACCATGTGGATGCTGGGAATCAAACCTGGGTCCTCTGTAAGAGTAGTCAGTGCTCTTAACTGCCAAGCCATCTCTCCAGCCCCGTGTAGTATTCTTTTTTTAAAAAAAATTTTTTTTATTTAATTTTATTTATTTCTGTATGTGTATGAATGTACTGTCTGCATGCAGGTTTGTGCACACGTGTCGTGCAATGCCGCGGAGGTCAGAAGAGGGTGTCGGATTCCCCTGGAACTGGAGTTCTCCTGGAATTGGAGTTTCAGACGGTTTTCGGCCACCATGTGGGTGCTGGGGATCGAACCCAGGTCCTCTGTAAGAGCGGTCGGCGCTCTCAACCACTAGGCCATCTCTCCAGCCCCTAGTATTCTTTTTAAACTATTTATTCTTGGGGAATTTAACAAATGCATTCAGCATACTTTGATCCTATCTACCCTCTCTGCCCCCTATCCAACTCTTACTCCATCCCCTTCCATGTTCCTCTTCCAACTTCATGTCCTCTTTTTAAGAGAACAACCCAGATTCAAACTTAGTGCTACCCAAAGGTGCCTGGGTGTGAAGCTTGCCTGGGGATCTGGTCAACCTATTCAGGGCTACACCTTTGAAGAAAACTGACTGTCCTGTCATCAGTGGTCATCAACTTGGGGGAAAGAGGTTCATGAGCCTGTCTCTCATCCATGATGGAATATTGTCTGGCTCGATCTTGTACAGGGAACCACAGCTTATGTGAATTCATGCACTAACTCTGTTGTGCCCCAGAGACACTGCCTTGAGCAGTTTTCTCAATCTTTGTCTCTTACAGTCTTACCCCCCCCCCACTTCTGTGATGTTTTCTAAGCCTTGGGGTCAGGAGATGTGACATAGAAGTCTCCTTGGGGACTGAGCACTCCACAAATATGTCTACTCTGCACTTTTACAAACTGTGAATCTTTTTAGTAATCACTGCCCACTGCAAAAAGAAGCTTCTCTGATAGATACTGAGAGCTGGTTTAATCTGAGGGTATAGAGATAAGTTTTTTTTTTTTCCTGAGACAGGGTCTCCCTGTAGTCCCAGCTGTCCTGGAATTCACTCTGTAGACCAGGCTGGCCTTGAACTCACAAAGATCTGCCTGCCTCTGCCTCCCCAGTGCTAGGATTAAATGTGTGCGCCAACACGCCCGGTTGACTTTGGTGCCATATTTAAGAGGCCATTGTTTTACCCAATGTTATGGATTTATACTAATATTTCCAAGAATTGTATAGGTTTAAAAATTATTTTATGTGTATGAGTATTTTGCATGCATGCATATGCGTATCACATGGGTGCAATACCTGATGATGTCAGAAGAGGGCACTGTATCTCCTAGAACCGGAGTTACAGATGGTTGTTAGTTGCTATGTGGGTGCTAGGAACCAATCGCAAGTACTCTGGGAGAGTAGCTAGAGCTGTTAACTCCTGAGCCATCTCTCAAACCTTGAGTTGTTTTTTTTTGGTCTTTTCGAGACAGGGTCTCACTGTAGACCCAGCTGTCCTGGAACTCACTCTGTAGTCCAGGCTGGCCTTGAACTCACAAAGATCCATCTGCCTCTGCCTCCCGAGTGCTAGGATTAAAGACGTGTGCCACTACATCCCGAATCAAACCTTGAGTTTTATAGCTTAAAATTTTGCATTTGTGACTTTGATCACTTATGAGTTATTATTATCATTATTATTTTTTTTATGGTGGAACAAAGACAAAGATGAAATTATTCTTTAAAAAAATTTTTTTGAGGCAGGGTCTCACCGTGTAGCCCTGGTTGGCATGTAACTTGCTGTGTAGATCAGGCTGCCTCAAATTCATAGAGATCCACCTTCCTTTGCCTCTAAGTGCTTGGATTAAAGGCGTGCGCCACATACCAAACGTGATAGTACATTTCTTTTAAAAAAATTTATTATTATTATTATTATTATTATTTTATGTGTATGAGTGTACTGTCTGCATGTAGGTTGGTGCACCCGTGTCGTGCAATGCCACAGAGGTCAGAAGAGGGCGTCGGATTCCCCTGGAACTGGAGTTAAAGATGGTTCTTAGCTGCCATGTGGGTGCTGGGAATTGAACCTGGGTCCTCTGCAAGAGTGGTCGGTGCTCTTAACTGCTGAGCCATCTCTCCAGCCCCGATAGTACATTTCTTATTGGAAACAATGTAAGTGGGAAAAAATATTTAGAATATCAAAAGAAAAAGATCCTGTTAACCAACAGTTCTATCACTGGCAGAAATAACTTTAAAAACTAAAGGCATTTAATAAAAATTAAGAAAAATTTTTAAAAAGGGCTGGAGAGATGGCTCAGCGGTTAAGAGAACTGACTGTCTTGCAGAGGACCTGGTTTCGATTCCCAGCACCCACATGGTGGCTAAGAACTGTCTTTAACTCCAGTTCCAGAGGAATCCAACACCATCTTCTGACCTCTGCAGCACTGCACGACACGGGTGCACCAACCTACATGCAGACAGTACACTCATATACATAAAAATAATAAATAAAAATAAAAAAATAAAAAACCCCCCAAAACCCCTAAAGGCATTTGTAGGTATAACAAAGCTGAAAGATGTGTCACTGAGGGCTGGACGCCACTCAGCAATGGCGGCAGCATGCAGGAGCCCATGCAAACTCAGACAGAAACCCAGCATAAAGAGCTGGAGAGTTACCTCCATTATTATCAGCACTGGCTGCTCTTGAGAGAACCTGACTTTGAGTCCCAGCACCCACATAGTGGCTAACAACTGTCTGTAACTCCAGTTCCAGGGAGACTCTAATGCCCTCTTCTGACGTCAAGCATTGCATGACATGGGTATGCTTGCATACATGCAACCAATACATTCAAACACAAAAAATAATAGTGATAGACACAGACACACACACATAAGACTAAAATTAATCTTGTTTTATTTGAACTTAAAACATTTGACTATAACATTTATTAATTCTTTGACAATCTCATACAATGTGTTTTGATCATAGTAACCCCCCTTCCTCTAACTCCTCCTAAATCACTTCCCACCTCCACACACCTTCCCAACATTGTGTCCTTAAAAAAAAAAAACCCACTGAGCCCAATTTGTGCCTCCCCAATACTTATGGATGTGGGAGTCATCTGTGGGAGTGTGGTCTACCTATCAAGGGCCACACCCTTAAGGAAAACTGACTCCCATTCTCCAGAGGCCATCAGCTGTCTGTAGCTCCTCAGCTAGGGGCGGAGGTTGTGAACCCTTCCCCCCTCCATTCTAGAATGTTGACTGGCTTGATTGGTGCAGACAACCACAGTTGCGGTGAGTTCATGGGTGCAGAGGCCCTGTCAGGCCCAGAATACATGGTTTGCCTCTGGTGCCTCCTGGCACCAGACTTGGGCCAGGAGTTCCCACAGAGGCCCAAGAGCCAGCTGATCCCTCAAATGTAAAATCAAAAGAAAGAACTTGAAGCCTAGAACAACCAGCTTTTCATACCTAATAAGAAAAATATGTTCGACCATCAGGATCAGGAAAGAAATTCCCCACACCATGCCAGTAAAAACATTAGCTGTTCAACACAAAGAGAGAATACAGAAAGCTGCAAAAGAAAAACAACAAATCACGTAAAAAGAAACCCATCAGAAGTACAGCTGACTTTTCAATGCAAACTATGAAAGCCAGAAGAGCTTGGACCAAAGTTGTGCCAGTTCTAAATGACTATAAAAGTCAACCCAAAAAACCTTACCAAGCAAAAATATCTATTAGGCTTGAAGGAAAAAAAAATCCTCCATGACACAAATAGGCTGAAAGAATTTGTGTTCACAAAAGCAGCCCTTCAGAGAATACTTGAAGCAATACAAAGAGAGGAAGAAAGGAGCAACTGTACCCAAGCAGCAACAGAAAGGACTTAATGAAGGTATAACTGTGGAAATACTAACCTAGACCAAGAATGCAACAGAAACTAAAGCAATACACACCTCTCAATAATAACTTTATCAATTGTCTGAACTCCCAAATAACACGATACAGGCTAGTAGAATAGATTAAGAAACAATATCCATCTTTTTACTGTCTGCAAGAAACCCATCTTACCAAGGTGAAAAGTTGAAATACATTCCAAGCAAATGGCACTAAAAAGCAAGCAGGAGTTGCAATTCTTTTTTGGGGGGAGAAGGGGAATCTTTTTAAAACAGGGTCTCCTTGAAGGCCCAATTGCCCTGGAACTCACTTTGTACACCAGGCTGGCCTTGAACTCACAGAGATCTGCTTGCCTCTGCCTCCTGAGTGCAGGGATTAAAGGAGTGCACCATCATGCCTGGCTAGGAGTTGCACTCTAATATCAGACAAAATGGACTTCAAACTAAAACTAATCAGAAGAGATAAAGTGGATCACTTCATTCTTATCAAAGGAACAATTAATGAAGGAGATATCACAATCATGAATATATATGCACCAAACTCTGATACATACTCATAATATTACAGGAAATTAAGGCAAAGATTAATCAGACCCGCTTCCAGGACAGATCAGAGATTAAAGGACCCATCTCCAGGATGAGTCAGAGAGCAAAGGATCCACCTCCGGGATGGATTAGAGAGCAAAGGACCCACCTCCAAGATGGATCAGAGAGCAAAGGACCTGCCTCCAGAATGGATCAGAGAGTAAAGGACCTATCTTCAGGATTGATCAGAGAGCAAAGGACCCACCTTCTTGATGGTTCAGAGAGGAAAGGACCCACCTCCAGCATGGATCAGAGAGCAAAGGACCTACATGCAGGACAGATCAGAGTAAAGGACTCACCTCCAGGATGGATCAGAGAGCAATGGACCCATCTCCAGGACAGATCAGAGAACAAATGACCCACTTCCAGGATGGATCAGAGAGTAAAGAACCCACCTCTAGGATGGATCAGAGAGTAAAGGACCCACCTCCAGGATGGATCAGAGAGTAAAGGACCCACTTCCAGGATGGATCAGAGAGTAAAGGACCCACCTCCAGGATGGATCAGAGAGCAAATGACCCACCTCCAGGATGGATCAGAGAGTAAAGAACCCACCTCAAGGATGGATCAGAGAGTAAAGGACCCACCTCCAGGAAGGATCAGAGAGCAAAGGACCCACCTCCAGGATGGATCAGAGAGCAAAGGACCCACCTCCACAACAGATTGGAGAGCAAAGAACCCACCTAATTTATTGATCAGACAGCAAAGGACCTGCCTTCAGGATGCATCAGAGAGTAAAGAACTCACCTCCAGGATGGATCATAGTAAAGGACTGGGCTCCAGAGTGGCTGGGAGAGTAAAGGACCCACCTCCTAGATGGATGGAGAGTAATGGACTCACCTCCAGTATGGCTGTAGAGTAAAGGACCCACCTCCAGGATGGATCAGAGTGTAATGGACCCACCTCCTGGATGGATCAGAGAGATAAAAAAGAAAAAATAAGAATCAATAGAACAGAAAAAAAGTTTGTCATAAATTTTATATTAATTTGTATTTAAATGTAAAACAGGAGGGATCAAAGAACTATAAATCATAGAATGAAATCTTGAAAAAAGTTCTAAGCAATATTGGATCCTTTCAAATGTGTTTCACCTTTTAGGCTTTACTTAACCAATTTAAAAGAAAAAATATTACTGAAAAAAAGACTCTGTTCCCATGTTTTCAGACCACATGATTTGTGACCTACGCCTGAGCTGAGCACATGACATCTTAAATAATAGGTCATCCTAAATCATGTTTGTCTTTAAGTGCTTTTTTTTTATTAACTTTTTTAAATTTTAATTTTTTCTTTATTATTTTCTTATGTGTATGAATGTACTGTCTGCATGTAGGTTTGACCATGTCTGTGCGTCTGCAAGTCATAGGAGGTCAGATTCCCCTGGAACTGAAGTTAAAGACAGTTCTTAGCTGCCATGTGGGTGCTGGAAATTGAACCTAGGTCCTCTGCAAGAGCAGTTGGCGCTCTTAACCGCTGAGCCATCTCTCCAGCCCTGCTTTTATTTGTTTATTTATTTTTGGTCTTTTTGAGACGGGATCTCCCTGTAGCCCCAGCTGTCCTGGAACTCACTCTGTAGACCAGGCTGGCCTTGAACTCACAAAGATCCACCTGCCTCTGCCTCCCAAGTGCTAAGATTAAAGGTGTGCACCACCCGGCCAGCCCCAATTTTATTTTTTATTTATTTATTTATTTTCAGCCCTGCTTTAAAAAATCAACCTAAAATAACACCATTTCTTAATTTCAGCACTCTGAAAGAAAAACACAAACAAACAAAACCCAGGCGGATTTGTATGGAGATTTTCAGGCCAGCCTGGTCTGACAAAAAGCTCTAACTCTAATAAATGCTCTAGTAATATGGTTATTAAAAACTCAGTTAAAATAAAACTATAAAAATAAAATGAGCCTACCACCTAGCCCAGTCAATATCACTTCCTGTGTGTATACCCAAAGGATTACATCCTATAAGGAGAGACACAGGCACCTCCATGTATGGCTGCTCTTTTCCAAATAGCAAAGAGCTGGAAACAACCTAAATGTCCCCCCACTGATGAGTGAGATAAAATGTGGTACATCTACACAATGAGTAGTATGCAATTGTAAAGAACGACAACATCATGAAATTTGCAGGTAAATGGTAAAACTTGAAGCTGAAATGCTAAGGGATGTGACACAGACTCAAAAAAACAAACAACATATGTTGTCCCTTTATTTTTGGATCCTTGCACCAAATCCCTATTAGTGAGTATATATCTGCATGTAATTGCAGGAACCAGTAAATGAAAAGGACCAGGAGGCAAAGGGAAAGAAGGAACTGAGAGACAGGAAAGGCTGGTAGGTGACAGGTGTTACTGAAGGGGGAATGGAATATGAATCAGGGTATCTAAGTGGAAGGGGAGAGGAAGGGTGATAGAAGAACATCTGGGGATAAAGGAGGGAAGGAACCCAAGAGAAGTGGGGCCATGGGAGACCGGCAGTATCAAGGGAGAAATGGGGATACTTTAAATGAAGAAGATGTGGAGGGAGGGCTAGACAGGTAAAGAGAGTGAAGAGATATAAATAACGCCTTGCTGGAGTAAAAAAACTTGAGCAAATCACATACATTTCACAGTCTATTGAGAATTTACATATACAATACCTTTACATTAATCCACATGCAAAGATGAAGGCTGCATATCAAAAAACAGTACCAGACAAGAGAAACCTTCCTTTGAATTGTTGGCAAGGGTAGTACAAGAGACTCCCAAAATTTCACAAGCTATTGCCACAGCCCTTGATTGCCTCCCAGAACCCGAATGTAAGAGCCTATTGCTGAAGACAGGACATAGCTCAGAGACCAGATCTTGAGCAACGGAGCTGGTTCTGACCTGGAAGCCACCACCCCTGAAGGCTTGCTCTCACAGCTGTGGAGAACACTATGCAAGCCAATAAGGGAGAATAGCAATCGATGGTCCAGCCTCAAGACCAAATATCCATATCAATGATCAGCACAGCATATGATGCCAATGCAACAGTGGCACATCTATCTTAGGGGAGATCAATGGCTATCCAGTTGGACCGAAAGCCCACACACTAGGAGGAAACTTATGTGAGGTATTGTTAACATAGTCAGATGCACACAGCTGGAGAGGTCACAGATCTTAGACAGTTCCCCAAGGGACTCAGAGCTCCTGGACACAAAAGTGCATACCATACACACAACTCTGGCTAGATAGTGGGACCCCCTGGTGCTTAAAGTCCCTGTCTTACTCCCAATCCCATCAGGCCAATGGGCTGGGCCTTAGGTGTGAGGGAGAGTTGGTTTTGAGTAAAAGGTTGCATCAAGCATGTTGGAGCCAGTAAGAGGCATGTGGGTAAGATGAATGTGCATGTTTGAGATGGCTGGGCTTATGGTCCCTGTACTGGGAGGAGGTGTCAAGATGTTTTCTAGGCAGAGAAGGTGTGGAAAGGCTGAATGACGGTTTGGAATTGTGCTGTTTTTACTGATGGAAGAAGGGAGAAGCCTATTCTGAGTCTCTGATGAGGATAGGGATTTTTATGATGTATTGGCCAGGGCTGGAGTGTTGGTCATAGCTGGACCATTTCTCACCTTGTCTAACTAAAACTCTCACCTAAAACAAACACATAATTAAATAAAAGTAATAAAAAATTTTACGTTTAGGGGCTGGAGAGATAGCCTAGCGGTTAAGAGCATCGACTGCTCTTGCAGAAGACCCGAGTTCAATCCCCAGCACCCACATGGCGTGAAGAACTGTCTTAACTCCAATTCCAGGAGAACTCCAGTTCCAGGGGAATCCGCAGCCCTCTTCTGACCTCCGGGAATTGCAATGACATGGGTGCACAAACCTCATGCATGCAGACAGTACATTCATAGCACATGAAAATAAAATTTAATAAATCAATATATAATATTGCAAATATCAGACTCACATCAAAAAGAATATCCATTATGCAAGTGTGGATTCATATCAGATGCAGTGGATGGTTCAATATATAGTTAAATCTTATAAATCATGATAAATGGACTGAAAGACAAAAAGCACATGATTATCTCAAGGATACAAAAATAGCTTTCAACACAATCCAGTATCCCCTGCGATGCCTTACAAGTCCTAGAGGGAATTGGACTAAAGAAACATTCCTAAATTAAATGTAATAAAGCCATATACGAAGAAAGCCCACAGCCAACATCATCTCTAAATGGAGAAAAGTTAGAAGCATTCCCCTTAAAGACCAGGAACACAGCAAGGCTGCACACTATCCACCACTCCTCTTCAATATAGTTGCTTAATACACCGGTGCTAGGGTCAATAAGATTCGAAAAAACAAAATTAAAGGAGTAGTAATCAGGAAAGAGTATAGTAAGTATTCCTTTTGGCAAGAAGATATGATAGTTTAACCTAGAAGGATGCTAAGAACTCGCCCAGAAAACTGAGAAAATAATAAAGTTTCAAGTAAAGTGGCAGGAATAAAAAACAAACAAAAAGAAAAATCAGCAGCTTTTCTTTACACCAACAATAAACAACTGGGAAGGAATATAAAGAGACCTTCCCAATCACAATGGCCTCAAAAAAAAAAAAAAAAGTTCGTGGGAATAAACCTAAGCAAAGGGACCAAAGACCTCGACAACAAAAATTTTAAAACCTGAAGGAGATGGAAGATGACATCCAAAGAGGGAAAGACCTCCCATGCTCATGGATTGGGAAAAATTAATATTAGTAAAAATGTCCATTCTAACCCAAATTAATTACAGATTCAATTGAATCCCAATCAAACCCTCCATGAGCTTTTTTGCAGACTTGGGTAAAAAATCCTTAAATTCAATGGAAAACAAATATTCTGAGTAGCTGCCCCTGAGCATAGAGTGCAAATGGGGGGGGTAACTTTACCAGACTTCAGCTATTTAAGGGCCTGTGCATAAAGACAGCCTGGTACTAGGCTACATAAAACAGACCCGTTGACCATGGAACACGAAAATTGAAGATCCAAATCTGAGCTCATATAATTTCAGCTATCTCATATTCGACAAGGGGCCCAAAAAATCCAGGACAGCTGGGGCTCAGGGGAAACCCCTGTTTGAAAAAGACCAAAAAAATTTTTTTTTATTTTTTTGTCTGTATATCCCAAATCTTAATTGGCTATTGGCTCTCTCCTTGGAGGAATAACCCATGGCGATGCCACAAAGCTTGCACCCTCTAATGGTCAGGAGATGTTATAAGCCACAGTAAGACCCTGTCCCATATTCCAAAAAATGTAATTCATTGGATTACATATACCATCCAAATATCTGTGTCTATACCAAAGTAAACCTATGAATACAATTAAACTTGTTTATACCTAATATATATGTAATTGCTTGTGGCTTCATTAGTAGGATCGAAAGTTTCCTGGACAAAGCGTCAGCCCATGAAAGAAAAACAGCCAGAATGGACCAGATTCCAAAGACAACAGCTTCAGAGAAGTAGAACTGTTTTGCCTTCTCATCCACCCTGTGCCCCTTGTCTAAGCTTAGTGAAAATCTGTGGGAGAGGGGGTGTGGTAGAATGTAGGGCTGGTGATTGGAGCGAACGGTGAACCTACGCAATGTAGCCTGGACACTCATTTGGATTCAACTTGATTGAACATACAAGCCCCTACCCCTGCTGGGATGGTGGGACCAAGGGGCTGTGTGGGGTTAGGCACAACTGCTTGGGCCAAATTTGTTTTACGTGAAGGATGCTTTACTCATAAATTAAGTCACCTATTGCTAAAAATGGAAAAAAACTGAGAGAAAGATGCAGGACAGGTTTTTTTTTTTTTTTTTTTTTTTTGGGGTGGGGTGGGGTGGATGGGGGGAGGGAAGGGGAATATGCCTGAACTGAAATTGGAAAATGATGTAGAAATACACAAAGCATCAATANTAATTTTGAGTCTTTTAAGGGTTCTCGACACTGCTTTCCATAATGGTTGTACAAGTTTACATTCCCACCAGTAGTGGATGAGTGTTCTCCTTTCGCCACAACCTCTCCAGCATTTAGTGTCTTTTGTTTTCTTGATCTTGGCCAGTTTATTGGACTGAGATGATACCTTGCAGTTGTTTTAATTTGCATTTCCTTAATTATTAACTATGTTGAGCACTTTTTGAGATGTTTCACAGCATCTTTACTTTCTTATTGGTGAAGCCTTGTCAGCTCTTTCTCCATCTTTTGAGAGGTCATTTGTTTTCTTACTTCTGTTTTTTAAGTAGTCTCTATATTCTGATGTTAATGCTCTGTCAGATGTATCCACTAGTGAAGATTTCCTCCCACTCCATGGGTTTTCTCTTCACTTCCTTGATTCTCTTGCTGCACAGAAGCTTTTGAATTTGATGAGATCCCAGTTGTCAGCTGTTGACCTTATTTCCTGTTTGTTTAAGAAAGTCTTTTGTAGTTGGCTGCCAACTTTTTCTTCTATCACCTTCAGGGTTTGGGCTTTCAGGTTGAGATCTTTGATCCACTTGGAGTTTATTTTTGTACAGTTGTGAGATGTAGGGGTTTAATTTTATTCTACAAACGGTGATCCAGTTTTGCCAACACCACTTGCTGAAGGGGGTATCTTTCATCCAATGAGTTTTTTGTTTTGTTTTTTGTTTTTTTTTTGTTTTTGTTTTAGCAAGGGACCCACCTCCAGGATGGATCAGAGAGCAAAGGACCACTCTCCAGGAGGATCAGAGAGTAAAGGACCCCCTCCAGGATGGATCAAGAGCAATGGGACCCACTCCAGGATGGATCAGAGAGTAAAGTACCCACCTGCAGGATGGATCAGAGAGTAAAGGACCCACCTCCAGGAGGATCAGAGAACAAAAGAACCATCTACAGGAGGATGAGAGTGCAAAGGACCCTCCTCCAGGAAGGATCAGATAGCAAAGGACCAACCTCCAGGATGGACCAAAGAGCAAAGGGCCCAACTCCGGGGTGGATCAGAGAACAAAGGACCCACATTCAGGATGGATCAGAGAGCAAAGGACCCACGTCCAGGATGGATCCGAGAGCAAAGGACACACCTCCAGGTTGGATCAGAGAGAAATGTACCGTCCTCCAGGATGGATCAGAGAGCAAAGGACCCACCTTCAGGATGGATCAGAGAGCAAAGTACCGTCATCCAGGATGGATCAGAGAGTAAAGGACCCACCTCCAGGATGGATCAGAGAGTAAAGGACCAACCTCCAGGAGGATCAGAGAGCAAAGGACCCAACTCCAGGTTGGATCAGAGAGCAAAGTACCGTCCACCAGGATGGATCAGAGAGCAAAGGACCCACCTTCAGGATGGATCAGAGAGCAAAGTACCGTCACCCAGGATGGATCAGAGAGTAAAAGACCCACCTCCAGGATGGATCAGAGAGTAAAGGACCAACCTCCAGGAGGATCAGAGAGCAAAGGACCTACCTCCAGGATGGATCAGAGAGTAAAGGACCAACCTCCAGGATGTATCAGAGAGCAAAGTACCATCATCCAGGTTGGATCAGAGAGCAAAGTACCGTCCTCCAGGATGGATCAGAGAGCAAAGGACCCACCTTCAGGATGGATCAGAGAGCAAAGTACCGTCATCCAGGATGGAACAGAGAGTAAAGGACCCACCTCCAGTATGGATCAGAGAGCAAGGGACCCACATCTAGGATGGATCAGAGAGTAAAGGACCAATCTACAGGAGCATCAGAGAGTAAAGGACCCTCCTCCAGGAGGGATCAGAGAGTGAAGGACCCACCTCCAGGATGGATCAGAGAGGAAAGGACCCACCTCCAGGATGGATAAGAGAGTAAAGGACCCTCCTGCAGGATGGATCAGAGAGTAAAGGACCCACCTCCAGGATGGATCAGAGAGTAAAGTACCCACCTCCATGAGGATCAGAGAGCAAAGGACCCACCTCCAGGATGGATCAGAGAGCAAAGGACCCACCTCCAGGATGGATCAGAGAGTAAAGGACCCACCTCCTGGTGTATCACAGACCAAAGGACCTGCCTCCAGGATGGATCAGGGAGCAAAGGACCCTCCTTCAGGCTGGATCAGAGAGTAAAGGACCCACCTCCAGGATGGATCAGAGAGTGAAGGCCCCACCTCCAGGATGTATCACAGAGCAAAGGACCCACCTCCAGGATGGATCAGAGCGTAAAGGACCCTCCTGAAGGATGATCAGAAAGCAAAGGACCCACCTCCAGGATGGATCAGAGAGCAAAGGAACACCTCCAGGATGGATCAGCGAGCAAAGGACCCACCTCCAAGATGGATCAGAGAGCAAAGGACCCACCTCCAGGATGGATCAGAGAGCAAACGACCCACCTCCAGGATGGCTCAGAGAGCAACGGACCCACCTCCAGGATGGATCAGAGGGAAAAGGACCCTCCTCCAGGATGGATCAGAGAGCGAAGTTCCACCTCCAGGATGGATCAGAGAGCAAAAGACCTGCTTCCAGGATGGATCAGAGAGCAAAGGACCCACCTCTAGGTCGGAACAGAAAGCAAAGGACCCTCCTCCAGGATGGATCAGAGAGTAAAGGACCCACCTCCAGGATGGATCAGAGAGTAAAGGACCCACCTCCAGGAGGATCAGAGAACAAAAGAACCATCTACAGGAGGATGAGAGAGCAAAGGACCCTCCTCCAGGAAGGATCAGAGAGCAAAGGACCCTCCTCAAGGATGGATCAGAGAGTAAAGGACCCACCTCCAGGATGGATCAGAGAGCAAAGGACCCACCTCCAGGATGGATCAGAGAGCAAAGGACCCACCTCCAGGATGGATCAGAGAGCAAAGGACCCACCTCCAGGATGGATCAGAGAGCAAAGGACCCACCTCCAGGATGGATCAGAGAGCAAAGGACCCACCTCCAGGATGGATCAGAGAGCAAAGGACCCACCTCCAGGATGGATCAGAGAGCAAAGGACCCACCTCCAGGATGGATCAGAGAGCAAAGGACCCACCTCCAGGATGGATCAGAGAGCAAAGGACCCACCTCCAGGATGGATCAGAGAGCAAAGGACCCACCTCCAGGATGGATCAGAGAGCAAAGGACCCACCTCCAGGATGGATCAGAGAGCAAAGGACCCACCTCCAGGATGGATCAGAGAGCAAAGGACCCACCTCCAGGATGGATCAGAGAGCAAAGGACCCACCTCCAGGATGGATCAGAGAGCAAAGGACCCACCTCCAGGATGGATCAGAGAGCAAAGGACCCACCTCCAGGATGGATCAGAGAGCAAAGGACCCACCTCCAGGATGGATCAGAGAGCAAAGGACCCACCTCCAGGATGGATCAGAGAGCAAAGGACCCACCTCCAGGATGGATCAGAGAGCAAAGGACCCACCTCCAGGATGGATCAGAGAGCAAAGGACCCACCTCCAGGATGGATCAGAGAGCAAAGGACCCACCTCCAGGATGGATCAGAGAGCAAAGGACCCACCTCCAGGATGGATCAGAGAGCAAAGGACCCACCTCCAGGATGGATCAGAGAGCAAAGGACCCACCTCCAGGATGGATCAGAGAGCAAAGGACCCACCTCCAGGATGGATCAGAGAGCAAAGGACCCACCTCCAGGATGGATCAGAGAGTAAAGGACCCGCCTGCAGGATGGATCAGAGAGTAAAGGACCCACCTCCAGGATGGATCAGAGAGTAAAGGACCCACCTCCAGGATGGATCAGAGAGTAAAGGACCCACCTCCCCGATGGATCAGAGAGCAAAGGACCCACCTCCAGGGTGGATCAGAGAGCAAAGGACCCGTCTCCAGGATGGATCAGAGAGCAAAAGACCCACCTCCAGGATGGATCAGTGAGTAATGGACCCACCTCCAGGATGGATCAGGGAGCAAAGAACCCACCTCCAGGATGGATCAGAGAGTAAAGGACCCACCTCCAGGATGGGTCAGAGAGCAAATGACTCGCCTCTGGGATGGATCAGAGACAGAAAAATAAAACCCAGAATCAGTAGAATTAATATCTATCTATCTCTCATCTATCTATGTATCTATCTATCTATCTATCTACCTATCTATCTATCTATCTATCTATTGTGTCCTGGGTTACCTCCAGAGAGATCTCACTGTGGGAGTCCTCTATAGGACTGATAGTGTTTGGTGGGGATTTCTTATTTGATTTTCCCATGTTGTTGATTTTTCTTTGTGCTTTTGGCATGTGGATTTGATTCCTTTTGTTTGTAATCTGATTTGAAATTCAAGAAAAAAAAAAAAGAAAGTACTGGTGAAATGCAAGTTTCATGAACACAGGCAACCCCAAATATAAAGAATCTTTATAACTAATCCTACATGGAATTAGAGGAAACTTCATATGTATCTAATTGACAAACATGGAAATCATAACTGAGAAAAAAAAATGCTCCTATCCTACTTACATTTTAGCCTTTCTCTTGAAAGTGGAACTTAATAACCTATACTGTTTCTATATCAGCATAATATTGTTTAATGCTCTTATCTGCATTTTTATGTGTAATGTATTCTATACTTCAAAACACATTTTAAACTGCATATTTTTTCAAAATAAATTAAAAAAAAAAAGATGGCGAACCAGTGTTCCAAGCATGGGGTATGAAGACATGAGCAAAACTTCTGGGTACGGCTTCCAGCAAAGTACTGGTGTGTTGTAAGGGCCATAAAGTGTTCAGGCACTCAACTGCATGCATATGCCATGGTACCATCCCCTACCACACACACACACACACACACACACACAATCTCTTTACTTTTTACAGCCAATAAAAATGAGGCCACAAATAAGGAAATAATGAATTTATGTTTTGGTGAAATGTCACCATGTCCTCTCAAGCTAAGCAACAGATTAGGAAATTTTGGAATTGTTCAGCTGTGGTGTAATGTTATAATTTTACTGTGAACAAGTCTAAGAGCCTTAAAGAGTTTTCCCATTAATCGTTCAGACCGTGTATTAGTTTCCTTTCCTGCTACTGTGATAAATTACTCCAACAGGAGCACTTAAGGCAGAAAGCCCAACACTGAGGGGAAATTGAGGCAGCAGGAACTAGAAACAATTGGTCACATCAAGTCCACAGTCAAGAGCAGACGGTGATGAATCCATGCATACAGTCTAGTGCTCAGCCCACTTTCTCCTTCCTTACATAATTCAGGATTCCCTGCCCAAAGAATGATGCCTTCCCTCCCCTACCCCCATGGTGGGCAGGTTTTCCCACTGATCAAGATATTCCCAAAGACATGCCCACATACCAACATAATTTAGTCAGTCCCTCATTGAGATTCCCTTTCCAGGTCATTAAAGATTGTGTCAAGTTGACAATGAAAATCAGCTATCATATAACTATAGCCCACAGAAGAGTTTTGATTCTAGAAAATAATGCCTTAGGTGCAGCTTCTGCCAGAAGACCAGGGCTGGTCATGCCTTGTATCTGTGTTACTAAAAAAAATGAGGTCACGGGCTGGGGATGGAGCTCAGTTGGTAGATCGTTTGTCTAGTATTCAGGAAGCTCTGGATTTGATTTCCAGCACCCTGTAAAACTGGGCATGGTGGTACACCTGTAATCCCAGTTCTTTGAAGATGGAGGGAGGACGATCAAGGACAATTCAAGGACGTTCAAGGTCATCCTCGGCTTTATAGTGAGTTCTACGTCAGCCTGGGTTCTGGGAACTTGTTTAATAAAAACAAAAACAAAACAACAACAAAAAATAAAGGAACATGGCTAGCCATGTGTTCTTTCTCCCTCCTTCCCGCCTGCGTCTATCAGTCCCTATTTATCTTTCCCACTTTACTGCCAACATTTTTCAAATGTGATATGACTTTTCCTTCCTCAGCATCAGTTCACATTTGTCTTATACACCTGGTTTCTTTTACAGAAAAGAGACAATAAAGGAATAGCGACTGGTTTTGTTGTTTGTTTGTTTGTTTGTTGAGACCAGGTCTCCTCAGCTGGCCTAGAACTTGCTATGTAGACCAGGCTGGTCTTGATCTCACAGAGGTTCACCTACCTCTGCATGCTGAGATTAAAGGCATGTGCCACCACACCCAGACTAGGACTGCTTTTTAAACAGTCATTAAAGTAGTCTTTTGTAGACACTGGCTGTCTAGTCACCTACAGCAGCTTCCTTATGATTCTGCAAGTAAGTTACTAAGGCTTGGACAGGTAGAAGGACTTACCCAAAATCCAAGTGGGAAATGACTGAAGAACTGAAGCCAATCTATGAACCCAGAGTCACTGCCTCCCAGCTCATCACCTGGTGCCCTCTAGGAGACACCATGTGCTTTGCCACTGTCACGTTCTCTGGTTGGCCTGTTGCACCTGTGCCGGAGGCCCACCAGGTCTGGTGACCTCTCTAAGGTAGACCTGTTTATTCCTGGCCCCCTCTCTTTTTCCTTTTGGCTGTTGCCTCCTGCTCCATCTGTTCACGGCACTAGTCAAAATACATTGCAGAGGAGGCGCTGGAATGGACCCCAAACATAGAGCTTCCAGTGGTAGAATCTCAGGTGTTGGTCATGGGTATGGCATGGAAGTCTCCAGGCCACCATCCCACAATTGAGGGATCCAGTGGGGCATCAGGGTTCATGCCTGACCATCCACTGATGGTCAGCAGCTTGTTTTCAAGTCTCCACGGAGGACCAACAGCCACCTTCTTTACAGCTTTCCAAAAGCAAGATTCAAAATTGTTCGGTTTGAGCAACCAAGAGGTGCGTAATTGTCAAGCAGGAGACATTGTATATGCTGAAGTTGATTCTTTTTGAAAGTAGAGTTTATAATGGAGGAAAAACAGAGGGTTTCCAGGGCAATGAGGTTGCTCTCTATGACACTGTGATGGGGACAGGCATCCTTTTGCTTCTCCAGAACCCACAAAATATATAATACCCAGAATGGCCCTTGTGTGAACTGGGGACTCTGGGTGATGATAACCTGTTATCACAATGGTAACAAATGTCTCCCTGGGGGTGGGATGGTGACAGCAGGAAGCCCTGTGTGTTGGAGTGAGGCACTGGGAACTTTGTATCATATTCCATCGTGCTGTGAACTTTAAACTGCTCTAAGAATAAAATCTGTAAAAAATAGAATTTACACTTAGAGAATGGAAAAATTATATTTAAGACAAATTTCTTCCAATCTGTGTAGAGGAGTTTGGGTACTGGTCTGCTATCACTTTCGAAAAGTGATCCCATGGTTAGGGACAAGTGAACGGATGAGGCCCAAAGGCCCAAACAGCCCCTGGATCTGTGCACAAGGCCAGTGAGCAGAGACTGTGGAGGCCAATGGAATGGAAAACAAAAACAATCTTCCCTCAACTTTGCAATCATGAAAAAAAAAATCTGGTCCTTAGCTCCTGGTCAGGACTTTGGTCATCTGTAAGAAAACATGGATTTAGGACACCCTGAGAAAATGTCCTAGCTAATGAGGCCTTGTTTGGTTTTTATTGCATTTGAGTGAGGTCTGAGGTTTCCCCAGTCGCCTGTGTGCAGCCCAGGCCGACCCCTGGGGTTTGGAATCAGGATGTAAGTTCCTGACGTGTGAGCCCCACACCACGCCCTGGCTGCACTCTGCAGCCGGAAGGCCTTGGGGAAGCCCATCTGGGCTCTTCCCAAACAGCCCTGTTTGCTTGTCTTCTCGGTGACACTCTGTTTATTCAAACCCTTTCTCCCCTCCGGAGAGACAAAGCTTAACCTTTTTTTTTTTCTTTTTTGTTATGATCTGCTTTTCTTTATCATCCTCACAGCTGAGAAGAATAAAAATTCTGAAGACAAAATAAAAGAAGGCAGAGCTGGGGGAGAAGGACACATTTGACTGTCCCTGTGGCTGGGGTGTGGCTGGCAGTGCGTACATTCCTGGGCAGCTGGGGCCCTTGAACACACAGGCTGTCATTTTCCCCTGCACCGAGGCAGAGTCATAAACCCTCCCGACGACGTGGGTGGCCTCTGTGAAGACACGGCGTCTGTCCCATTCAGGAACTGCCCTCTCTCTACTGGGGCCCCATGGCAGGCGGGATGTTTGTTGTTTAAATAAATAAACTGGTCAGAGGCTTGCTGGCTGCAAAGGCTCCCAGCTCTCCCTCCCACAAGGCAGGTCCCAGAGCAGGGAAAAGGCCACCAACAGAAAGAGGCCGCTGATGCCACCCACTGCGACTCACCCTTCTGCCGGTCACCTACCAAATGGTGCCGAGCAGCCAAAGCTGTGGTCAGTGCATTCTATAGTAGGGAGCTCAATGTGCAAGTGCTGATGCCCTGTGAACCCTGCCTTCCTAGAAATGCCAGGGACCTGAGGGAAAGTGAGGCTCCTTCAGGACCCCAGGGCAATTCTCTCTTGTCTAGGCAGTAGGCCCCTTGACCCCTTCTACAGTGAGGAAGTTGGGTAGCTGATCTTCTTGTTTTTCAAATGCTCCACGGGGTTCTTTTTCTGACCACCTACTGACCAAAATCCTCCAGGAAGCTCTGAGTCTTTGATTGCAAATGTCAGCCTCAAGGAAACCTTTTTAGAAGTCCAAATCCTATTGAACCAACTGTGTGACAGAAGTCTATGCACAATGCAAGTTTGACAAGTGCAGAGCTGGACCAGGCCCTCCTGAGAGCTGGGTTTTGTGGGTTCTGTGTACCAGGGGGTCCTAGAAGCCTGGTGTTTGTTCAGAAAGCCACAGGTGCCCAGTTATTGTTTACAGATGAACAAATGACAAATTCAGGAGGTGAGTTACACATTGGTTGGCATTTCCCCCTGTTCTTAATCTCTGTGCATCTCCCTAGGGCTGTTGCTGGGATGGTGACAGGTCCTGGCTACCGAGAGATGGGCAAGTGTCTCCTGCTATGATGCTTCTAATGGGACGAAGATCAAAAGTAGAAATTTCTTGGCATCTTGGCTCCGTATAATTGAAGTAATTAAAACCAGAATAGTGTTTTGAGGCTCTGTCAACTCTGGGAGCTGGCTGTGTATCCCAACAGGATGGGTGGCTTTTACGTAATTGTCTACTTTGGGATAGAGTCTCCCTTAGGTCAGGAAGCTGCTCACAGCATGTCTACCCATGTCCTTGTGGCAGGGTCTTAGAGAGGAGATGTCCCAACATAGTAATTTCCCCAGGATACCAAGGGCTCTGTTTAATGAAGGTGAAATGATGCTTGCTGGGGCAGGGTCGTCCCTGATTATCCTAGAGATGAGGAGTGGAGGGGAAAGGGGGGGGGCAATGGCATTCAAGTGGTGAGGGCCCAGAGAACCCGCTAGGAACAGGAGCCATTCAAGTGGAGAGGGTCCAGGGAACCCACTAGGAACAGGAGCCATTCAAGTGGCGAGGACCCAGGGAACCTGCTAGGAACAGGAGCCATTCAAGTGGAGAGGGCCCAGGGAACCCAGTAGGAACAGGAGCCATTCAAGTGGAGAGGGTCCAGGGAACCCACTAGGAACAGGAGCCATTCAAGTGGTGAGGGCCCAGGGATCCCACTAGGAACAGGAGCCATTCAAGTGGAGAGGGCCCAGGGAACCCGCTAGGAACAGGAGCCATTCAAGTGGAGAGAGCCCAGGGAACCCGCTAGGAACAGGAGCCATTCAAGTGGTGAGGGCCCAGGGAACACACTAGGAACAGGAGCCATTCAAGTGGACAGGGCCCAGGGAACCCGCTAGGAACAGGAGCCATTCAAGTGGAGAGGGCCCAGGGAACACACTAGGAACAGGAGCCATTCAAGTGGAGAGGGCCTAGGGAACCCGCTAGGAACAGGAGCCATTCAAGTGGAGAGGGCCCAGGGAACCCGCTAGGAACAGGAGCCATTCAAGTGGAGAGGGCCCAGGGAACCCGCTAGGAACAGGAGCCATTCAAGTGGAGAGGGCCTAGGGAACCCGCTAGGAACAGGAGCCATTCAAGTGTTGAGCGCCACGGAACCTGCTAGGAACAGGAGCCAAAGGGCGGGGATCCCCTATACAAAGTCTCAGCATTTAGGAGCCACAGGGAGGGTTATCTAATGGTGGCCTCAACTTCCTCAAAGCCCCTGCTGAAGATGGTGAAAAGTGACTATCCTTCACCAAGGCAGGAAACACCTTCAGCTCTTGGTTGGGCTGACAGTGGAGACAGGGCTGGGAGTATGAGAAGCCCCTCTCTCTCAGGCAGAGGCTGAAAGGCAGATTCTCTGTCCTTCTTTCTGAGGAGATAAGAGTTAATTCTAGATTTTTACTCTGGACAAAGGTTAAGCATTCACGTTCCCCCAGGCCACCAGATGCATCCAGGGCATCTGAAGTCCACCAGACACATCTGAGGCTGGAGAAACAGGTCCGGTCTGAACTGATAAAAATTCCCCTAAACCAGGTTCCTTTAAAATATCCCCCCCACCCCCACCCCCGAGCTTCTCCCAGCCTGCTTCGTCAGAAGGGTAGCAGTCCAAGCTCAAGCTTGAATTAAGACTCTTTGTATTTACATTGGAGCCGCATGTCTTGGTGGTCTTTTGGGGGTCCCAGTGATCTGGGCATAACATATGGGGGCTCGTCTGGGATCCCCCAGACCCTCAGGACCCCGATCTGAAGAGTCTAATACTGGTCAGTAAGTGTCTCAGTCTTGTCCTTTGTCTTTTGTCTTTTCTGTGCTTTTGTTTCAATCAGACCTTGAGGCAGCTGAAAACTTCGGCTATAGGTGGCCTAAAGTGGATGCACTGGTGGGTCAGAAGCCAAACTGACCCTGGACAGATGAGGTGCCTGACCAACAGAATCAGTGCAGAGGTGGATGAGGTGCCCCCCCAACTGAGTGAGTTTTTCTTTTTAGTGCAGAGGCAGATGAGGTGCCTGCCCAGCCAAAACCAAGTGCTTGGATTTTTCTGTGTCTTTGGTCTCTCCTCGACCTGAGTGTTGGTTTGTCTGTTTTGTGTCTCGTGTTGATTGTTCTTTGTGGTTATCAGACTTTGATGGATGTTATGGGACAGACTGCTCCTTCCTAACCCTTCCCTTCTCCAATTCCAACTCCCCAAACTAATGCTGTTTATCCTACAGGGAGGGTAGCTGCTCTAGTGACTATGGAAGCAAGTTTTGTGTGTCTAAGTGCAATCTAAGTTTTGTGTGTAATTGTCTCATGTTGGTTCTGTCAAACAAAGTGGACACTTCAAGTTTCAATCCTTAATGTGCACAGAATTATTCATTTTTGCATGCCAGACTAGATATGCACGTGCAAACTTTAAAACCGCTCTTACAGAGGACCCGGGTTCAATCCCCAGCACCCACATGACGGCCGAGAGCCGTCTGAAACTCCAATTCCAGGAGAACTCCAGTTCCAGGGGAATCACCCTCTTCTGACCTCCGCGGCATTGCACGACACGGGTGCACACACCTGCATGCAGACAGTACATTCAAACACATACCGAAATAAATTTAAAAAATTAAAAATTGATATTTAAAAATGCATTTAAAGGCCTAAAATTTGGATACTATAGACATCTCTAAATTTATTGTCTCTGAGTCTATCAAATGCTTCACAACAGATGGTAATTTTTATGGGAATTAACCTCTGAGTTGACTGTTTACTGGAATTATCTAATTTTTGAGACCTTTGTGAACCAGAGTCAGGGCTGGAAATGAATTCTTTAACTGGCTTTTTTGGGGGGAGAAGGGGCAGTTTGTTGCCCCTTGGGACTGGGTGTGGTGGCACACACCTTTAATCCCAGCACTCAGGAGGCAGAGGCAGGCAGATCTCTGTGAATTCAAGGCCAGCCTGGTCTATAGAGCTCCAGGCCAGCTGACACTAAAGGGAGACCCTGTCTCAAAAAAACAGAAAAAAAGAAAGGAAAGCATGTGTGTTGGTAATTTCCACATGCATGGAAATTACACATGTGTATGTGACTATTGGTAATTTTTTACCTGAAGTAAATAACAGGGGGTTAGAGAAAATAAACACTGAGTAGCTGTCTCCATTGAAATAGTTTTGGCATTGGTCAGGTCCCTGCCTTATTCCTAATCCCATCTAGCCAATGGGCAGGGCCTTAGGTGTGAGTGAGAGTTGTTTTTGAGTAAAAGGATGCATCAGCATTTGGAGCCAGTAAGAGGCATGTGGGCAAGATGATGGCTGGGGCTTATTGTCCCTGTACTGGGAGGAGGTGTCAAGATGTCTTCTAGGCAGAGAAGGTGTGGAAAGGCTGAACAAGGGATTGGAATTGTACTGTTTTTACTGATGGAAGAAGGGAGAAGCCTATCTGAGTCTCTGATGAGGAAAAAGTCAGGTTTATAGGGATCTTTGTGATGCGTTGGACCATTTCTCACCTCTCTGTGAGGCTGGAGCTAGGCAGTGCAGTGACACAGCTACAAGCTGAGTAGACCAGGCACTGCCAGCAGAGAGCTGGGTTCTCCCAGAGGCTCACAAGAACCAGCGCTACCCAGATCTCAATTTTAGACTTTTGAAGAATGTTTGTACTTTGGTGAAGCAACCTAGTTGATCACTGATCTACCTAGAAGGGAGAGAGACAGTGCAAGTTACAAGCCAGTTTTTGGGTTTAGAGACATCTCTCCAGAAGACATACATCTATCCCCAGATTTTTAGGTGATTTCCTAATGCTTTTTGTCACCTCCTTTGTCTTTAATGACCCAGTAGGGTGCCTGTCAATAGCTGTGAGAAGCAGGCTGCCTCATGAGTAGAACCTTGGTTAAAGCATGTATTTACAAAAATCTACCCAGATGGCCCAAATAACTGATCCAATTTAATCCTAAATTAAAAATAGGAAAATTTACCTCACAGCTAGACGACCTCAGTATTGTACAAACTGTGAAGTTTAAAGTGTTGTTATGTTGACTGTTATAAATGTAAGAGTCAGATCTTACTCTGATTTGTTTTCATCTCTAATTTAGAGTTTTCATCAAGGTGCTAAACATATTTGTTTCATAGAGCTGTTTAAATGAATAGGCTTGCATCTAATGCTAATGATTTACTTGATATCAAGTAAACTGTCATGTGAGCTAAAACATTAAACATTCCCTCTTCTTAATAGCGCACTCTGCAGACCTTTCACTCCTTTTCCATTGAGTTTGAGTTAAGAGTTCTTACCTTGTAGCGGATCAGTATTAACATCTAGTTGGTTACAGAGGCCGACCATGGGGCTCTCCATGTGGATGCTGGTCACACTGACTGATGGAAAGGGTATTTTTTGTGGTATTGAGGTGGCAACCTCAGTGACCTATAAGGACTGAATTGAATTTTAAGCTAATGTGAAATCTTGGCAGAGACTGTTTTAATAAATAAATGCCTTAAAGGTATTTAAAATATTCTTCCATATTTCAAAATGTAAAATGTAACATGACAGATTTTATGTGTCTGACATTGTGTCCAGGAAGGAAGGGCAGCCTTTAGGCCCTTCACAATCTGCTATTGGAGGCCTGACAGGGCTACTCAAATCCTCATAGACATAGTCTTTGGCCCAGAAGGAAAGTTTAAAAAGTTGCTGTGTGAAGCTCTCTGTCATTGACCATTTGCATCCCTGCCATAAAGCAAGCAGCATGGTTACCTGGGTGGATATAGAGGGTGTTTAGTCCTGATATGTTTGAAACTAAGAGCTCAATTTTTATTGAGCATTTCTGTGATTTTTCAAACTATTGTATCTGAGATAACTGTCCCATCTCATTACACAGGAAATAAATGTTAATTACTTAGTAAATCTGCACAATTAAGGGTTATGAATGTTATGTCTCATAGTATTAAAAAGGTAAAAGATGTTAAAAAGGTATTTTTTAGTAAGAATTTATGTAAAGATGATAAAAAGTCTATGCAAGTGATAAAAGTCTGAGGAGGTTTGTTGTGACAGGTAAAAAGGACACTATATAAATAAGCTTAATTTTCTAAAGTTCAGTCAACTAGTTTAAAAATCAAAATGTATATCTAGTCAAGGTTTGTTTAAGAGTGTTTGGTTTTAGTCCAACCTTTATATGCATATCACATGGCACTTCAAGGTTTAGTAAAATGATAAGATACCTGTATTAAGTTAAATTGGTATAAACACTCAAGTTGGTTTACTAGTGGCCTGAATAGGATTGTGAATATACAGAGTTGTTAATTTTCAGTCCTCTCCTAGCTTGAACTTGACTCCCTGTTACAGGTTTAGATTAAATGGGCACAGGCAAATGGTGGGTTACCTATGGCTACTGAAAAATGTACTTTATGTTTCTTGCAAGAGTTGCTTTTGATATTTCCTTTAACCTAACCAGATTCTATCTTCCTGAACCAACTGCATGCAGTCCAAAAGAAGACAGTTTGGATGGACTTGGTAATCCTTATCAGTTTATTTCCTGTCTTCTGGTATGTGTTACAACTCCTGTCTTTCTGGGAAAACTATAAATCAGGATAAAAGGTCTGAAAAAGAAAAAGATTGTTCCCGTTTGTAGTAATTGTAGTGAACAGTTTTACATTTAAAATAAGCACACACCTTTAATCCCAGCACTCAGGAGGCAGAGGCAGGCAGATCTCTGTGAATTCAAGGCCAGCCTGGTCTATAGAGCTCCAGGCCAGCTGACACTAAAGGGAGACCCTGTCTCAAAAAAATTAAAATAAGCCTGAAATTGTTTAATTTGATCTTGTGGGTTATGCCTGCTTAGCACATGGTGTTAAGTCCCTCCTCCAGTCAGTATTATACAAGGCTGCTTGAACTTTTGTCCAAGCCTTATCTAGAATATTATACAGTAATTAAAGGTGTTAAGCTGGTGTAACTTAGCCTTTCTGGATGTATAATGACCATACTTAAATGCCCATACCAATTCGGCTGAAGGACCTAAGGAATAACTTTGTTCCTTGCCCTCTGAGGTCAACCAGTCCTGGGGGTCTATGTCTGGGGGCATCTCTTGAAATGTCCTGCAATCATAAGTCACCAGTCCTCCTAGGCAGGGAGGTCTTCGAGACCCACTAACGAGACTCTAGCTATTGTCTAGTCTGTAAAGAGGAAAGTCTTCAAAAAGGGAAGCCTGGTCTAGAAAGACCTGACTTTGTCCTCGTGTGGATGGAACTGGTAAATGAAAAACTGAGAGGAACCAGAGGCCTCCCCCCCCCAAAGTCTAAGTGGCCCCTGAAGACCAGATCCTCAACTGACCTTGAGAAAACAAAAGTTGGTTAATCTGGGCTAATGTATGGACTTAGACACCCAAGAAGAAGAGTATAACCAAAAGATAAGTAATCATTATATTTCCTTTAAAGTCTGAAAGAGTGTGCCTCCAAACACTAGATTCTAAGTCATTTAAAGTCATATGAGATCTGTTGTTACCAAATAATAAAGTTTCCTCTTTCTCCTTAAGCAGTTACCTGAGGGAAAACTCACATCATGACTATCGAAAGCTCCTGGAAAGCAGATGCTGAATCCAGAGACCATGGAAAATGAATAAAAGGAGAAGCTGAATAGTGGATGCTTTGGAACCCCTCATTGAGAGACTCCAATGGAATTTAAGTTGGACATTTAATTCACCCCATTCATCTCTTGGTTCCCTGCCTTTGTACCTAGCTACTCTCGCCTTCACCGGCACTGGTCAAGGATTTTGTTCTCTCTATAGTCATACTTTTTGGGGTCTTTTAGATCCACTGAGCAGGGGTACCCAAGTCACCACCTCCCTACACCCCTTTTCAGCATAGAAGTCAGAGTGGTCAGCACCCCGATTTCCTCTTGGCAATTGGGGTATCCTCCTCAGAGGGTAATGTGATAAAGCATAGGAGCTAAAAATTGGCTAGGCAGTTTAGGGTCAAGACCCCCCAGAGAGTTAGTTTCTTTCTTAGCTGAGAGCTGAAGACTTCCTGGACCTGCCAGTGAACTTGCTCTTCTGGTTGCTCTGTTACTAACCCTGGGACTATGTATACTGAACAGGTTAGTCACCTTTATGAGAGAAAGATTGGGGGCAAGTCAGCTAATGACCTTAAGGACACATTATACCCAACTTGATCCACACCACCTAAGCAGCCAATATGATAATGTAGACCAGAATACTTCTGTCTAAGCTAGGCAAAGAGAGACCAAGATTGGCCGCTTGAGTAACAAGAGAAGATGGGGGAATGGGGAGATAAGAGTTAATTCCAGACTTTTACTCTGGACAAAGCATTCACTTTTCCCCAGGCTGAAGTCCACCAGATAGATCCGAGGCTGGAGAAACAAGTCTGGTCTGAACCAATAAAGAAAAATTCCCCTAGACCAAGCTCGATCTTGAATTAAGACTCTTTGTATTTACATCGGAGCCGCATGTCCTGGTGGTCTTTTGGGGGTCCCAGTGATCTGGGCATAACACCTTCCATTTCTTCAGTACTGTACTCCGAATCTTTGAGGAACTCATGTGCTGAAAGCTTGGTCCCCAGGGTGTGCTAGTGAAAAGGGATGGAACCTGTAGAGGTGGGGCCTGGTGGAAGTTAGCTCATTGGAGACAGGGCCTTAATGAGAGTAATGGCACTCCGCTCCTTCTCCTTTTTGATTTTTGGCTGTGAGGTGAGGGGCTTGGCTCTGCTTCGTGTCCCCTTAATCATGTGCTAGCTTATCCTAAGGCTTCCAGAACTGTGATTCAAAATAAAGCTGTTTATATATTAAATGATGCTGGACATTTCATAATGGCGATGTAAGCTGACTCTCGGAAAGGACACTGAGGCTAAAAAATTTGGATATTAGTGGGGAAGGACAACTTGGAATAGACAGAAATCTCTGGGGCATTTGTGTTTACACGTGTAGGCTTTTTATTATCTGAAAACTATGACGAGACCCTTTGGTAGGATGAGATGAAGCTGATGCCTTGGGGACAAGGCTCAAGGCTGTCAAAATTGGGTAAGCTTTAACTGGGCCTGTGGTTCTCAAACAGGAAGCATCTACCCCCATCTCGTAATGTCTGAGGGACATTCCTGAGCATCCCATTAGAGTCATTTAAAAATCCTACTATCCACAGAAAATGCCATGAAAACTGTGATCTGGTCTAATATGTGCAGCCCTTCTTGTGTATGCATCAGAGGCAGGGTTCACATAGGAGGCCCCATGTTGTGAAGTAGGTCTGTGAAACTTCTCTCTACTAAGAAAGGCAGCCACAAGGCACACTGTGTCAATTTGAAATGTGTTGGCCCTGCACTGCAGATTTAGCAACGGAGACAGCTAAATCTCAGAATATTTTCATGCAAGTATGATTTAAGACCATCTCTCCCAGCCAGGCCCTCTGAAGTAGGAGAAGTAAGAATCTCTACTTGAGGGACCTTGAAAAATCTGAGTGAGCATGGCTGGGTCCAGGCTGAGGCACTCAGACAGACCTCTGGGAGGAGTCTTCTCTTTGACAGAGCATCAAATTCAAACAATAGAGCTGTGAAAGTTCTCTGAGGGGAAGCATGGTGCATCAGTAGCCAGGGAAAAAGTGGGTTGCCCTTCACACAGGCTGACTCCAGTAGCAAGAATGGGATGGGAGGATGAATAGAGTCGAGGTTGCCTCACTGAAGGAGGGAGCGGCTAGGTGAGGAAGACCACCATGCTGGAAATAGGACGGCAGAGCAGGGCCTCCTCCGAGGGCCACTCCTCCTTCGACTTCTAATCTGGGTCAGCGTCTGTCCTTAGTCCATTCACTGTCGTATAACAGAACTCCACAGTCTGGACTTCTTATAAACAACAGAGATGTCTCTCTATGGTTCTGGAGGCTGGTGCGTCTGCGACCAGATGGCTGCAGGTTCAGTGTCTGTTCATCCATTTCATCCATTGACAAGTCCTCAGATGGCCAAAGAGACAGGAAAGCCCTCCAGGGTCTTTTTTTTGAAGAGGCCAATCTCATGATTTAGTCCCTTCCTGTAGACCCCATCTGAGGCTGCCGCCTACGAGTGCTGGGTGGATGCAGACAGTGATCACAGCTGTGTCCTTAGACTGGCCTGCTCTATTCTACCTTGGGTCTTCAGAGATGATCACTTGGTATCTCCTGAGATCCTCACTCAGCAGATCTTTCTATGCTAACTGATCCTGGGGCACCTGCAGATACTTTTTGAAATTCCTTTAGTCATGAAGACAAAGAAACGCCTACAACCCAGTTGTGAATGGGAACACTGGACTCCATACCAAGCCCACATGTGTAGAACAGTGACAACTATTAAATTATGCCTTGGTGTCTGACAAAAACAAATGTCTTTGAAATTAATGAGCTCAATTTCAATATAGCTCTGGATGTTTTTGTTTGTTTTTTCCTTGAGATGGAGTCTCACTCTGTATCCCGGGCTGGCCTAGAACTCACTATGTAGATTAGGCTGGCCTCAAACTCACAGAGAGCCTCCGGAGTGCTGAAATTAAAGGTGTACACTACACTACCATACCTAGTTTGTATGCTTTTTTAAAAGACTGAGTCAGTCATACCATGCATATTAATTAATTTGTTACTGTGATAAAATACCAGTTCAGTTCTATGACATTAAGCCATGACTTCATTTCTCTGGGTCTTACTTCCTTATTGATAGAATTGTTAAAAGACTGAAAGATTCTAATTAAGCAGTCAGTACTATCCCTAGCACTGAGCAGCTAAGAATTTGCCTCTGTTGTTACTGAGATTATGTCTCAGGCTTTTTTCAAAGGTATAAGAAGTGTAGGGGCTGGAGAGATGGCTCAGTGGTTAAGAGCACCGACTGCTCTTGTAGAGGACCCGGGTTCGATTCCCAGCACCCACATGGTGGCTAAGAACCGTCTTTAACTCCAGTTCCAGGGGAATCTGACGCCCTCTTCTGACCTCTGCATGACACAGGTGCACAATCCTGCATGCAGACAGTACACTCATACACATAAATAAATAAATAAATAAATAAATAAATAAATAAATAAAGTATTAAAAAAAGAACTCGGGGCTGGAGAGATAGCCTACCGGTTAAGAGTGCTGTCTGCTCTTGCAGAGGACCCGGGTTCAACCCCCAGCACCCACATGGTGGCTGAGAATCATCTGTAACTCCAATTCCAGGAGAACTCCAGTTCCAGGGGAATCTGACACCCTCTTCTGACCTCCAAGGCATTTCATGACACGGGTACACAAACCTACATGCAGACAATACATTCATACATATAAAAAATAAATAAATAAAATTAAAAAAAAAAGAACTGGCAATTTTCAGCAAACGAAAATATATTTTGTTCTTCCTTAACTATAAATATTTTAAGCTCTCTTACTATTTCCATAGTATTTGTGATATTGAATATGTCTTGAGATGAATTAATCAACATATAATGTAGCCACTACCTGAAAGAAAAGGGTATAAACAAAGGCTCAGTTCCTCAATGAAGCTTTGGAAATAGATTCTTCTTGAAGCTTACCTGTAGAGGGAAATGTCCATATTCTGAAGCACAGTGATGATGACCTGGACCGAAACTTGGCTAAAGCTTTCATTCCTGGTAAGAGTGTTAAGTGGGTGACCTAACATGCAGTGTTACTATGCCAACATTGTGGTGACCTGAACAGATAAAAGCTTGACTCTTAAATTTAGTTTTTAAGAGTGGGCCTGAATTCAGAGGACACTCGTTCCCTCAGACATCTCTTGGAACAGTCATATGCCCTGGAACTGTGTCCCAAGTTTGGTCCTACCCACAATTTTATTCAAAATGACTTCTCCAGCTTCAATTTGGGACGTACAAGCTTGGCTCCACCTTAATCATAATATACCATCCAGCCTTTTCATCCCTACGTCTAGAATATCTATTTAACCAAGATCAAGCATTCTTCCCTCCTCTGTGTGCAATGGAGATGGGCGTGCTTGCTTTCAGTGTTTGATATATTAATTCTCAAACTTACATTCATTCATTCATGATTCATTCATCATGTCTTTTTGGGTAGAGTACCAAACTGAGGTTGCCAGGAGACAAGATCCAGGGCTTAGGTCACAACACACGAGAGCACATGGTTTTGCTGGAGCTAATTAAAAGTCATTAGTCCAGATTATGCCTGCATACAAAAGTCATTCCCACACTAAGATGCTCTTGCCAAAGATCAGTACCTGGAAAAGTAGCTTCGTTGTTATGCTTTTCTCTTTTAAATGCCAGATTTCCAAGTCTTTTACTAATTTCGAATCAGTCATTTCAAGAAAGATGAATGAAGGGGTTTCCCAGATTCTGTACCTGAATAAATTGGAGCTGTGTATCTGCAAGTGTGTGCATGTGTGTGTGTGTGTGTGTGTGTGTGTGTGTGACTCAAGCTCGAGTTTTTATGCAAATTTAGAGGGCTGAGGTCAATGGTAGGAATCTTCCTCTAATGTCCACTTTACTTTTTAATTAATCTGTTTATTTTGCATTTTATTTACTGTGTGCATGCATGTGCACATTCTGCTGGACATATGTGATGGTCAGTTCTTTCCTTCCACCATGTGGGGCTGGGGAGCAAATTCAGGTGGTCAGCCTCAGTGGCTGTGCCTTTTCCAGCTACACTGCTAGTTTTTGTCAACTTTACACAAACTAGAGATGCTCAAGAAGAGGGAGCCTCAATTGAGGAATTTCCTCCATTAGACTTGCCTGTGGGCATGTCTGTAGGGAATTTCCTCCATTAGACTTGCCTGTGCGCGTGTCTGTAGGGAATTTTTCTTTCTTTCCCTCTTCTTATCTCCACCCCCCCTTTTTAAAAGACAGGGTGTATGTAGCCATGGATGGCCTAGAACTCACTATGTAGACCAGGCTGGCCTCAAACTCATAGAAATCTTCCTGCCTCTGTCTCCTGAGTGATGGGTTTAAGGTAGGTACCATCATCCCCGGCTTCTGTGGGGTAGCGGAGCAAACCAGGTGGAAAGCAGTGTCCTCTGCAGTCTGTGCTTCAGTTCTGCCTCTGGATTCCTGCCTTGAGTTCCTGCCCTGACTTCCCACAGTGACGAATCATTATCTGGAAGAGGAAGATTAAATAACCCTTTCCTCTCCAAGTTGGTTTTGGTCAGTGTTTCATCACAGCCATAGAAAACGGACCAAGGCACCTGCTAAGCCAGCTTTCTGGTCCCTCCACCTTATTGGAGCAATGGCTGAGCAGTTAAGAGCACTGGTTGCTCTTGCAGAGACCCAGGTTCAGCTCCCAGCACCCACTTGGTGGCTAACAACCATCTGTAACTCCAGTTCCAGGGCATCCAATGCCCTTTTCTGGCCTCTGTGGGCATTTCATGACACAGGTGCACTTACATGCAGGGAAAACATTCATACACATTAAAAAACAAATAGCTATTTATTTGGTCTCTTTTTTTTTTTTTTTTTGAGACAGAGTCTCCCTGTAGCTCCAGCTGGCCTGGAACTCACTATGTAGATCAGGCTGGCCTTCAACTCACAAGAGATCTACCTGCCTCTGCCTCCCAAGTGCTGGGATTAAAAACATGTGCCACCACACCCAGCCAATGGTTTTTTAATTATAAAAACAACAACAACAAAAAAAAAAACAACAGTGTCAGGGCTGGAGAGATGGCCTAGTGGTTAAGAGCACCGACTGCTCTTACAGAGGACCCAGGTTCGATCCCCAGCACCCACATGGCAGCTGAGAACCGTCTGAAACTCCAATTCCAGGAGAACTCCGGTTCCAGGGGAATCTGACGCCCTCTTCTGATCTCTGAGGCATTTCGAGACACAGGTGCATAAACCTACATGCAGACAGTACATTCATACACGTAAATAAATAAATAAAATATTTAAAAAACCCCAGTGTCCTCCTGAACCTGGAGCACACTGGTTCAGGTAGGCTGCTTGGCCACCCTGGGATCCACCTGAGCTCAGGGTCTTCGGCCCACACGCAATTACTACACAGGGAGGCATCTCGTCCGCTCTCTTAGCTCAGTACATAAAAATCCTCATGGACTTAGGAGCAATTTATTCAGAAAGTTAAAAATTCATCAGCAACATAAAATAATGTCAGTGTTGCCCTTAATTTAAAAAGTGGCCAGGTATCTGTTTTCCTGTTATTTACTGCACCTGTACATTGATCCTTTCATATTAATTGTATATGTTCAAGGTGTTTAGAAAGATGCTGAGGGGGGATACAGTGTGTGAGACAAAGCCCCTTTCTTCTGGGAATATACAAGGGAGATGAGAGAAATCGTGCCTCTCTCCTTTCCCCCTTGAAATTGCTCAGTGTGAGAAAGGTACCAATGGTCTTGCAACACCCATTGTCATCCTGCCGGAGAGAAGTGGCGACGGTCTGGAAAGGATAGGCAGGCTGTGGTCTCCTTCACTCTTCCCTTTCTGATAGAGGCATGCAGAAGCAGTAGAGGTGGGCCGAGGTCCACCTTGAGGACCAGACCCCCAGCCAGCAAACCAGCAACATAGAAGGAGCCTGGGTCACCCATGACTAAGGCTGCACGTGCAGAGAGGATTCTTGGAAGAGAAGTCAGTTAATTAGCTTGCATCTCATTGAAGTCATTGTTTTGGCAGTGGAAACTATGTAAGAGTTACTCTGACCCAGCAGAGCAGGGAGACTTTAGAGAGAAGTGACTCAACTTGGCTTCTAAGGCTGTCAGGAGAAAGCAAGGGTCACTACAAATGCTGCTTAGAGACAGCTAGGAGGGTAGGCCACCCGGGAGTGAGAGTATGCCAGTGAAGGCTTGGCGGGTGGGTGCAGAAAGAGAAGTCCTGGAGTTGAGAAAGCAAGCTGGAGAGGAACTCTAGTCTGAAACCTCATGGTGGAGGGAGACCATTGGTCCATAGCTTCTTTAGCTGTGTCACAGAATTCCTCAGTACTTGAAACCTTCTTGGGCAACAGAGAAGGAAGGGCTGTTTGGAGCCAGGGAGGGGAGGAGACAGACCCTTGTTCTTCCTGCTAATTCAACCAGGGAGTCTGCATGTTGTCGGGTGGGGGTATATGATGTGTACATATGGGTATTTATGGTGTGCATGTTTGTGTATAATGCATATATGTGTATGTGTGCCTATGTAGGATGTATATATGTGTATGTGTGTATTCATGCCTGTAGGATGTGTATATGTGTATGTGTATATTCATGCCTGCATGATCTATATGTGTATTATGATCTGCATGTGTGTATGCATGATGTGTATATGTATGTAGATATGTTTATAATGTATATATATGTAGATGTATGCTTGATGTATGCATGTGTATAGACTGTGCATGCATTATTTGCATGTATGATTTGCATGTATATGTGATGTGCACATGAATATGCATGCATGGTATATAAATATCTGTGTGTGATGTATGTGTGTTATGTATATGTATGTACATATGATGTGTATGTGTATGTATGTATGGTGTATATGTGCATGAATGTGTATATGTGTATACACATGTGCTTATATGTGTATTTGTGCATGTGTGTATAGGTGTGTGTACTGGGTGTGTTCATATATGAAGTGTGGGCATGCTTGCTGTGGTACATCTGTAGAGATCAAAGGCATCTTTGGGTGGCCCTCGCCTTCCAGCTTGTCCTTGCACATGCCAGGCTAGCTGGCCCAGTGGCTTCGATTCTTCTGTCCCTACCTCTTATCTCACCATAGGAGCACTGTGACACCTGTCACCATACACAGCTTTTACCTGGATCTGGGGATTTGAACTCAAGTCCTCATGCTCTTGTGGCAAGCGCTCTAGCCGCGGAGCCATCTCCTGACTCCAGAGTCTCTACTTGGTCTGGTTGCTGGAGAATTTGAGCTTCCATGTAAGCTTTCACTTGAGGAAGGTTGGGTTTTAAATATTTTGAGCCAGGCGTGGTGGCACATGCCTTTAATCCCAGCACTTGGGTGGCAGAGGCAGGCGGATCTCTGTGAGTTCAATGCCAGCCTGGTCTACATAGTGAGTTCCAGGATAGCTGGGGCTACAGGGAGACCCTGTCTCAAAAAGACCAAAAACAAACAAACAAATAAATAAATAAATAAATAAATAAATAAATAAATAGTGCCCTATCTGGGGTGTTTATTTATGCCTCCCCAGGAGAAGTCACAGAACAGATAGAGAGGTGGCAGCAGGACCTTTAAGATGTGGATTCAGCGCAGTACATAGGTCCCCCTGGTGGGGAGGGGATGGGGGCCACTCTCCATAGGGTTTAAAGGTAGTCTCATCCAGTAAGCTATTTCTCACAAGGCTGGGCCATTACATAAAACAACCCCAGTGCTTCTTCCTTTTATATTATACATGCAATTTCCCTTAGCATTTCTCTGACATGTGATAGAGTTTCCCCAGTAAGAGGCTGAACAGAGAGAACTGCTTGATCTTGGCTTTCAGCCTCTAAACTTGTGAGCTAAATACAAGTCTTTTTTTCTCTATAAAGTTCCCAACTTCAGGTATTTTTTTATAGCAACAGAAAATGGACTAACACAAAAAGAGGATGATTTTCTTGAGGGTGGATTCTGTGGATTCAGTTCTTTCCAAGCTAGAACCACAGATTCTCTATTTTTCTCTCAGGGAGAGTCCTTCTCTGTCCACCTATGTGATGTAAGAAAACTTTGAGAATCCCACCGAGCCACAGGGTTAGAATTCAGCCCTCTCTTGCTTGTGCTATAATAAATATCTGAGCTAAATTAATTTACAAAGAGAAAAGTTTCATTATGGCTCACAGGTTTGGAGGGTTTAGTTCATGGCTTTGGGCCTGGAGTGAGATAGCCCATCACGATGGGAACACAGGATGGAGCAAAACCTCTTAGATCATGGTCAAGGAGTGAGATAGCCCATCATGATGGGAACACAGGGTGAAGCAAAACCTCTCAGATCATGGTCAGGGAGTGAGATAGCCCATCACGATGGGAACACAGGATGGAGCAAAACCTCTCAGATCATGGTCAGGGAGTGAGATAGCCCATCACGATGGGAACACAGGATGGAGCAAAACCTCTCAGATCATGGTCAGGGAGTGAGATAGCCCATCACAAAGGGATAGTTAAACAAGACCTTACAGGTTCTGACTTGAGGAAGCTCACTGAGAAGTGATATGAAATAGATGAAACTATTGCAAACACTGAAGTGTTAATGAAAACATCTGTTGGGCAAATACTGTTGAGCCTCCTACCACATGCCTGATGAGTCTTCAGATGTTTTGGAAATATTTTCCTTATAACTGTTCTAAACAGGCAGCCTGAATGAAATGTTGCCATGTAATGTCTGGTTACACAAGATGTTTGAATGTTAGTTTAAAATTTTTATTAATATTTCACATTTTCATTTGAGTTTTCTTCTCTCCTTCCTTCCCTTTCTTCCTCCCTCTCTCCCTCTCTCCCTCTCTCCTTCTCTTCCTTTTTTTGAGACAGGGTCTTCTGCAACTCAGGCTGAACTGGAATTTACTATAGAGCCAAGGATAAGCTTAAATTTCTGATCTCGCATCCATCTCCTGAGTGCTGGGACTATAGACACGTGCCAGCATATCCATTTATGTGAACCCAGAGAACCCAGGAACCCAGAGCTTTGTACATGCTGGGCAAGTACTCTACCAGCTGAGCTACGTCCCAGCCCCATAGTTACTTTTTAAAATTACATTTATTTTTATTTATTTATCATTTATTATTTGTTTCTTTGTCTGTGTGTGTGTGTGTGTGTGTGTGCGCGCATGTGTGTGCGCGTGTGGTACAACATGTGTCCGGAGGTCAGAAGACAACTTGCTGGTTTTGGTTCTCTCCCACTACCATGAGAATCTCTAGAATCAAACTTGGGTGTCATCAGGCTTAGTAGTAGACACCTTTACAGTTGAGCCAAATGACTGACCCCACTAGTTTTTTTAAAGTAACTACTTAAAAAAAATTAAAATTGAATAACTTTTGTGTGTTCATGTGTACATACAGGTGTGTGTGAAGCCAGAGGTCTATGTTGGTTGCCTGATTCACCACTTTCCACCTTGTCGTCTGAGGCAGAGTCTCTCAGTGAGCAAGTGAGCTCCAGGGTTCTCCCTGTCTCTTCCCTACACTCACTCCACTGTGCACGGGTGTTATACTGGCAGAAAGCCGATTAATACATTTGGTCGTATTTATTTCTAATGTTGTATGTTCATGAAGAACAAATCGTCTTAAACATTAGAACTAAAATGTCATGATAAGCTAGTGTTCAAGGCCAGGCTGCACCTGTGAGTTTCCACTGTGCCTGGCTTTTTTTTTTTTTCTTCTCCTAACATGGGTGCTGGCGGTCTGCTTGGCTTCATGCTTGCTCATCAGGCACTTTATTTACCGCTACCTTAAAAGAAATTCGACACTGTGGTGTGCAGCAGTGCTCCTGTGGTGGCTGCCTTCACACGCATGAAACACAGAACTGCTTTATGAACCCAGTTGGTGGAGGAACATGGTGTGTTTGGGAAGCTTTTTCAGTACCGGGTGAGCAGGTGATGTTGGTCCCCAGACTGGATCTCCTGGAGGATCAGGACTACACAGTGTCCTGGAAGAACGGTTCAAACTGAGTGATTAAGCATCCCTTCCTCTCAGTCAGAGGATCAGAGGCTGATTGCTGAAATCTGAAGACTCTGCTTGTCACGACTGGAGGACAGTTATTAATGCCACCTGTCGGGTAGAAGCCAGGGCTGTGGATAAATATACCATACGAAGCCTGGCACTTCCTTACCCCAAGTCTGGGTGTGGAGGCAAAACAGGGATGTGATGTGATGTGATGTGATGGAAGGGAAAAGGGACCCCCCCCCTTCTGCTAAAGAGGTGGGAGAAGCCTCAGCGCCGACTTGACTTCAGCGCTCAGCAAGCTTCTTGGCCTTTCATCTACCACCTTCGTCATCTCTCATTTTGTGGATAAAGCTCTTCTGATGTTCAGTCGGTATCAGAAGAGAATCATTAACAGTGCGGATGCTGAAGAGCATGCTTTAACCATAAGCAGCCAGCTACTGCGAGTCTTCGCCCCTTTGCTAGGTTCCTCGCTGGAAGCAGCCCTGTGTTGCGGAGGAAGCTCTGGCTCTTGCAGTAGCAGACCCCTGACTGGCGCTCTCACTTGAGCTTGTAGTTTGGAGGCTCTAAACATCCCCCCAAGCTTAGTCGTGCTTTGGGGAGGTGCTAGAAACTTAGGGAGGTCTTTAGATTGAGGGGCTTGCCCTTGAAGGCGATGGTGGAGCCTCAGCTTCTTCCTCTTTCCCTTTCCTTCCTGGTTCATGAAGCGAGCACTTTTCTACCCACTCCTTCCATGAGGCACTGCCTGGCCACAGGCCCAAAGCAACAGCACCTATGAGTCATGGCTGGAACCTTCAAAACTGAGCACAAATAAACTTTTTCTCTTGTAAGGTCATTACCTCAGACAATTAACGTATCCCCATCATTACACATCATAATAGAGATGGAAAGTTGATTAATATATTTGGTCATATTTCTTTCTAATGTTTTCACAGGTTCATGAGGAATAAATTGTCTTAAACCTTAGTTCTAACTAACAGTGTGACAATGCCACACCTCATCTCTCGACACCAACTCAGTTCTCCTTGCATTTGGGCCATGCCCAGTGTGTGATCAGCTGTGGGAGACAGGAGGGTCACAGAACAGGTGGAGGAATGAAACTCGGCTTCCCAAAGGTGGAGTGGATCTCGACTTCAACTAGCCACTTTCTCAGCAAGCAGCAGGCTGGTCTGAAGCCGTGTCCCAGCAGCCTTTGAACTCACATTAGCTGCTGTTCCAGTCTGCTGGAACATTTTGTAAAATTCCACGATAAGGCGGTTCCAAAATCTCTCCAATACCACGTAGTTTCTTTTCAGATGAAAAAGAGTGATGAGAAAGACTGAGAAAGACCCACTCCCTGGGGGTTACGGACTGCCACAGCTCCGTGCCATAATTGCTTGCTTAACACGGAGCTGAAGAGTGTGAACAAACTTCGAGATGCTTGTGATTCCTAAATCACTGAAGCCTTCACCACGCTCACAGCCATCCCTGCAGACAATTGCTAGGCCCTTCTCTTGATGGACTTTTTATTTTGTAAATATTCTTCCTTTGGATTTACTCTTCTGGGAAAAACTGCAGTGTTTTGGCAACAACGACAACAAAAAAGATGAAGCACCCTTGGCGTCATCATCCATCTAACTGTGGTGTCAAACTGAAGGAAAAGTTACAAAAGTAGCACATTTAGTAACACCATTAACCTCTGAGCACTGTATAGGGTGCAATTCTGGGAGGAAGCTCTCCAATAGTGGCCCCGCCCCCCAGGCTCTTTGTACCTGTCACTCAAATAAATCAAAGAACTCTGCATATACTGAAAATAGTTTTCAGTTTGGGGAAATTTTTGTTCCAACTTTTACTTTCTTGTACATTCAATCTCTGTAACAAATTGTCTTTTCAAAGAATTAAAATTTGAAGCCTATTGTCTTGAAGTTGCCAAGTGAGAATGTAGGCTCTGGGCAGCTCATTTCTCTAGCACTTTCCTCTTTTCATTTTAAGTACTCTGTTAATCTGGATAAAATATGATTTTTTTTCAGTCATATTGTTATACCTTATCTGGGATTTATATTTCTTTTCAATATTTTGGAAGTGGCACTGAGGCTGTAAAGATGGCTCAGTAATCTTTGCTCTTCCTGAGAACAAGTTCTATTCCCAGCTTCTGCATTGGGCAGCTCATATCTGCCTGCAGTCCATCTCCAGGGGAACCAAAAACATCCTCCTAAGGCCTCCAAGAGGACCTGCGCCCACATGTACATAACCCCCCATACACACATATTCACATAATTAAAAATAAAATTGCAAAAATTGAGGGGAACCAAGATGACACTGTAGTTGGTATTTATCCTCACAGGTGAGACCTCCTAAATAGAATATTTTCTTAAAGACAGATGTCCTGTTAAGTAACCCAAAAATACAGCTACATATTAATTATTAACTGGATGGTCAATATAATCATCAGGGTTTTTGTTTTTGTTTTTGTTTTTTTAATTTTATTTATTTCTGTATGTGTATGAATGTACTGTCTGCATGCAGGTTTGTGCACCTGTGTTGTGCAGTGCCTCGGAGGTCAGAAGAGGGTCTCAGATTCCCCTGGAACTGGAGTTCTCCTGGAACTGGAGCTTCAGACATTTCTTGGCCACCACGTGGGTGCTGGGGATTGAACCTGGGCCCTCTGTAAGAGTGGTCGGCACTCTTAACCGCTAGGCCATCTCTCCAGCCCCAATCAGTTTTTAATATTATAAATGCTTCTTTCCAAAATAATTCTATGTTTAAATTGTAGTGTAATTTGGCTATTTCTGATTTAGATTTTGATTTCTTATTTTGATTTCTTTGGTCTTTTTGAAACAAGGTCTCCCTGTAGCCCCATCTGGCCTGGAATTTGCTATGCAGACCAGGCAGGCCTTGAACTCACAGAGATCTGCCTGCCTTTGCTGGGATTAAAGGTGTGGGCCACCACACCCAGCCTACAATGGCATATTTATTATAAAAATGACATGAAAGTGGAATGTGAAAGGGGCATTCAGGAGATGTTGAGAGGGGGTAGAAGAGGAAGAATATGATGAAAATTCACTGTATACAAGTGTGAAGTTCTCAAAGAACAAAAATTATGCTGGGTGTGGTAGTGCATGCCTTTAATCCCAGCACTTGGGAAGCAGAAGAAGGCGGATCTCTGTGAGTTCAAGGCCAGCCTGGTCTACATAGTGAGTTCCAGGAAGGCTGGGGCTACAGAGAGACCCTGTCTCAAAAAGACCAAAAAAAAAAAAAAAAGAATTAAAATTATATTAAAAATTAGTTAAAAATTAAAAGTTCATGCTGCGTTTCTATTTTGCATGGATAACAGTTAAGATTTCATGGCCCTTTGTGACATCAGAGAGGTGGTTTCTTGTAGGTTTTGATCCTCCTGGATCCCAGGCTGCCCCTTCTGAGTTCCCCTTTAGTTGTTTTTCATGTCCTTTCTGAGGCTTAATCTTAGGGCACATTGTTCTGCTTTACTCAGCCTTTGGTGGTATTTGTTCATTATGTGTCACCTAGGATCATAGTTACTGTGATCCAATACTTGGTAAAGCAACTTATGGAAAGGAGGGTTTATTTTGGCTCACAGGTTGAGAGTGCAGTCCATTATGGCAGGGAGGCATGACAGCAGGGGTGTGAGGTGGCTGGTCAGGAAGTAGAGCCCATGAATGCTGCTGCTCAGCTCTTCTCCTCCTGATCAGGTCTGGGACCCCAGCCAATGGAACTGTGCCACCCAGATTCAGGATGGGTCTTCTCACCTCAGTTAACCTAATCTAGAAAATCCCTTACTGATATACCCAGAGACTTTCTTCCCTGGTGATTGTAGAGCCTTTGAAGCTGATTATTAATCCTAGGATGTACCCAAGGGCTAAACATTCAGTCATTCTTTTTTTATTTAATTTTATTTATTTATTTATTTATTTATTTATTTATTTATTTATTTATATGAATGTACTGTCTGCATGCAAGTTTGTGCACCCGTGTCATGCAGTGCCTCAGAGGTCAGAAGAGGGTGTCAGATTTCCCTGGAACTGGAGTTCTCCTGGAATTGGAGTTACAGACAGTTCTCATCCGCCATGTGGGTGCTGGGGATCAAGCCCTGGTTCTCTGCAAGAGTGGTCAGCGCTCTTAACCGCTAGGCCATCCCTCCAGCCCAACATTCAGTCATTCTTACTTCTGCTTTTAGAGACAGTAGACGTAGGGATTGACAGCTTTAGAAACAGTCCAATGTGTGAGCACACCTATCAGACTGGAGGACCTGTAAGAGTTGCAACCAAAACTTAATCAGAGGTGAACTTGGGGGATGGGATAGGCAAAATTCTTTTCTAGAGTCTGCAAGCTCCGTTGTTTTAACAATTCCACGATGTTAAAACACAGTTTATGGATATTATTGTTAGGTTCATTTTGAGGGTAGACCCTGGCCGCTCAGAAATATTCAGAACTCCATTAAAGATAATTCAGGTTTTATTTTAGGGCATGTGGTGCTCTGGCATTTGGGTTGGGAGCATGACAGCCAGCAACCACATGGCCGCTTTTGCAGACTTTTAAGGAAAAAGTAGGCAATAGGGTGTGGGCAATAGAACACAAGTGCATAAGGGAAAGTAGGATGTAGGGTGTGTGGGCGCTTAGGGGGAGTAGGATGTAGGGTGTGTGGGTGCTTAGGGGGAGTAGGATGTGGGGTGTGTGGGCGCTTAGGAGGAGTAGGATGTAGGGTGTATGGGTGCTTAGGGGGAGTAGGACGTAGGGTGTATGGGTGCTTAGGGGGATTAGACAATAGGGTGTGGGCGCTTAGGGGGAGTAGACAATAGGGTGTGGGGGCGCTTAGGAGGAGTAGGATGTAGGGTGTATGGGTGCTTAGGGGGAGTAGGACGTAGGGTGTATGGGTGCTTAGGGGGAGTAGGACGTAGGGTGTATGGGCGCTTAGGGGAAGTAGACAATAGGGTGTGGGCTCTCTAGGGAAGCAAGAAATAGGCGTGGGTGCTTCTCTCTCACAGAGACCAAGCAAGGTTACAGCAACCTTCTCCCTGAGTGTAGAATGGTGGTCAAGGGTGAACAATTCTCAGGGTTTCCAGGGCCAAGTTGACTTCGGTCTTACATTCCACCCTTTTGTGTCATAGGGATGGGGGGGCAATATTTTTTCCTTGTAGCTGCTTCCTGCTGACAGGGGGGGATGATGAAAGGATTCATGACACAAGAGGGTGGGATGCTTTGTACCTGGGTATCACCATCATCCACATGGAGGTGTTCATATTTGTCTGAAGGGGCAGTAAGTAAAAGTTGATTAAAACTAGTATGGGTGAATTACTGGATTGGCAGCCTTTCTGGGAGTCCAGGCTAGAAGCTGCAAAGAATAAATGTGATGACTTTGTCCTTGGTCTCTTCAAAGACAAGCACACATCTGCTGTTCCTTTTACCCACCAAAACCCCACAGCCTATGGCGCCTGTGAATCTGCTAATTAATCTCCCACAACCCAAATCAGGCAGTCTCTGTGCAAACTGGATGCAACTGAGTGGAAAATAAGAAGAAACTTTTCTCCATATGTGTGTCTCTAGAAACATTACTAGGAATAAAATGAGAGATGACGAAGGTTGTGGATGAAAGGCCAAGAAGCTTGCTGAGCGCTGAAGTCAAGTCAGCGCTGAGGCTTCTCTCACCTCTTTAGCAGGAAGGGGGTCCCTTTTCCCTTCCATCACATCACATCCCTGTTTTGCCTCCACACCCAGACTTGGGGTAAGGAAGTGCCAGGCTTCGTATAGTATATTTAAATTTCATCTCTTGTGATAGTGCATTACAATACTCCTTGACATGTAAAACATTGGGCATTCCTGGATAGAGAATTGGGCAAGACTTTGTCATAACAGCTCAGTGGTCAAGGGCTGTTCTGCCTCGCATACATGCTCAGAAGGGACGAGCCGTCCTCTACCCGCCCCTCAGCGTCCAGGACATCCATGAGGCAGGATCAGCCTCCTTCCAGGAGGTGGCTGAGGGGGTTCTTGCTACCTTTTATATTTTTTTTCCCTGAGTTTGGAGGGAGGTGGGGGAAATAGCTACCATGGGAGCAGCAGAAAGCAAACTTGTTTGCGTCCCGGATGTCACAGGGCTGGCTTTCCCATGTGGCTTTCCTTCCTCCCGGATGTGGTCCTCAGCAGGCTTATGAGGTGTGAAGATTTAGAGCTGGTCAGAAATTCAAAACCTGTAAACACCAGACAGCAGTCATTGGAGGGACGTGAGAAACTCGCAAATGAACAACAAACGCAGCTGAGAAAGGCCGGACCCAGACCCACCAGACTGATACTTTTCACAGCCATGGAGAGAGGTTTAATCCTGCTCTCAAACCATATGGCACACTGAGCCCGAGTTGGGAACCGACTGGGAGGTGCTTGGCAGCTGACCGTGGAAACATAAACGCAAGGCATTTTGTTTCCTTGTGTGCACTTTTTTTCCTTTTAAATATTTACTTTTTGTGTTTTGCCAGGATGCAATTTCCAGGACCCCATATGCAGAACAGGCTGGCTTTGGGGGAGGGAACAGTGGGCAGGAGTGGGGAGGAGACAGCTTGACTCAAAGGATTTGTAATCAGAAAAAAAAGGACTTGTAATGCAATATTGATTCTATCACATCTGGGTTCTAGTTCACCTCTTTCCTGACTGGGTGGAGCTTAGACCTATTGCACACTTAGGGAATGGGTTTGGTGGGTTCTGGAATGAAGGGCTAGTGTTACTAGTGCTCCCTGTTCCTGTTCTTTCCTTCTTAGGAGCCCATACCACACCCACAGAGCATCTAAGAAGAAAGCTGACAAGCTGGTGGAAAATGCTTAACAGTCAGTAGGTGGTCCCGAAGCCAGGGACTGTGAGCCAACCAACCACACTGGTAGAGATGGAATCTCTGGCTTAGAGGCTGCAGATGGAGTAGCATTCACAATATCTCCATGCCACAGAAGAGGCAAGGCTGGGAAGAAGGGTGGCCCAGGGGTTGGGTTGCAGAGGGTAACAGCTGAAAGAGAGAATAGAGCACCAGCCAATTCCCAAGTGAAACAGAAGTGCACCTTAGAAAAATAAATAAATTAGTCCTGGGCTCCAAGCCATGTTTGAACAAAAATAATGTAAGCAATCAAATGCTCACTGTCTCTGGTTCTCTCAGGCTTCCAAACACATCACTTAGTGGAAGATGGAGGGTCTCTCATGATGAAGGAGGGTAGGGGTTGCACAGAGCTGGCCACGTGGTTGGAAGGCAGGCTCGGAGCTGGCAAATACAAATACAGATGTTCTGAACTAAAAATATATAATCCTGCCCCCTCCCATTGGTTATGAGGGCTGAGGACTGAAAGAAACATCCTAATATTCTCAGGACATCTCTGAGACATTCCATTTATTCCACATGCAACCCAAAGAGAACTAGACTTTCAGAGGCACCGTGCAAAATCTGGAGCAGGGAGGACAAGCCAGGCAGAGCAGGGGATGTTCACACCAGAGCAAGCTGTGAAATAAGAGCCATACCAAAGATGGAGGCCATGCATATTTGCACCTCACTTTTTGGTTTATAATGTCTTCTCCCTCATCATGACCCAGAAACACTAATGTCCTTATTTTCTAGAGCAGTGTTTCTCAAATGGAAATGTGTGTGAACTCCTAGGCAGATGTGTGGTCTCTTGTGGCATTGCTAAGCCACATTAGTACGCAGTGCTTAAAAAGAAACAGCCTGACTCTTGACGTTTGTTTTATGGCCACAAGTGGCCCTGAACTGTGTCTGTTCCTTCAGGTGATTCTTGGGAGCCAAAGCTTCTCTCATTCTTTTATTGAAACAGCATCTCCAGCATGAAATGGGGAAGTAGAAGTCAGGACCCACCCTTATTTTAGCAGAGAATCTCACTTTTTGATCCCTAAGCCTAGAATATCACGCACACATAACAAGCAGATTTCTATCACTGCTTGCAAATGAGAAAAACACACTGCTTTCAGTGCTTTTGATATGTAAAGCATGCATATATATATATATATTCATACTCTGTCTTATATTATCTTGGGGGGACAGCAAAGAGGGCTCCTGAGGGATTAAGGTCAGATGCTCATGGCATAAGAGAAGCATATGGCTTAGTCAGCTTGATTACATTATAAACAGTAACTTTTTGGTTACAAGATTAGGTAAAGGTCGTTAGTCCAGATTATGTCTGTATTTTAGAAGTCATTCCTATAGCCTGCATTCCCAGAGGCTCTTACTATATCTTAGAATCCTACTATCCTGTCTCTGACAAGTTCCCAGGAGATAGTGATGCTAGCCCATGGGCTGCATCTGAGTCATATTGTTCTTAATGTACCTACAGAATGCTCTTGTTATGTCATTTAATGGGAGTGGCTTGATTCTAATAGTCATTATTTATTTATGTGTGTGCACATGTGGAGAGGTACTCAGGTCCTCAGGCTTATGCGGCAGGCACTTTTATGTGATGGCCTGTGGTGAGTCATCTCAAGATTGGCCATAGCTACACCATATTATGAATCACAGCTGAGCCCAGTAGTTAAAACTTAACTCAAAGTATGTGAATAAAAGAAAAGTTTAATTCAACTAAATTGGGACAGGAGTCTGGTCAGTGTGTACCTGGTTGCTTAGAAACTAACTCACTCTGCATGGCTTCTGTACTTTACGCTTGGCTTGCTTTTAGAGAATAGAAATTATTAGAGGGGCTCACCACCCCTAAGCTTCGGAACTTAAACTTTTCACCCCTGGATATAATTTTTCCTATATAAATGCCTCCCAACTGTAACTGGGGGCTACACACCCTTGATTGAATGCTAGTTAAGTAGTCAGCAGCTGACTAAAGACTTTCTATTGGCTTTATTTTTGTGTTTTAGTGGTCTTCTTGGGTCAATTACCCTATTATAGAGCTCTCGTTCCAGCCCCTGGAGTGGCTGCACTCTGAGATTAAAACCACAGTGTCTGTTACTGGTCAGGCACTCTCCCTCCCAGTCTTGGTACCATATGTGCAGAGCCCTGACTGGATGAAACCTGTCATCTTTCAGTTGGTATAAATAGGAACTAGTCTATGTTAGGTCTGGGCTTCCCAGAATCCCAAGGGACACAGACACCCACTTCCTCCAGAGGCTGTCAATCTTCTGACCACTTCCTCTGTACCTGAGGCCCTGCCCCATGGCTAAAAGTGGGTGGGCCCCAGGTGCTATTGCTTTCTCTCTCTGCCTGCCATGCTGTCTGGTTCTACCACGTGTCTGCAGACAGCCCTTGCAGGAGGCCCTTGCTGGTAATCTACATGCAAATAAAGCATGTTCCTGGCGTGACTTAAGCCTCATGTCCCTTTTTATCTGGGGGCTGGGGCTGCACGGCCCTTTTTATAACCTAATAGTATAAAAGTCAGACAACCTAGATTCAGCCATAACTGAGCCATTAACTAGAAAAAGGAGCTAATTTTAGCTTTTAACCTTCCTGTCCTGAGCACCTTACCTATAACCAGAGAGCTGGATGGGGTTAGTGGTTCTCAACTGGACAAAACTAAGAAACAAGGTTCGAGTCTGGTTGGCCTGCCATAACAGAATGCCATAGCCCGGGTGGCTTAAATGAGAAGAATTTATTTCCTACAGTTCTTGAAGCCCAGAGGTCCAAGATGAAGGTGCTGTTTAGTGGGGCTCACAGAGAAAGTCCTCCTCCTGGTGTGCAGATGGCTGGCTTCTCAGTCTGCTGGCTCTGGAGCCTAGAAACCCAAGTTCAATGGGAGCATAGGTCTAGTTTATCTTCTCACTACATGCTTCATTGGTCTGGTATCTTTCCATGGAGGGAAACGAATCCTGTCATGGGGGCCCTCTTCACGACCTCATCTAAACCTAAGACCCCCACCTCCAAATATCACCACACATTGGCAGTTAAGATTTCAGCATATGAACGAATCAGTTCACAGTGTACACGGATAGTGTGCTGTTTTTTGGTTTTTTATATATGTCCTTCTAGATTCCTCTAAGAGAGTCTGACTGAGTCTGGGTGGGACCAGAAAGTTCTGGTTTTTTGTGGGCACTCACTTGATCCTCAGGGTCTTTGGCACTTGAGAAGCCCTGGGTTGATTGTTGACCAAGTTCCTATTACCAGCCAGTGAGAGAGCTGTTGGGGCCTCCGGACTACAGAGGCACTGGCCCATCTCTGCATAACCATTCTGCTTACTTCAATCTATAATGACTTGTTCTGGACAAAGAGTCAAGGGAGGGGATGGGGTTTATTAGCACACACATCCAAAACCTAGCAGCTCTGGGAGCCAGGCACACAGTAGGCCCATAACTAGTATTTATGGAGGGTCTTGCCTGGGACCCCTTTTAATTTTCAAAAGTGTTTAAAACATTCAGATAGTCTTTAGAGAGAGCTCAAAGGGGTCATATGACATGCTTTAGGGAAGAACAGCCCAGCTGCCTTTGTTTTTACTGTCCAGCAGGCTTAAACAACTGTGGGGACATTTACATTTCCCTCATCTCTCTGAGCAGCAGAAAGCAAAACAACTTGAGCTGTGACCAGAAAATGAATATAAACAAGCACAAAGAACAGAGCCAGTCCTTTGAGCCCTCCGGCCAGCTGCTTCCTTTATTCACTCCCTGCTGACCACAGGGCCTATGAAAGCAGCCGGTGACAAGTGGTGACTGAGGCTTCTTCCATAGGACCATATAACCCAGGAGAAAAGTGGGACATTTTTCTTCATTCTTTTAATCCCACGAGGAGTTTCCCATGACGAAAGGGAAGGGAATTCGAGGAGTTTCGTGTAGTGTGGGGCTAAGGAAGACGTCACTACAAAGGAGGGGGAATCGTGCTCAACAGATGGGAAAACTGAAAAATCACGTCACTGCTTACCTATCAAAAGAGCTAACTCAACAGTGGCGGTATCAAATGCTGGTGATGGCAAAGAGATGCTAGCTTCCTCTCACAGGTTTCTGGTAGGCTGATCTGCTTAAACTTCTGATCCTTTAGCCGTCACCTCCTGAGTGCTGGGGTTACAGGCATGCATCACCACATCCAGTTTTAGGCAGTTCGGGAGATCAGATCCAGGGCTTCTTGCATGCTAGGCAACACCATACCAACTGAGCTACATCCCCAAGACTGACCTTTGACCTTCCTATGAGCTAGTATGTGAGCCAGCAAGCTGCGAGTTCTAGCCAGCCACATGACCATGAATGGAAATATCTGGTATTCTGTGGTGCACCAAGTTGCTAAGCTATAATGATGGTCAATTGACCAGGGCTGTATCTTATATCTCAGGAGTGCACCAGTGCCCCAGTTTCTCTATGCCCTCCTCAATGCTTGTCATTGGGAGTTGACTAAAAGGTTGTTAGTTTGTTTCTCTCTCTCTCTCTCTCTCTCTCTCTCTCTCTCTCTCCCTCTCTCTTTTTTTTCTCCCCTTAGCCTCAGCTGGCCTGGAACTCACTCTGTAGACCAGACTGCCCTTGTACTCACCAAGATCCGCCTGCCTCTGCCTCCCAAGTGCTAGGATTCCTTTCTTATAAGCCACCCAAAGGGTGTGGTATCTCAAACTCCAGTGGTTTTGACTTGCATTTTACAATGACCCCATGCTGAGCATCTTGTGTTCATTAACCATTTCGTTATCATCTTTGAAGAAATATCTACTCAAGTCTTTTGTATATGAAGTTTCCTCCAAAAGCTAAGCCTAGAATTATCATATGATCCAGGAATGTAAAGAGACTTTAGTTGGATCCCTAGAACCAATATAAAAAAGATGGGGGGGGTGGCATCAAGCTTCTCGGGCTAGGAAGGAAGTGACAAGCTGGTTGCTGGAGCTCCTTGGCCTGCCAGCCTAGCTACCAACCAGTGAAAGGCCTTGTCCCAAAATAAGTGAACAATCTTCCTGAGGAAATACATTCAAGATTGTCCTCTGGTCTCCACAGACACACACACACACACACACACACACACACACACACACACACACATGGATACATACAGACACCTGCACCTGGACAAACAAAAATGAATTGGTAAATAGGTAGATGAACAAAATGATCTCCTGAACAAAGTTTCTAAAAGATGAAGATACCCTAAAAATTCACGTTCATGAGAACTTGCTGAGCTCTGCGAATAATGCAGAGATCCACGCTTGATGAAATCGCTTTGCAAGGATGAAAATGATCTGAAGGATAACTAAAAGGAATCTTAGTCCTTAAGTGTTACAATTTTCATAGATTTCAGAGCAGGATAATTGTGGCCAGGAAGTCAGACATTGACCTAAGAATATATAGATGACTTGGAGTTGAGATTAGATGTCACATCTTCTAAGTGACTGTTTTTTTTTGTTTTGTTTTGTTTTTTAATGGCTAATGGAATGATTATATTTGCTTCTGGGACATATGGCATGTAGAAATGATAAATTTCAATAATAATTTTCTTCCTGTGGCCAAAGCACATGAAATTAATGGTAAAAATAACCTTGAACATCCAAATGAGCAGGTCTGCGGGAGGTAAATATTTTCATGCAGGAGGAGTAGGGGTGCTGACTGTGATGTGGAAATAAACAGAGACCACCCAAGGAGAGCAAGCAGAGGCTATTTATTCAAAGCTTGCTACAGTGAGGGAGTAGGCCTCCAGAGCTTGCATTTGGCAGCTGCTCAAAGGGCAGCGGAGGAGCGGAGAAAGTTTACAGTGGAAATGGAAGGCTCCAGGTGTGCTGGATGTGCGGCTGCCGGGGTGCCGGCTGCTGACAGCTAAGCAGAAGCCGTGTTGGAGATGATGGTCACAGGATAGGAGCCTGTCTGGCTTTCTCTGATTGCTCATAAGCTGGAAGTGGGAATAAAAATTAGGAATGTTGTCAGTAATCCAAACCTGGGTGATTTGGGGTTGATTGTTAGAGGTTGTTGTCTGCCTTTCTGAATTAGGCGCTCAGGACAGTCTTCAAGTCTGACTTGAAGATGGGAGGTTGGTTTCCTGGGATAGCAGCCACAGCTCATGGACTGGTGTCTTGGGACAGTTACTGCAGACCGGTCAGAGTTCTGTTTATACAAGGGGTCTGGCCATCATCTGTATAGTTAGTGCCTGTGCCTAGTCTATAGGAAACTGATTGTGTCGTGGTCTCTGAGTGGGCACCCCCTCTGTCCTCTGCTTCTTATAGGTTCTGAGGCCCAGACAGAAATGAAGGGCGTGTTCAGGAATGAAGCCTGTGTCTGGGCGTCTGTCTTCTGAGAGAGTAGGTTGTCCACCATCAATGGACAACCACAGCCTTCCTTAACACATTGCTTTTCTCTTAATTTCCTGCTTAAAAATTGTGTTCACCAGCAGTCTCTTCTAGTCCCTTCCTCAATTTCTTCAGCGTTAAGGGAATAGAAAGCAGAAAGGAGACAAGGGAAGCTGACCTCCAGAGCAGACAGACTTAGAGAAGAAACATAAAGGAGTATTTCCCCCATGACCTGGGGACCAGAGGAGGTGGGCATCTTCCCCGACCGAGGTATCTTGAGCAGAGTGCAGCCTCCTTTACAGACTCACAGTTTTCATACTTTTCTACCTTTGGGTAGGGGGAAGGGGTTTGGGGCTGAGGTGGTATCATCTTGGGCAGGTGTAGGGTGGGTTTCTCTGTTATGAGGAGGGTTGGGGAGGCATATCAGTCATGTAGAACTCTGGTTCAGGGAGTGCCCTGTGACAGACTGAGTCATATTAGAAGGACCAGTTGGGGTTTTGTGGGACACGGTCTTCAGGAAAACTGCCGGGGAGCGTTCTCAGCAAGGCTGGGTCCCTGGCCGCTCTCACGTTCTCCCTCTCCCTCTTCCTTTCTTACCATTTCCACCCCTGGCCTTCAGGACTTGGATCCTGGCGTCTACTTTGGTTGAATGGCAGCTGGTAAGTACCCTGGGGCTTTGACCATCACTGCCTATTGCTATGCAGGTGAGACAGGACCTTGTAGTGAGTTTTTTTTTTTCTCAACATTTTTTTTTTATTGATGCTTTGTGCATTTCATACATCATTTTCCAATTCAGTTCAGGCATATCTCCCCATTCCCTTCACCCCCACCCCCACCCCAACCGAGATCATGCATTCTGCCATGACTGTCCTGCATATCTCTCTCAGTTTTTTTTTTCCATTTTTTAGCTATAAGTGATAATCCATGAGTACAAGCATCCTTCATATATAACCAATTTGCAGGCTGTTGTGCCCAAACACCCACAGCCCCACCTTCCAGCGGGGGGTGAGGGGTTGTATGTTCAATCAGGTTAATCAAATGAGGGTCCAGACTACATTGCTGTAGTTTCACCCTTCACCCCAATCGCAGCCCTTACATTCTACCACGCCCCCTCTTCCGCAGATTATTCCCTGGGCTTAGAAAAGGGGCACAAGTGGATGAGAAGCAGAACAGTCCACTCTCTCTGGAGCTGTTGTCTTGGATTCTGGTCAATTCTGGCTGTTTCCTTTCATGGGCTGACTGTCCAGGAATAACCTTTCGATCCTACTAATGAAGCACAAGCAATTAGATATATAGGTATTTAAGCAGCATTAATAGTTATGGTAGGTTACTTTGTTATAGACATATATGTTTAGATGAGATGTTGATCCACTGCATCAGAAAATGGACCGAAATGGTGAATTGGGAAGGGGGGGGTGAGGGACACTGGTGTATATTCGATTAATGCATATTTAATTGACATGAGTTCAACAAGTGCCCAGTTTTGCCTAGACACTGTCTACAGGATACACGGTGTTTTAGGACTTAGTAAAAGTAAATATGTGTATATTAAACAACATTGGTTTAAAGGCTCTGATAAAAACGGTACTGCATCCGAGTTAAATGGAGATTAATTCACTGTTGTGTAACAACTATTTATAGTGGGTCCTGATGAAACTTACTTTCTAGGTGCCACAAAGGTTTTGATATGAGAGACTTTCTTGCCTCCCCCCCAGAACAAGGAGAAATATGACGATGATGGGGTTGCTCTCCAACTGTAAATTGGAGACAACTATTATAGAGGTAATCTCTTATAAAACTGGTAAAACTGCCTTCTTTAATTGACTAATAGACATAGAACTGTGAAAAGGATTACTCTCTGTTCAGAACCAAATATAACACTAAAGTCCTTAAACTATGCGCTTAAGCAAAATATATCAATACAGGAGCTCTGACATCAGTAATGGATTATTCCACCAGGGAGATGTTGGCCAGGGGATCTAAGGTCCCACAAAAGGTAAAGGCTCCTTGCCTCTAAACTGGGATACCTGCAAGAAGAGAGGCGATAAGGCCCTGCTGCTGAAGACCTGATGTTAACATGGAAAAGATGCATTGAGACCACACATGCAAGTGTACAGATGGCCCCTGGAATACCAGAGAGTGTTACCAAGGGCCACTAAACCAACAAAGCAAATACGGGTCTCCTTGAGTCAAGCAAGACTCCACCGTCAGCACCAGCTACACCTCACCTGCCTGGAAATAATGTGCAGCAGAGGCAGCCATATGCCTGTATATCCCAAATCTAATTGGCTATTGGCTCTCTCCTTGGAGGAATGACCCATGGCTGATGCCACAAGCTTACATTCTCTACAGGTTAGGAGATATCATAAGCCACAGTAAGACCCCGTCATATTTAACTTGTAGTGAGATCTTTACTGACGGACTAGTCCAGGAAACCCGTTGCCAACTTCTCCTCCTGGTTTTTCTTCCATGCAGAGGTCGGTTTCCCTTCTCCATCTCTTTCCTACTTCCTGTTTCCTAACGGATGGTGCTGAAGTCTGGGAGAAGGAGGAGGGTAGGGAGAAGGGGATATCTCAGCCGGGACCCTTAAGATCTTACAGTTTTCATTGCAGAGGGCTTTCATTTCCTTGGTTAGGTTTATTCTCAGGTCTTTATTTTACTTTTTTTTTTCATTGTGTTTGTCATTGGTACATAGAAGGCTGCTGGGGTTTGTATCTTACCACTTTCCTAAGTGTTCATCAGCTCTAGGAGTTTCCTGGTGGAGGCTTTAGGATCTCTTCTGTACAGGATCACATTCTTGTTTGTCTCCTTTTTATTTCCTTCTCTTGTCTTGTTGCTCAAGCTAGACGAGGAGAGAGTGCATCTTTGTCTTTCTTGTTCCTAGTCTAAGTGGGAACGCTTTGATGTTGGCTATGTTTGCCATAGATAGCCTCTACTGTGTCGAGACCTGCTTCATCCATTCCTAGCCTCTCCATATCATGAGAGATGTGCCTGGACCGGCCCTCCCAGTTCCCCTTGGTGCATCATGACCTACGGCTGCCACGCCATGTGCTCCTCAGTTCCACTCAGTCTGGAATCCTTACTCCCCTAGACTTGTCCTGAGCACCCTGCCTTTCCAGGAAGTCCTGTTCTGTTCTCCAAATCCTGCTGAGAGTTCCAAGTTCCAGTCGGAAGCCTTTCCTCACAGCTCTGCACATTAGGACAGAGGTCAATACTGGGTGTCTTCCTCAGTTTAATCAGTTTAATTGATCAGTTTAATTTTCTTTTAAATATTCTATTTATTTTAATTTTTTTTTTTTTAGTCCCAGCTGGCCTGGAGCTCCCTTTAGACCAGGCTGGCCAGGAACTCACAGAGATCCACCTGCTTCTGCATCCCAAGTGCTGGGATCAAAGGTGTGCACCACCACGCCCAGTTTAAAGACAGTTTGTAGCCGGCATGGGGGTGCTGGGAATCGAACCCGGGTCCTCTGCAAGAGCAGTCAGTGCTCTTAACCGCTGAGCCATCTCTCCAGCCCTGATCAGTTTAATTCTTGAGACAGAGGTCTTCCATTGAACCTAGAGCTTGCCATTCAGCCAGGCTGGCTAGCCGGTCTCTACTGGGAACAGGAGATAGAAGCTGGTCAGTTTAAGGGTAGAGGACCCCAAGAGTGAACAATTTTTTCCTTGGCTAAAAGCTAGGAATATTCCTGGCTCAGTTGGCAGTTCTGTCCTTGCTGAAGACCAGAGATGCGGAAGTGTTGAAGCTAAAATATCTTTGGTTCCACCCTAGCCAGAGGCCAAGGGTTCCAGAGGGGAGGCTGAACTTCCCCTTATCTTACTTCTCCTAAATGAGCACCCCTGCCAGGAAGCTGTTCAGGAGGAAGTGACCAAAACTAAAGGAGACTTCGTAATTGGGCCAACTGGACTGACCAGCTCATTCCTCCCCATTCCTCACCCTGGTTTCTCCTCTAAGTCCTTTAAAAAGCCCCTAGACTAGCAGCCGGACAAGCCCATCGTGTTGCTGTGAGGAAACCCCACAACCTGGGCAGCTTACAGAGGGAAGAGGTGACTGGGCTTACAGCTCCTGGGTGATGAGTCCATCATGGTGGGAAGGCATGATGGCAGACTGCCAGAGCAGAGTGCTGAGCACTTACATCTTCAAGCATGCACGGGAGCCTAGAGAGAGAAACGAAATGGGGCATGGCTATGAACTCTCTAAGCCTGCCCTGACTGACGTGCTTCCTGCAACAAGTCCACACCCCCTAAACCTCCTCAAATAACAGCACCACCTGGGGCCACATATTCAAACGCATGAAGCCCATGAAGGACATTCTCTCTCAAACCACCGCAACCACTTTCAAGGACCCACTTCTTTCAAGGACCCACTTCTGCTATATAGGGGCTCTGCTTTCTTTCTCTTAAGCTCCCACCTGTAAGTCTAGAATAAAATTCCTTTCTAGCCTCGTTGCTTGTGAATTCCATTCTTCAAATTCAAGACAGAAGACCCTAGAGGCCACTGACTCAGTGGAAGTTTTGTGTGACTATGAGAGTCCAGTACTCTACCTTCTGAGTTAAAGGTGTCCTGAGGTGAGTGAGATAGCCACTGTCAAACGCAAAGACTCCCCACCCACCCTTCCCATATCATCACCTCCCCAGCACCGTGCCCTGCACCCAAGTTTTATGTGATGCTGGAGACTGAATTCAGGCCTTCAGGCTTGAGCTTTTTCCTCCGGCCTCTCTCCTGTTTTCCTCAAGTTATCTTCGAAAGCAGAGCTGGGTAAGCATTTTCATCTTCTGATGGCTGCTCCAGTAACAAATGCCACTGGCTGTGGTGGGTTTGACCTGTGTGGATCCAGGAGAATCTGGGTCAGGAACCCACAGGACTGGGACTTCTTTTCTTCTCGGTTGGTCTCCCCCTGTTCTCACGGCCAGGGACCCAGCCACTAACCCACCGGAAGTCTGCCACACGCACAGCAAAAATTACCCAGCTCTCCCTGCTCAGGCCTGCTTCCTTCCGCTTTCTGGTCCTTGTCTAAAAACTTCTTGGCAAAAGGTAGAGTTGTCTTGAGTACCTTTTCCCTCACAACTTAAGCCTTCTGAGTCCTCTTTTCAACTAGGCCTCATGGGGGCTGGGATGTTGTAGCTCACTGACAGAATGCTTGTCTAACATATGTGACACTTGGGGTTTGAGTCGGCAGCCTTGAAAAAATACCAACTAGGCCTTGTACTTGAACTCTGTCATTACTTGCCCTGTTCCTGCTAAGTTAATTTAGCAAATGTTGCAACACTCTTAATATCTGATCACTCAGAGATTCCTCATCTACCATTTTTGGCATCTGATCCTGCTGGTCTGCTTTCAGTGTGAGTCCTTTTATAGGTGTGCAACAATCGCCTACTCTGGTCTTAGCAATTTTCTAAACATTCACCCTCCCTCTGTCCTGAAGCTGTAACTCCCAGGCTGTCCTTGCTGTCTTCAGAGTTGAGCCCCTATTTCAAGGATTGCATACCTTTTCCAGTTGTCCTGAATATAGTCTTCCCTACTGCTGTAACAAATGGCAGGATAACTGCTGCCAGGGGCCAGGCTCAAAGATGTGCCTTAGCCAGACATCTAGACCTTCAGGCAAAACTGACTCAAACTGACTTGGATCCTGGTATGCAGCTTATTTCCTAAATCCCACCAACCCAAATAACCATGGCTGTCTCCCAAGGCATGCTGAACACATGGGAAAAGGGGTTCTCCAGTCTGCACCCCCGGAAAAGAATCATCTATCCCCTTCTGCTCTGTAACACCTCTCAGGGTACAGACTTCATTTTAATTGCTAGAATGTCTTGGAGTTCAAGGCCAAGTGAGAGATGCTAAACTTCCAGGTTCACGATTCCCAGGTTCATCTGAGTGCTAAGCAGCCTCTTGTCCATTTCTGTGTGGGTCTTGTCTATGGGGTCTAGTGGCTTTCTAACCCACCTTCTAGGGTTCCTGTGGAGATATGTGATTATTTTGGTGGGGGGTCGGGGGTGGGCAGGCCAGACTCATTCCTTAGGCACGGTGTACCTTGAGTTTTGAGACAGAGTTGTTTTTTTTTTTCGGTCTTTTCGAGACAGGGTCTCCTGTAGCCCCAGCTGTACTGGAACTCACTCTGTAGACCAGGCTGGCCTTGAACTTACAAAGATCCGCCTGCCTCTGCCTCCCAAGTGCTAGGATTAAAAGCGTGAGCCACCATGCCCGGCCAAGACAGAGTTTTAAGCTTCTCAGGCGGCCTGGCCAGTGAGTCCCAGGGATCTTCCTTCTTCTGTTTCTCAGTGCTGGGATTACAGGTGCAGGCTACCACTCTATGGTTCTGGGGCTCAAACTCAGGTTCTCTTGCTGGCACTACAAACACATTATAAACTGAGCTGTGTCTCCAGCTCTGAGATGTGTGATTCTTTAGGAGGAAAGAATTCTACAACCTTGAGACTTATTTTCCTGTTTATCTGACCTCACAGATGCTAACCAACCCCCAAGCGGCTAAGACAACAAGCCCTTTCCTAAAGGGCAAAGCACGATTTCCTCTGTGAAAAGAATTTACAGCCCGGCTTGCTTTCCTTTCTTTCCTCTCAATTCTAACCTCCTCCTAGTGCAATAAAGGAGACCACTCAACTGCAAGCCCCTTTTCTGATGAAATCCACCTCTCAAAAAGGGATCCTGCTTCAAGAAACACACACACACACACACACAAAACTACATAGTAAAAAACAGGGACACAAGACCGTGCCACCCACAGTCACCTCTGGCTGGCAGGATCCTCACGAGCAAAGTGATGTCAGCCTATTTAGCTAGGCTAATGTCTGGCTTCCTGGAGAGAGCTTTTGTGAAGTAATTGGCTGCCTTGGGGTCAAAATGCAGTAATTACAGTTTTTTTTTTTAAGCTAAATGACATAAACATCCATTGAATTCTTCAAGCTTCTGAGCCCATCACAGCAGAGACTTCTCTTTGTGCCTCAGACTCACAATGTGAATTTGGCAGGTGATTTCAATGCCGTGTAGCTATTTATTTATTCTGGTTTGGGGAGGTAAATACAAATATCTTAGCCTACAATTCTACACATTCTCCAAAGGTGAGATTGCTGGGGAGAAAGCCGCTGGAGAAAGCAGGTATGTTGAGCTAAAGCAGAAATTCCACCAAGTTTTAAAGCCAAGAGATTGGGATGGTGCATGCACACCAGCTTCCTTTTTTGTACAGTTGTTTGCTTATTTTTGCTGTAAAAGTCAACAGCAGAAGAGTCTGGAAAGGCCATGGGAAGCTCATAAGGTTTGAAAACATCATTCCATTCCCATGCGGAGGTTGCAGTGACTTTGATCAAGCTGTGGGCAGACTTCCACCTATCCTGGTTGTGGTAGGAGGGCTCCGCGGAGAGCAAAGCAGCTGGGGTGGCGACCTGCAGGTAGAAAGATGAAAATGTCCTGGAAATCACTGTTTGGAGGACTTGGAGCCTCCCTCGTCCCTCCCTCCCGTCCCATAGCTGGCTGGCTAGCCCTTGGAACCCCGAGTCGAGTGTTGCTCGCCATCCAAAAGGATGCAGTCTGAGGCCTGGCTGCACTTCTCCTGAGTTGTGCTCTGTGTTTTTAACCCAAGCCCCTGGAGATTTCTATGTCTACTCCAGCTGGTTTAAAGCACTTCGTGTTGGGATTTTTCCAGATAGCAGCAGCAGCTCATTTTGAGTAATGACAGGGAGAAGATCTCAATGTAAGGTCAAAAAGGCAAGGAAGTCCAGGGGTTTGTAGGTAACTCCGCCCAAACTACGGAGAGTCCTGATGCCAAAACTTTAGTGGGCCACCTCTGGGGAACCTGAACACGAGGCAGCAGATACCCAGAGGAGGAGAAGGGCTTGCTCCTCTGTCCATACAGTGTGGCATCATGGGTAAACTGCCATTTGAACGTGTGGCTGTCATTTCTCTCTCCCAGACAAGGTTCCTTTTCTTTGGAAAGACATAGTTTTTAGGATCCAATGCACATCTGAAAGTCCGGTCATCAGCTACTCTGGTCTCTATCTCGGTGACTTGGATGTCCACCGGGATGGGGTGGAGAGCGAGGGGAAAGAAGAGGTCAGATTACTTTTGCAGCTCTGTCATCAAGTGGATCTGATGGCGATCTGCTGAGCTTACAGGACTCCCTGCCTTGTTTCTGGCACACTAGTATAGGACTTAAAGACTTGGTCTTAAGATGGGTACAGAACATTGTGTTCTTATTGTACCTAAGTCATCATGTTGTATACTTGCCTCTGTGACTATCAGAGTGATTTGATCCTTAAGGGAAAGGAAAGGAATTAGGTTAGAATTCAATATTTCCATTATAATGCACGGTTGAGAAAGTGAAAGTCAGAAGTGCTTTCAGAGTATTCTATGAACCAAAATTGTTCCCTACATAGAAAATTATACTTTATGATGTGTTCTTCTGTTCTTGACATCATATTTTTCCCCAAACCATTCTACATGCAATTTATTCTTTAATAATCTACTACTTATTACTCTTATTGTGTGTGTATGTGTGATGTATGTGTGCAGGCATGCATGCTATAGCATGTGTGTGGAAATCGGAGGATTACTTTGTGAACCTGATTTTCTCCTTCCACGTTTATGGGAGTTCCGGGGTATGTATGCATATTTTATGTTACTCTAAAATATGCATACATGCTCTCCACCCATATACCAAAAATTCCAAAGTCTGAAAATAAATGATAGCTTAGTTCTAGAACCTGTTAATGGATTCACAATATAAGAGCACAGTTGTTTTCAGATCATGAGGAATATAACAATAACATTGCTCAGTTTGCCTTAGAACTAGGTACTTGGTGCTAGCATCCACAGATGAGGGATACCATTTATTGTTTGTTTTTCTGGGACTGTAATACTTCACTTAACATAAAATCTTCTAGTTCCATCCATTTACCTGCAAAGTTCATGATGTCATCTTTCTTTACCAGTGTATAGAACTCCAACTTGCGTTGGTTCCAGCAGAATTTTTTTTATTTTATTTATTTTTTATGTGTATGAATGTACTGTCTGCAAGTAGGTTTGTGCACCCGTGTCATGCAATGCCTCGGAGGTCAGAAGAGGGTGTCGGAACTGGAGTTAAAGACGGTTCTCCCTGAGACAAATAAGACTCCTCCGAAAATATCAGCTACACCTCAACAGCCTGGAGATACTGTGCAACAGTGGCAGCCAAGTGCCTATAATATATCCCAAAACTATTTGGCTATTAGCTCTCTCCTTGGAGGAATAACTCACAGCAGATGCCACAAGCTTATGTCCTCTAGTGGTTAGGCGATGTTATAAGCCACAATAAGAACTTATCACACTTTATAGAGAAACCACAGTTTTCGGAATAGCATACCATCCAAGCATCTGTGTCTATGCTCACAGCTTAACTTGACACAATAAGTGGTACTGCTTAAATGCCTGTACATCCAATAGCTTGAGCTTTGTTAGTATGACTGAAAAGGGTATCACTGGGAAAGCTGTCAATCCGTGAAGGGAAACAAACTGAACAGACTGGAGTCCAAAATGACAACTCCAAAGAAATTAGACTGTTTTCTTCTCACCCACTTGTGCCCCTTTCCCAAAGCCCAGGGAACAAACTGCGGAAGAGGAGGCGTGGTAGATTGTAAGGGCTGTGGAGAGATAGGGGTGAAGCATGAGACTACAGGAATATAGTCTGGACACCTGACTGATCAACATGCCTGTGCATACAAGCTTCTCCAACTGGACTATGGGAATCTTGGGTTGTTCAAAATTTGGACATAGATACTTGCAAAATGCACCAATTACTTAATTGTATGACATACTGAGTAACATCAATGTTATCTGCAAACAACTGTGTCATTGTATTGTAGAATCCCTTAAAAATAAATTTAAAAAAAAGAAGTAAAAATAAGATAAAATAAAATACCCTGACAAAAGCAAAAAAAAAAAAAAAAAGACGGTTCTCAGCCGCCACGTGGGTGCTGGGGATTGAACCTGGGTCCTCTGCAAGAGCAGTCAGCACTTTTACCCGCTAGGCCATCTCTCCAGCCCCAGAATGTTTTATTTTAAAACTTGCTGTTTGAGTGGCTGACTTGAATCTCATTAAAAAGAAATCATTAAGTAGATTTTGTCTTGGGATTGGACAGAATTTCTACAATTCCTGAAATGGCCCTTGGTGGAAGCTCTCCAGACCAATTATAACAGCAGATCACTAAGATCCACCATCCCTGGGAAGACAGTGTCCTGGGTCCAAAATCTGTGGTTTTCACTGCCAAGCTGGAAGAGGCAAGGGCCAGACCCCGACACTGGCCTGTATTAAATATACATTGCTGACTATGGAAGCATTCCGTGTTGCCTTCCTTCTGAGAAAAGAAAAGAAAAAAAGTACATTGCTGAGTTTTCTGCACATAAATGTACTAAAAAATTATCCTAAATAGTAAAACAAAACAGGGCTTGTAAGGTGGCTTAGTGGGTAAAGGCACTGTTCACCAAGCCTGATAACCTGAGTTCAATTCCTGGGACCCACATGTTGGAAGGAGAGACCTGATTCCCACAAGATGTCCTCTGACCACCCACCAGGGCACATCCACATGTGAATGCATTTACACTACACACAAGTGCACACAGCACACAGATACTCATACACACACAGTCAGTACATGCACACACACGCATACATACAAGCATGTACACATGCACACACACGCCTGTGTGAGCACACACAGAAATGAATAAATAAATGTAATAAAAATGTTGAAGATGCCTTGTATCCAGCAGTGCCAAATGGTCAACTGGGATTGAATTCTTTTGTGAACTATAACACATCCCTCTCATTAGTATGCAATTCATCTTTGTCTTCAGTAAATGGTAAAGCTCTTTGTATTCCAAAGAATTGTTTTAAAATAAATTTCTTATCCATAAATGTTTGATTTCTATACCTGTTTATATACTTGTGTCCCTGAAATTGCACAAAAACTTCTCGGGTGGAAAGGGGGTGATTGCAAGTAGAAAAAGTTTAAGAAGCCCTGGTGTCAAGGGAATGTGGAAGGAATCATATCTGCTATATAACAGGCGATGCTCTAGGCAGTTCTCACTCATCTACTTTGATCTCAATACATGCTCACAGTTTCTGAGGATGCAGACACTGTCCCAGCTCTCATGGAGCCTACCTGCTGTTTTATGGAGAGGATAGGCAGGAACAATTAATCTCAAGTCTGATGGATTCTATAAAAGATTCCTATAGGAATCCAAAGGCTTCCCAAATAGGTCATAATTAAGTTGCAAATCAAACCCCATGGGTAAAGTTCTCTTGGGAGGCTGGAGTGGGAAGCTGGAGCCAGATTAAAGGGAGCCCTGCAGAGGCCCCGCGTTGATGCTGAACCGTATCTGAAGAGCAACGGAAAGCCAGTGAAAGAAGGAGAGTGATGATCTGATGAAAAACAGCTGCAGGGCTGTGGTTTGGAGAATGGGTGCTTTGGGAGTGCTCAGGGAAGGCCACAGTTGGAGGCTCTTGCAGTAAGTGCTGAGGATGGTTTGGGCCAGTGCTGGCCATGGTGAAGGAAGATGGGTGGATGCAGAGCTGTGTAGAAGGGGCATCAGTGGTGCTGTGTTTAGCTTGGGGAGCAAGGGGGATTATACTCTAGGATGTAAGTGTAAATAGGGTGGGCTGTACCTTGGTTGGTAGAGTGCTAGCCCAGTATTCATGAAGCATTGGGTCCCATCCTCAGTGCTCCGTAAATTGAGTTTAGTGGCATATGCTTGTAATCCCAGCGCTTGGGAGGCAGAGGCAGGAGGATCAGAGGAGGAAGGGCGGCCTAGGACCCACAAGACCCCAGGTAATGGGTTCATTCTTATAGACGACATAACAATCAAGGATTGCAGGTATGCCGTAGAGAGCTTCATCACAGCCCGACGCCAGGACCTAGGCACCCTGAAAAGTCGTCTGCATACCGTGTATCCTTAGTCTTCATAACCATCCCATGAGGCTAGCCCTGTGCTACGCAAGGAAGATAAGACTTAGGAGGGTGGTAGGAGCTGTGTGCTGAAGCTCAACTCTGATTCTACAGTCTATGGTCCTTATTCCTCTGTTTTTTAACCTGTTGATGACCAGACTTACCTGGGCTACTTGTTAAGCGTACATATTTCCAGTCTGTCCCAGACATCATACCGAGGTAGTTAGATGGGGTTCTAGAACACATTTCTCCAGGCCACTTTGAGAAGCACTGACCTATGCTACCTGGGTCTTTCTGGCTGGTGGAGAATGTTCTGGGCCTCAGTACCACTTTACAGGTGGATCCTGGGAAAGCCATTACGTTCAGCACCCCAGTGCTCTCCATTTGTCTTTCCCTTCGCCTTTGACCCCAGGACATCCTTCCTGGAGGTGTCAATGTCATCTGCCAAGTTAGAGGCCAAGTTGACCACCTCTCTTCCTACTTTCTTTTCAGAATTTCCCTAGAACTCTTTGAGAGAGATGTATCCATTCACTGGGCTGGAGAAAAGCTTGGGAGAGGCGTACACAGTGGCTGGGCCCTGATTTGGAGTAGAAGTAAAAGGCATAAGAAAGTTCCTGGGCAGAAGGGCAGGGGGGCAGGGGGACAGGGGGGGCAGGAGGGCGGGGGCAGGAGGGCAGGAGGGCAGGAGGGCGGGGGGCAGGGGGCAGGGGGCAGGGGCTGGTGTGCCTCCTTGGTGGGGAGCAGCTGTTGGTTGGTCAGGGGTGTGTGGAGATGGCTGGGAGGTCCTCCCAGAAAGGTTTGGGCTGCTCCCTGGGTGGGCCCAGTCAGCAGAGTCTCCCTGTGTTCCGTGCACTTGAAAGAAGGCTGCAGGGCGGAGGGAACCTTATGGCTCAGGGCTTCGAACATGGGTTATACCACACATGGCTAAAGTACACAGACTATTAGCAATCAAGGCAGGACCTCCCAGGGAGGGAAAATGACACAGGGGTTACTTCTCTGTAAACATCCCGTTTCTTCTGGGGGCTCCTTCCTTCCTTCCTTTGAGAGGTTGCAATTGCACCCATTGAGAGCTTCGGCTTTCAGAGCAGCAAACACTGTGTCCCAAACAGAATACCCCAAACGCTGTGGGAAGTGCCAGCAACCCGTGTCACGAAATAAATTCTGCTGGGTGCAGACAACTGAAAGTGCTTGGAATAGAAAGCACGTTTGTCCAGGGAATTGCAAGGCCTAAGCAGCTGCAGAGGACGCATCCTTCAGCAGTACTGTCCTGGCACCGTTGTTCATAGCCTACTTTGAACAGAATATAGCATTTGCTCCCTGCTTGTAGGGAGACAAGTTTAAATCACCAGGGTAACCTTGTAGCATCTTTGAGGAACAGAACTCAGGGGCCTTCAGGGGATGCCCTAGCCCAACCCCCTTCGCTGGCATCCTCCTGGTGTCAGGGTCACAAGTTGACTCTGTCTGGGAACTCTGGTGGTAGCAGTTTTAGAGAGCCATAAGTAGGTTGCATGAATGGCTAGCGAGCTTGTGAACTTCAGGGAGCCCAGGTGAGCCAGGGACTTAAGGGCTAACAGCAAGAGGATCATGCAGCGAGCCAGGTCACAGGAACCCTCTGGTCACCTGATGACCAGGTTCTTGCCTAATCCCATTGTTAACAGGAAAATTGGGCTCCCTTTTGGGGTTCTTAGTTTCATTGATAGAAAACTCAGAAGGAGACCTGAAGTCGTTTTGTTAGAGTTTTAATGAAAAACTACAGGGTGGGCAGGCTGGAAAGCGCGGCAGTGGCCGAGAGGCAGGAGACAGATGGAGGAAGAGGGAAAGTTAGGCTGGGGTGTTTGGAAGGTCAGAAAGCAGCTGTGCAGTGGAAGGGGAGGTGTCGCGAATAAGTCACGAGGTAGGTGGAGGCAGTTGGTTTTTCATCAATTTTTTACTACACTAACACACACATATTCATCACACGTACACAAATCACACTGGGAAATTATCTACCAGTCCGTCCACTACGGATGCTCGGCAGGTCTGGACAGCGTCCCTCCGGTTCCCGGCATCTGGGGCTTCAGTGGGGTCTGGACACTAGTCTGGCTCTCAGGCCGGTCCGGATGCCTCTGCCCCTCCTGCCTGAAGCAGAGGCCGCAGTTATACCCAAGCCTTTATGGCGGCTGTGCGAATTACAGGATTCCCTCACACAGAGCCTGGGCCAGGTCAGGGACCCGGGTCCAAACGTTCCTAGACCCAGGAGTCTTCGGAAAGCTAGAGAGTCAGAGTCTTGGGAACTCAAAGCCTCAAAGTCATGACTCAGGTCCTTCTCTTCTTATAGGCAGTTTGATGTCAGCAGTGACTTATCACTCTGTCAGAGAGAGAGAGAGAGAGAGAGAGAGAAAGAGAGAGAGAGAGAGAAAGAGAGAAAGAGAGAGAGAGAGGTAGAGAGGCATTACCTAACTTGTTTACAACTCTAAGTGGCACTTCAAAACATGGTTTCAAAGTTTACATCAAAACAACATGATCTGGGAGTGGTGGTGCACGCCTTTAATCCCAGCACTCGGGAGACAGAGGCAGGTGGATCTCTGTGAGTTCAAAGCCAGCCTGGTCTATATAGCAAGTTCCAGGACAGCTAGGACTAAAAGGGAGACCCTGTTTCAAAAAGACCAAAACAAAACAAACAACAGCAGCAAAAAAACCCAACATGATTCAGCAATGCTTGTTCACAGCAATAAATTCAAAATGGAGTTTGTCTTGTTCCATACAGGAAGGGCTTCAGAGAAAGAGGAAAAGACCAAAGTGGTAACAAAGCATACTTAGGCATTTGGCCAATATCCGAAAGAAAAAGAAGAAAAAAGAGGAGCTGGCGAGATGGCTCAGGGGCTACACGTGTTGGCTACTCTTTTTTTTTTTTAATTTTTTATTTATTTATTTTTTTATGTGTATGAATGTACTATCTGCATGTCGGTTTGTGCACCCATGTCGTGCAATGCTGCGGAGGTCAGAAGAGGGTGTCAGATTCCCCTGGAACTGGAGTTCTCCTGGAATTGGAGTTATAGACAGTTCTCAGGCGCCATGTGGGTGCTGGGGATCGAACCTGGGTCCTCTGCAAGAGAGATCGGCGCTCTTAACCGCTAGGCCATCCTTCCAGCCCTGTGTTGGCTACTCTTGCAGAGGACCTGGGTTTGGTTCCCAGCACCCACGTTGAGGCCTACAACTATCTTTAATCCCAGTTCCAGAGAATCTGGTGCCCTCTTCTGCCCTCTGTAGGCATTGGTCAACATGGATGCACTTACCTATATGTGGGCAATATACTCATACACATAAAAATAAAAATAATAAATATACTTTTGGTTTGTTTTTTTAAGACAGGGTCTCCCTGTAGCCCCAACTGGCCTGGAACTCACTATGTAGACCAGGCTGGCCTTGAACTCACAATGATCCACCTGTCTCTGCCTCCCAAGTGCTGGGATTAAAGGTGTGCTCAGATTCAGTCCTACTATGGTAACTTGAGAACATGTTCTTCTCATTCCTTGGATCTGCAACTGTCTGAATCTGCCTCATTCTTTCCCACTGGGCACAAATGTGCTCCTTGGATGGAGAAAGTGGTGGCTGGACACCCCGACTGCACAGACTGTTCTCAGGGACACAAGGCAAGGGGCATTTTGCCTATCAGCTCTACACAGCAGGGAGCAGGGCCAGGCAGGAATGCAAATGTGTGACAGGTATCACAAGGAATGGAGATTCCACAGCCCAGCCAGAGCCTCAGAAGAGAAGGGAGGTTGTTGAGTGTTGTCAGATCTTCTAAGTGTCCATAGAGTCTTTTCCTCTGCAGGTTCCTGTTTTTTGAAAACACTGTGCAGACCTAAAATACAATTCAGAGTTACTGTGCCTTGCTCCAGAAGAGCCTAGAGGACTGGAGCAGCTGGTCACTCATTCCTGTTGCAAACCAAGTCCTGGGGCTCTAAGGGGTCTTGGACTCTGTGGGCTCAGCCTTTGTGGTGGAGGGATGTGTCGACGACTTCAGGGGAACACATGGTAGATGGATGGGAAGTCCCACAGGACAGGTGATTAAGTCACCTTTGGGACATCTGTGGAATCACTTGCGTGAACCTGTAGTCCCAAAGACAAAATGAGAGAGGAAATATTTCAGAGGGCTTACTCTTTGGGACAGCTTCAAGGCAGAGATGCACACACTCACGCGGACTTATGTGAACAACCGTGGCCTTTTTCAACCTCTGTGGAGAGTGCGCTCCTCAGAAGTCGGGTGCTTTCCCCTGTTCAGCAACTTCAAGGGAACGAGCTTAGTTGTGTTTTGTTTTGTTTCTTTGTTTCATCTGTGGTGCTAAATGCACTTGGTGGGACTTTTCTGTCAGGATCCTTACTGCCTTGAATTCTGGGAAATCCCTTTTTTCAATCATTTTGTAATTTTCTTCTTTCAGAGTGAAGAAAGTATAGCTCTAAAATTTGGTAAATGAATCTTCTGGTTTTCCAACATTTCCAAATCCTCGTTTTGATATCCTCCATTAAAAATATATTTCTTCTGTAACAGTTGGCTCCAATTTACAGTTGGAGAATGACCTCATCATCATCATATTTCTCCTTGTTCTATGGGGGGGAGGTAAGAAAATCTCTCGTATTAAAACCTTTGCAGCACCTCGAAGGTAAGTTTTGTTAGGACTCATTATATACAGTTGTTACAAGTAGGATCCACACAGGGGTTTGACGTTTGTAGCAATCTGAGGCTTTTCTTCCTTTCAATGTTCAGATGGGCCAACCTTTCTGTAGGCACTTCCTGGTACAGCCTACTCAATGCAAAGCTGTATCTTTTCTTTCTCAGTCATTAAGTTGGTGACATTTTGACCTGTTGGAACATAGAAATCTTTTCCTATAGTTAGTTTTAAGATTTGAATTGCAAGGTTTTTGACAAAAGGGCTTCATATCTATCTGTATCCCCGCCCCCCCCCTTTTTTTTTTTAGGTTTTTGTTTTTTGACCCATGAGTCTCCAGAAGGCAGTTGTATTATACATACCTATAGGGTGGAATCAAGGCCCAGATTTCATCAAATTCACCTATGCTGTTTGGGTGACTGTATGTGATTAACTTGGGAAGCAAACTTAATTTTTACGTTAAATCATCTTATAGGTGAAAGAGAATGCTACAAGGTGATACTGTACAACAGAAAAATTATAGAGAACATTTGTGTGTGCCAATCCCAAAGTTATTGTTATACAGATTTTATGTAAAACAAATGTGGACAACAGCAATTTATATCTCCAATTAACTCAGATGCATTATTTTTATCTGAGCCTTTAAACCATTGTTGTTTAAATATACCACATGGATAAATGCTTCTTTAATTGACTAATAGACATAGGACTGTGAAAAGGATTATTCTCTATTCAGAACCAAATATAATACTAAAGTCTCCTTAAGCTATGCACTTAAGCAAGATATATTAATACAGGAGCTCTGACATCAGCAATGGATTATTCTACCAAGGAGATGTTGGCCAGGGAATCCAAGCCCCCACAAAAGGTAAAGGCTCCTTGCTTCTAAACTGGGACACCTGCAAGAAGAGAGGCGATAAGGCCCTGCTGTTGAAGACCTGACGTTAACATGGGAAAGATGTATTGAGACCACACATGCAAGTGTACAGATGGTCTCTGGAATAGCAAAGAGTGTTACCAAAGGCCACTATACCAATAAAGCAAATATGGGTCTCTTTGAGTCAAGCAAGACTCTTCCGCCAGCACCAGCTACACCTCACCTGCCTGGAAATACTGTGCAGCAGAGGCAGCCATATGCCTGTATATCCCAAATCTAATTGGCTATTAGCTCTCTCCTTGGAGGAATAACCCATGGCTGATGTCACAAGCTTACATCCTCTAATGGTTAGAAGATGTTATAAGCCATAGTAAGACCCTATCACATTTAACAGAAAAAATGTAATTCATGGATTAACATACCATCCAAACATCTGTGTCTATACCAAAATAACCTACCATAACAATTAGTACTGTTTAAATACCTGTATATCTAATTGCTTGTGCTTCATTAGTAGGATTGAAAGGTTATTCCTGGACAAACTGTCAGCCCATGAAAGGAAACAGCCAGAAATGACCAGAGTCCAAGACAACAGCTCCAGAGAAAGTAGACTGTTTTGCTTCTCATCCACCTGTGCCCCTTTTCTAAGCCTAGGGAACAATGTGCGGAAGAGGGGGTGTGGTAGAATGTAAGGGCTGCAATTAGGGTGAACGGTGAAGCTACAGCAATATAGTCTGGACACTCATTTGATCAACTTGATTGAACATACAAGCCCCCCATGCTTGATGGTGGGACCCATGGGCTTTGTGGGTTTGGGCACAACTGCTTGCAAATTGGTTTTACATGAAGGATGTTTATACTCATAAATTATCATTTATTGTTAAAAAATGAAAAAAAAAACTGAGAGAAAGATGCAGGAAAGTTATGGCATAATGCATGATCTGGGATGGGGTGGGGTGGGGTGGGGGGAAGGGAAAGGGAAATATGCCTGAACTGAATTGGAAAATGATGTATGAAATACACAAAGCATCAATAAAAAAATGAAAATTAAAAAAAAATATATATATATATATTTCTTTGGGCTGGAGCAATGGCTCAGTGGTTAAGAGCACCAACTGCTCTTGCAGAGGACCCAGGGTCAATTCCCAGCACCCACATGGTTGGTGGCTAAGAACCATATTTAACTCCAGTTCCAGGGGAATCCGACACCCTCTTCTGACCTCTGCAACATTGCACAACCTGGGTGCACCAACTTACATGCAGACAGTACACTCATACATATAAGAAACAATAAATAGGGGCTGGAGCGATGGCCTAGCAGTGAAGAGCACCGACTGCTCTTACAGAGGACCCAGGTTTGAGCCCCAGCACCCACATGGCAGCTGAGAACCATCTTTAACTCCAGTTCCAGGGGAATCTGATGCCCTCTTCTGACCTCTGCAGCACTGCATGACACAGGTGCACAAGCCTACATGCAGACAATACATTCATACATATACAAGAATAAAAATTTAAAATAAATAAATAAATAAAAATTTAAAATAAATTAAAACAAAATAAAAATATATTTCTTCAACTTTTTCAATTTTCATAAGGAAGTTTTTAAAAATTTATAGTCATTTTCTGTGTATGAGTGTTTTGCCTGTATGTATGTAAGTGCACTTCATGTGTGGCTGGGGCCTGTGGAGGCCGGAAGAAGGCATTAGATCCCCAGAAACTGGAGTTATAGACAAGTACCAGCCTCCATGTGGGTGCTGGGAACCAAACCCAGGTTCTCAGAGGAGCAGCTGGGGTTCTAACTACTGAGCTATCTCTCCATGGTGTCATTTTTATGTGTTCTTTGTTTTATGGCTGTAATTTTTTTTAAATTCTGAGTGCATTACGTTGCCCTGAAGTGGCTGCACAGCCCCCAGTGTTCTAAAATGCCAGTCGGAGCTTAGCCCAGGCAAGTACCAATCCTGGGCTGAACAGCCCAGTCTATGACATGCAAAATTACCGAAGCTCCCAACTGCATATAAAGGCTGCCCGACCTCCGCTGCTGGTTGCTGTCTCCCTGTTCCTGGGAGGCAGTCCAGAGGTTTGACGCCCAATAGACTGCTGTCCCTCCATGGAGGAGTGTTGGTCGGTGGTCTTTGCTGCATGCTTTCATACAGTATGTGTGCATGTGTGCTGTATGTATGGCATGAATGTGCACATAGAGTTCAGATACCGGCTCCTGTAATGCTCATGTCGGGGTCCTGCTCTGTCACTGTCCGTCTTATCCCCTTGAGACAGGGTCTCTCAATGAATCTGGAAGTCGGGTGTCAGCCAGCAAGCCCCAAGGACCCTCCTGCCTCTCTCCCCCACAGTACTGAGGATACAGGCACATGCATACCCACACTCAGCTTTTTAAAAATGTGGTGTGAGGTTGTGAACCTGGGTCCTCAGGCCTGCATAACAAGTGTTCTCACCCACTGAATCGCCTCTCCAATCCCATCATCCCATCTCTGCCTCCCCAGGATCTCTAGGATTCACAGACCAGGCAGCCTAGCCTAATGGGCGAGGTGAGTTCCAGGGTGGTGAAAGAGCTTGTCTCAAAAAACAAGGTGGCCAGGCGTGGCGGTGCATGCCTTTAATCCCAGCACTTGGGAGGCAGAGCCAGGAGGATCTCTGAGTTCAAGGCCATCCTGGTCTACATAGTGAGTTCCAAGACAGCTGGGGCTAGGCCCTGTCTCAAAAAGACCAAAACAAAACAAAACAAAACAAAAACAAAAAAACAAGGTGGAAGGCCTGGAGGAGGAGTGACAGCAGAGGCTGATCTCTGGTCTCCACATACACATGCACACACACACACATGCACGCACAGGAACGCACATAAAAATCTTCTCTGGTTATAATGAAAGGAAGATAAGAGTTGGGATAGAGAGAAAATCCCACTCCCAGGGAGTTATGTGCAAGGAACTATGGAGTGGTTCAGATCAGGCTGAGGTGCCCTGACAGCCTGAACCCAGGTTTCAGCTGGACAGTGTGGGGGGCTATACCTGCTTCTTCCCAGGGCCAAGATGGTTTCAATCTCAGGCATTCCCCTGGGTCTCCTGTGAGTGAAGACAGCCAGACAGCCATCAAGGACTCATTGCAAAAGCAGCCACTCCTTTCACTGCTATGGAGTGTGAGTCTCTGAGCTGAGTTCCTGGCAGAACTTCTGTGCTGTGTACTGAAGGATTCTGTGCTCAGTGGCAACTAGGAGGTTGGAGGAACTCTGGATAGAATAAAAGCTGGGTACTGGGCCCACTGCTCCATCCAGAATGTTTTATTTAGTGGGCAAAAGCAATATGGGGGCATCGAAGACCAGGCCCCAAACCAGAACAAAAACCAAGATAAAAACACCAGAGCCTTCAAATTCTGGATAGGCGGTTATTTAAATTTTTCCCTTTTCCTTAGACTCTGAGCCTAGCTAAAGGCATTTGGAACAGGGCCTACATTGATCATATCATAGGTGACAATGGAATCCAGGCCACCCAAAGTCATTGAATCCCTAATGAGGCACAGTTGGCTGTCGGGACTTGTCTGTAGAGCTGTGGCCTTGCCAGTTGGGCAAATACTGTCCACATGTACTCGTGTTACTAATGTGTGAAGTGCTGCCTTCCCTGTGAGGAGGCTCTGCCAGAGCTGTTCGTGCTCTTTACATAAGGCTGTACTCCTTCAGTCCTGAGGGTCTTGATGTGGGTACTGGATGCAATATCTGAGTGTCCCACACCAGCTCCAGTCTAACCCCGATGTCTAGGGGCAAAGGCTAAGGGTGAAGTAAGATGGGGGTACAGTGGAGAGATGCACGGGTGTAGAGTGGAGAAGGTGACCCTCAAGTGCACCTCCAAAGTTTAAACCTGGTACTTGGGAATGTGTCCTTATTTGGAAACAAGGTCCTTGTGATCAAGATGAAGATATCAAGATGACAGCATCTTGGATTTAGAACTTACCTAAATCCAAACCAATGAAAAGAAGGTATCCAGGCAAAAGAAGAGAGGGAATCTGAGCCCAGACAGCCACAGGGAGGAAAGCCATGTGGTGTTGGAGGCAGAGGCTGTGGGGGGGGGGGAGCTACTGGAAGGGACAAGAAGGGACAAGAAGGGACGAGAAGGGACGAGAAGGGACGAGAAGGGACGAGAAGGGACAGGAAGGGACGAGAAGGGACGAGAAGGGACAGGAAGGGACGAGAAGGGACGAGAAGGGACAAGAAGGGACAGGAAGGGACAGGAAGGGACAGGAAGGGACAAGAAGGGACAGGAAGGGACAGGAAGGGACAGGAAGGGACAGGAAGGGACAGGAAGGGACAAGAAGGGACAAGAAGGGACAAGAAGGGACGCCCTTAGAGCCTCAGAGAGAGGCTGGGCCTGCTTTCACCCTGACTTTGAGTTTTTGGAGGACAGACTTCTTTTAAGCATAAGAATGTGAAGTGATCATTTATGCTGGCCCTGGGAAACAACTTCCGCTGGAAAGAAGAGGTGGATGGAAGGGAAAATGAGAGGGTGGAGCAGGGGCAGCACAAACACAGAAGCGGGGAGACAATGCAGATCTCCCCCCAATGGATCTGCTCTGTGAGATACTAGTTTTCTCACAGCTTTGAAGGATGGAGGAGATGAGACCAGTGTTGGACGAGCCCAGCTTGCAGGTGCAGATGTCTAGCTGTGTCCTCACACGATGGGGAGAGAGCAGAGCAAGATCTTTGATATGTTGTGTTTGGATGGTCCACATGGCATCACCCCATCGTGAGCTATCGATCCAGTCCTCATTACCCCCGCCAAAGGCTAGAGCTAGAGTTAGGCTAGAGCTTTAATCTGTTGTTGTAGACAGGCACTGGTTTTAGTCTGGGATTGTAGACATGCACAGATGCCCCAGCAGAGGTCTGTCAATTTAGTGGTTGGAACTAGACAGTCTTGCTGCAAAACAAAGAAACAAACAAACAAGCAAACAACAAAACAAAAACCCTACTGACTGAAGGATAATTTAACCCAAAGAACACAGGTTATGTTGGGCACCAGGGACTGACACAGTAGCCTTGGGTTGACCTATGCACAATATCATGATTAACTCTGATAGCTCTAGTGAAGATGAAGCCATCATCCAACAGATCCATGAAGCAGAGACTGTTCAGCGTCACTACCTTCCCTCTCTAACAGTCCCCACTGGGAGACATTCCCTGACTGCTTATCCTCCTGCTTTTAGCTGGATTCTGTGTCCCAGGCTCCCTCCCCAACTCCTATGTTGCTGTCCTAACCCTCAGAACCTCAGAATGAGAATTGATTTGCACATAGAGCTTTTATTACAATTTGAATCTGAAATGTCCCTCCATACTCATTTCTTGGCTGGTGGCGCTATCCTGGGAGAACATTTCGGAGGCAGGGCCTAGCCCTGGAGGGAGCTAGCCACAGCGGAACCCTCTGCTCCCACAGCCATGAACTCTGGCATGCTTTTCCAGTCAACAAAACAAAAAAAAACTGTCAGGAGTTTTGGTCACAATGACACTAACACCACCTTTAAAGAGGCAGCTAAGTAGCTCATTAAGATGGGAAGCTAATAAAATAAGACCAATGCCCACATAAGAAAGAGAGACAAAACCAACTGTGGTGGCACACGCCTTTAGTACCAGCACTTAGGAGGCATAGGCAGGCAAGGTCTGTGAGAGATAAAGACCAATCTAGCGTATATAGGGTTCCAGGACAGCCAGAGCTACACGATGAGAGTGTTTCAGAAAGGGGGTGGGGGGCAAACACACAGGCACATACAGCCTATGAAAACACAGGGACACAAGAAGATGGCGGTCACAAACCAGTAAGAGGAGCCTCCAAATAAATCATCCTGTCAATACCTTGATCTCTAAACTCCATCTTATCTGTCATCCAAGTCACTCTTCTGTGGCACTTTGTTATAGTAGTCTCAAACAGCAAACAAATACATCCTCATCAGGACTAGAACTTCAAGTAGAATCCACACTCTACAATCACACACCTGGTGCCAGGCACCCCCCCCACCCACACTCTACAATCACACACCTGGTGCCAGGCACCCCCCCACCCACACTCTACAATCACACACCTGGTGCCAGGCACCCCCCACCCACACTCTACAATCACACACCTGGTGCCAGGCACCCCTCACCCACACTCTACAATCACACACCTGGTGCCAGGCACCCCTCACCCACACTCTACAATCACACACCTGGTGCCAGCCACCCCCCACCCACACTCTACAATCACATATACCTGGTGCCAGTCACCCCCCACCCACACTGTACAATCACACACCTGGTGCCAGGCACCCTTCATCCACACTCTACAATCACATACCTGGTGCCAGGCACCCCCCACCCACACTCTACAATCACACACCTGGTGCCAGGCACCCCCCACCTACACTCTACAATCACACACCTGGTGCCAGGCATCCCCCATCCACACTCTACAATCACACACCTGGTGCCAGCCACCCCCCACCCACACTCTACAATCACACACTTGGTGCCAGCCACCCTCCACCCACACACTACAATCACACACCTGGTGCCCAGCCATCCCCAAACTCATATGTCAGACTCCAGGACAGGCTGAGAATGAACAGCATAGGCTCAGATCTGCCAGGTATAAGCTGGAGTCTCCAGTCGGTCCTTTCTCACTGAGGGAGCTTGAGCAAGGTCCTCAACCTCCTTGACTCTTCATCATCGACAAAATTAGAGGGAATAAACTCTCCTAGGAGCTGTGCAAATTAGATGTACTAACATACATAAAGATGTTTTGAGTAATAGTTTTATTAGATCTTTGAAAATTTCATACAGTATAGTTTGATCATATTCACTCTTCTCTTCTCCCAGATTCACCCCCACCTCCCCAGGCACCAAACTTTTTGCTTTTAAGCTTGTGGAGTCTAATTTGTGCTGCCCAAATGCTCTTGGGTGTGGGTATGGAGACATCCCCTGGAGTGTGGTCAACCTACCAGGTATCACACCCTTAAAGAACACCAACTCGCTCTCTCTGCCAGCAGCTACCACTTACCAACACCCCTTCAGCAAGTATTGGGACTTCACATAAAAATAATTTTACTTGACAGGTCCTGTGGTGGCATACATTTACAATCCCAGGATTAAGGAGGTTGAGGCAGGAGGTAGCAGCCCAGGGAACAAATTTGAGGCCAGCCTGGGTTAAAAATCAAAAAATCTAGCCGGGCGTGGTGGCACATGCCTTTAATCCTAGCACTCGGGAGGCAGAGGCAGGCAGATCTTTGTGAGTTCAAGGCCAACATGGTCTACAGAGAGAGTTCCAGGACAGCTGGGGCAACAGGGAGACCCTGTCTCAAAAAGACCAAAAAATAAATAAATAAATAAATAAATAAATAAATAAATAAATAAATAAATCTAAAATCACCAGGTAGGGTGGTGGATGCCTTTAATCCCAGCCTTGGGGAGGCAGAGGAAGATCTGTGAGGTCTAGGCCAGTCTGGTATACACAGAGACTTCAAGGCCAGCTGGAGCTATAGGGAGACCCTGTCTCAAAAACAAACAAACAAACAAACAAACAAGGGTTCAAAAGCCAAACAAACACAAAAGAGATTTCCTTTTTTTTAGAATATGTTTTTTTAATTTTATTTATTTTTTATGTATATGAATGTACTGTCTGCATGTAGGTTTGTGCACCAGTGTCGTGCAATGCCATGGAGGTCAGAAGAGGGTGTCAGATTCCCCTGGAACTGGAGTTAAGGACCATTCTCAGCCACCCTGTGGGTGCTGGGGATCGAACCCCAGTCCTCTGCAAGAGCAGTTGGCACTCTTAACTGCTAGGCCATTTCTCCAGCCCCTAGAATATAAGTTTTTAAATTTTTATAAATAACTTATCTGTTACAAAGATAGTTTACCCAGCTAAATCACAAAACCATCAACTCAAGATATCCAAATTACATTGTATTAATAAAACAAGTAAAAACTGATTCATTAATCTTCACATAGAACTGCAGAGGAAGCTGAAAAACAAGGCCTACTTTAAAACATGGTACATCAAATGGATGAGCATGGGGGATCTGTTGTTAACTAGGATTGCCATAGCAAAAGAGATTTCTTTTTTTATTTTATTTATTTTCATATGTGTATGAGTGTATTGTCTGCATGTAGGTTTGTGCACTCATGTCGTGCAATGCCTCAGAGGTCAGAAGAGGGTGTCGGATTCCCCTGGAACTGGAGTTAAGGACCATTCTCAGCCACCCTGTGGGTGCTGGGGATCGAACCCCAGTCCTCTGCAAGAGCAGTTGGCACTCTTAACTGCTAGGCCATTTCTCCAGCCCCTAGAATATAAGTTTTTAAATTTTTATAAATAACTTATCTGTTACAAAGATAGTTTACCCAGCTAAATCACAAAACCATCAACTCAAGATATCCAAATTACATTGTATTAATAAAACAAGTAAAAACTGATTCATTAATCTTCACATAGAACTGCAGAGGAAGCTGAAAAACAAGGCCTACTTTAAAACATGGTACATCAAATGGATGAGCATGGGGGATCTGTTGTTAACTAGGATTGCCATAGCAAAAGAGATTTCTTTTTTTATTTTATTTATTTTCATATGTGTATGAGTGTATTGTCTGCATGTAGGTTTGTGCACTCGTGTCGTGCAATGCCTCAGAGGTCAGAAGAGGGTGTCGGATTCCCCTGGAACTGGAGTTAAGGACCGTTCTCAGCCACCCTGTGGGTGATGGGGATCGAACCCCAGTCCTCTGCAAGAGCAGTTGGCACTCTTAACTGCTAGGCCATTTCTCCAGCCCCTAGAATATAAGTTTTTAAATTTTTATAAATAACTTATCTGTTACAAAGATAGTTTACCCAGCTAAATCACAAAACCATCAACTCAAGATATCCAAATTACATTGTATTAATAAAACAAGTAAAAACTGATTCATTAATCTTCACATAGAACTGCAGAGGAAGCTGAAAAACAAGGCCTACTTTAAAACATGGTACATCAAATGGATGAGCATGGGGGATCTGTTGTTAACTAGGATTGCCATAGCAAAAGAGATTTCTTTTTTTATTTTATTTATTTTCATATGTGTATGAGTGTATTGTCTGCATGTAGGTTTGTGCACTCGTGTCGTGCAATGCCTCAGAGGTCAGAAGAGGGTGTCGGATTCCCCTGGAACTGGAGTTAAGGACCGTTCTCAGCCACCCTGTGGGTGATGGGGATCGAACCCCAGTCCTCTGCAAGAGCAGTTGGCACTCTTAACTGCTAGGCCATTTCTCCAGCCCCTAGAATATAAGTTTTTAAATTTTTATAAATAACTTATCTGTTACAAAGATAGTTTACCCAGCTAAATCACAAAACCATCAACTCAAGATATCCAAATTACATTGTATTAATAAAACAAGTAAAAACTGATTCATTAATCTTCACATAGAACTGCAGAGGAAGCTGAAAAACAAGGCCTACTTTAAAACATGGTACATCAAATGGATGAGCATGGGGGATCTGTTGTTAACTAGGATTGCCATAGCAAAAGAGATTTCTTTTTTTATTTTATTTATTTTCATATGTGTATGAGTGTATTGTCTGCATGTAGGTTTGTGCACTCGTGTCGTGCAATGCCTCAGAGGTCAGAAGAGGGTGTCGGATTCCCCTGGAACTGGAGTTAAGGACCATTCTCAGCCACCCTGTGGGTGCTGGGGATCGAACCCCAGTCCTCTGCAAGAGCAGTTGGCACTCTTAACTGCTAGGCCATTTCTCCAGCCCCTAGAATATAAGTTTTTAAATTTTTATAAATAACTTATCTGTTACAAAGATAGTTTACCCAGCTAAATCACAAAACCATCAACTCAAGATATCCAAATTACATTGTATTAATAAAACAAGTAAAAACTGATTCATTAATCTTCACATAGAACTGCAGAGGAAGCTGAAAAACAAGGCCTACTTTAAAACATGGTACATCAAATGGATGAGCATGGGGGATCTGTTGTTAACTAGGATTGCCATAGCAAAAGAGATTTCTTTTTTTATTTTATTTATTTTCATATGTGTATGAGTGTATTGTCTGCATGTAGGTTTGTGCACTCGTGTCGTGCAATGCCTCAGAGGTCAGAAGAGGGTGTCGGATTCCCCTGGAACTGGAGTTAAGGACCGTTCTCAGCCACCCTGTGGGTGATGGGGATCGAACCCCAGTCCTCTGCAAGAGCAGTTGGCACTCTTAACTGCTAGGCCATTTCTCCAGCCCCTAGAATATAAGTTTTTAAATTTTTATAAATAACTTATCTGTTACAAAGATAGTTTACCCAGCTAAATCACAAAACCATCAACTCAAGATATCCAAATTACATTGTATTAATAAAACAAGTAAAAACTGATTCATTAATCTTCACATAGAACTGCAGAGGAAGCTGAAAAACAAGGCCTACTTTAAAACATGGTACATCAAATGGATGAGCATGGGGGATCTGTTGTTAACTAGGATTGCCATAGCAAAAGAGATTTCTTTTTTTATTTTATTTATTTTCATATGTGTATGAGTGTATTGTCTGCATGTAGGTTTGTGCACTCGTGTCGTGCAATGCCTCAGAGGTCAGAAGAGGGTGTCGGATTCCCCTGGAACTGGAGTTAAGGACCGTTCTCAGCCACCCTGTGGGTGATGGGGATCGAACCCCAGTCCTCTGCAAGAGCAGTTGGCACTCTTAACTGCTAGGCCATTTCTCCAGCCCCTAGAATATAAGTTTTTAAATTTTTATAAATAACTTATCTGTTACAAAGATAGTTTACCCAGCTAAATCACAAAACCATCAACTCAAGATATCCAAATTACATTGTATTAATAAAACAAGTAAAAACTGATTCATTAATCTTCACATAGAACTGCAGAGGAAGCTGNACAGAACAGTCTCCAAAATCGACTGGGACACAAGAAAAACCTCAACAAATACAAAAAAGATTGAAATAATTTCTTGGATTCTATCAGACCATAGTGCAATAAAGCTCAATATCAACACCAGGATAAGCCCTACCATCTACAAGAACACATTCCTGAATAATGAATGGGTCAAGGAAGAAATAAAGAAATAAAAGCATTCCTGGAACTAAACAAAAATGATAATACAACACAACAAAACCTATGGGATACTTGAAAAGCAGTCATAAGAGGGAAGTTTATAGCCCTGGGTGTCTACATTAAAAAAACAGAAAGAGCACAAATAAGTGGTCCAACTCTGCAGCTAAGAAAAACTTGAGAGACAACAACAAATGAACCCTAAAGACAACAGACAGGAAGAAATAACAAAAATCGGAGCAGAAATCAATGAAATAGAAACAAAGAAGACAATACAAAAAAAAAAAATCAACGAATCCAAAAGTTGGTTCTTTGAAAGAATAAACAAGATAGACAGATGTCTGGCCCAGTTAACCAAAAGAAAGAAAGAACAACTCCAAAGCAATAGAATCCACAATGAAAGGGGAAATATCACAGCAGACAACAAAAAAATCCAGACAATCATACGGGAATAGTTAAAAAACCTATACTCTACTAAGTTTGAAAACCAAGAGAAATGGATGAATATCTGAAATCCTGGGCATCACCAAAGCTTAATCAAGAAGAGATTGACCCATAATATATGAAGAAATTGGAAATGTAATAAGAAACATCCCAACTAAAAAGAGCCCAGGCCCAGATGGTTTCATGGTAGAATGCTATAAAACATTTAAAGAAGACTTACAACCATTATTACTCAAACTGTTCAGAAGGATACAAGCAGAGGGAAATTTCCCAAATTCCTTTCATGAAGCCAGCATCACTCTAATACCAAAACCAGGCAAAGATACAACCAAAAAAGAGAACTATAGATCCATCTCATTAATGAACACAGATGCAAAAAATCTCAACAAAATACTTGCAAACCACATACAGACCCACATCAAAAAGATCATCCATCATGACCAAGTTGGATTAATACCAGTGATGCAGGGATGGTTCAACATATGAAAATCAATAAATAGAATAAAACACATAAATGGACTGAAAGACAAAAAGCACAGGATCATCTCAATTGATGCAGAAAAAGCCATCGACAAAATCCAGCATCCCTTCATGATTAGAGTCCTAGATGGAATTGGACTAGAGGGATCATTCCTCAACATAATCAAAGCCATATATAAGAAACCCACAGCCAACATCATCCTAAATGGAGAAAGGTTAGAAACATTCCCCATAAAGGTAGGAATTCGGCAAGGCTCCATGCTGTTGCCAATCCTCGTAAATATAGTGGTTGAAACACTTGCAATAAGGCAAGAGAAGGAAACTAAAGGAGTACTAATTGGAAAAGAGGAAGTCAAACCACCCATTTTTGCAGATGATATGATAGTCTACCTAAGGGATGCTAAAAACTCCACCAGAAAATTCCTAGAAATGATTAAGAGTTTCAGTAAAGTGTCAGGATACAAAATTAACCTAGAAAAATCAGTAGCCTTTCTTTACCACAAAGCAACTGAAGAAGGAATACAAGGAGACGTTCCCACTCACAATAGCCTCAAAAACAGTAAAATACCTAGGAACAAACCTAACCAAAGACACCCAACTGACTGTCACTGCCACACCTCACCCCTCTTCAGTCACACCTGCCGATTCTTTATGTCACTCCATCAAGTCCACACCAGAGTAGGAGAGTCTAGCTGAGTAGCTCACACTGCCCCACTTCCAAAAGACAAGTGGTAAATCTCATCTGCAGAGTAGAAAAAAAAAGAGTAGAAAGGAGGGTCTAATTCCTACAGATGCTATTCCCTCCAAAGAGTTCAGCTTGACCTGAAAAAATGCAAATGTTCCTATAGTAGATTAAATGGGATGGGTTAGAATTTCAGTGGCCGAGTGAAGTCACAGGGGATCATCAGATGGCCAAGTTTTGGTAAGCTAGAGTGGTGGGGAGACTAAATCAGGTGACCCAAACCTGTGTGCATGCCCTTTAATCCCCGGCACATAGAGAGACTGCGCAGAAGAGACTGGCACGAGCATAAATCCCTGTAGACTTGCAAGGACAGGCCTATAGCTTACAACCAAGGTAAGTCCGCCCTAGGCTGGGCAACAGAAACCACATATCCAAAGATAGACCAAAATTGAAATAAAAAATGAAAAAATGGACGGGCCTGAAGAGATGGTCAGTGGATCAACGGGAGCGGCACTGGACTGTTCTTGCAGCAGTGACGCTCTGTGTTCTCACAATTTCCCAGCAACGCGCACATAGTCATCGCGTAAAAGAACCCCATCTTTAACTCCAGCTTCCAGGGAAATCTGACACCCTCTTCTTGACCTCATGAGACATTGCAACAACAGGTGGAAGTTCGCCGACTACAACCACATGGAGAGAGTATACTCATACACATAAAACCAGCACCCAACATGGCGGCTGAAGAACCGTCAAGTTTTTAATTATTTAATCTACACAAAAAAAATATACACAATTAGGAAAGAAGGAACTCAGGTGCAATTTAATAAAGAGAGCATACACAGACTAAGGAAAATTCGAAAAGAAATACTCAGACCCAAGAAAAAGAAAAACTCAACAGATCCTAAGAAAAAATCTTTCAGACATAAGCACAACCCTGCTTTTCTTGTACCCAAATAAATGAAAAGATGAACCAAATAAAGAATCAGGCAGTCCACCAGAGAGTTGCGGATTTAGACTAATATGGGAGACACTGGTATCGACACAAAACATAGAAAGGTGACAAAACATTGATAAACCTAACACTAACAACAAAAAACAACAAGTCCATGAGATCTACGGGAACTTTATCTTTTTACTGGATAGTCAGTTCGAATGACCTAGACCTCGTACATGCAAGTCCAGGGGCAAATCCTAGTATGTGTCATGCCATGCTGCGGGAAGTCAGAAGACAGTGAATTTTCAACGGAAATAACTGCTGAAAAATACTGGTGTGAGAGTACTATGGAATTAGGAGTTATTATTAGACAGACATTTCCTTGGTGCCTGCCATATGGGTTGCTGGGGAGTTCTGAAACTCGGCGGTCCTCTGGTTTCAGAGACGGTCAGTGGCACTGTTAACCACTTAGGCCATCTCTCCAAGCCCGCACTGCATTTTTACATTGATAAGAAATTCCTCTAAAGTAAAAAACAATGACTGCTCTTGCAGAGGACCTGCGTTCAAATCCTAGCACNTGGTGGGAGCCCACTGGAAAGAGTCACTTGTAGTGTCTTGGGGATTGCGTCCTGTGTGTATAGGGGGAGCTGCTGCATTCTTAGTGGGAACTTCTTCTTTGTGTCTGTTCCTTCCAGGACCCTGACCCTGCAGGCTTTTCATTCATTCATTCCACGTGGTACCGTCCAAAATTTATATCTTACATCTTTCCCACAAATTCCTTTATCAGTGGAGTTAGAAGTGTTTGCCACTGAGTGCTTTGAAAAATGTTTCTGTGTCTCCGCCCTTTCCCCTCAGGGCCTGTTCTCATCTGGCAATCAGATCAGAAAGTTATCTAACAAATTATTTCACACTAAGGTGAGAGAGATTTGCATCAGCAGTTAACTTTCCCAGGGGCGTCAGCAATTTGAATAGGAACAGTGGAGAAGTGAGGCCCAGCAGTTCTTCTGTCTTGACCTGGCAGTGGGCACGGTCGGAGTGTGTGGTGTGAGCCATCAGGCTTCCGAAGTCCTTTTTTTTTTTTTTTTTTTTTTGGTCTTTGTGAGACAGGGTGTCCCTGTAGCCCCAGCTGTCCTGGAACTTGCTATGTAGACCAGGCTGGCTTTGAGCTCACAGAGATCTGCCTGCCTGTGCCTCCCGAGTGCTGGGATTAAAGGCATATGCCACCGTGCCTGGCCCACAGTCCTCTTACTCAAGGTCTTGTCTAGTCTACTGAGGCCGCTGGTCTGAATGGGTGCCTGCCTGCAAGCTCTGAGGCTGGCCGAAGAGGTGGCTTAGCTGTATTCTAGGGTTGGGGCTTCTTTAGATTTTACTAGTTTAACCAGAAGGCTCTGAATTTCTTACTTAAAAAAATTATTTTATTTTTGCAAATTAGGTGGGCGTGTGCATGTGAGTGCAGACGACTAGGAGACCAGAAGATTGGATCCCTTGGAGTGGGAGGGGAGTGAGCTGGAGCGGTGGCTGTGAGCTGGGACGTGGATACTGGGAGTCGAGTTTGGGTTCTCTGCGCCAACGGTACACACCCTCATCTGCTGAGCCATCTCTCCTCCATCTCTCATGTGAACGTCTGCTCACTCAGATGACTAACCAGCATCAACAAGTGAAGATGGCATTTGGCAGAGTAAGGGGAGGAGGGCAAGAGAGGGAGTCAGTTACTGGAGTGCACAGAGATCACATGGGGGATTTTGACCACCTGGAGCACAGGTAGGGGCCAGGCGTTGTAGCCAGGCAGATTATTGGATAACTGGATCATTGGCTTGTGCGTCTATGGGGCGGAGTTGCCCAGCTAGCTGGAATCAAGGTGGGCCTGTTGCCACTGGAGCACAGAGTACCAGGCTTGGGCTAAGTGAGCAACTTGCACTATCCCCTATCCCTCCCCAAATGGAATTACAGAGGGAGTGTCCAAGTGGGACCACAGTAGTGATTCTGGGATACAAGGCAATAAATGAAACAGTGAACCTGACACAACTCCAGTCCAGCAATACCAAGCCCCACAAACAACCTAGAGAAACTGGCTGGCAGGAAGCAGAGTGAGCAAGCACAGTGCTCAGCAGGGTAATGACCCAGTTGTTACCTACCTGGTTTTTGGAGAACCTTCAGAACAGAAAGGGAAGAGTGAGTTAGACTTCCAAAATATAATCAAAATTGAAAGCATAAAACCTAGACAGGTCAACACTCCATAAACAAGGAGAAAACAACGAAGCCATCTGGAGGAAGCAAGCAAAGCAAGCTTTCAACACAGTGAAGAAACATTTGAGATTCACATCAGAATACAAACAAAAACAAACCCACATGCCAAATACACAACAAAAGAACAACATGGGAAAAGCATAGAATAATTCCACACCAAACTCTACCAACCCTACAATGAAATCTCCCTAGAGAGGTAACCCAGGACACAGATTTTAGAACAATAGTAGACATATTCAAAGAAATCAAAGAATATAAAGAACAAGTCAGAGAACTAAGGAGAGAGAATGAAAAACTCAAGAAGGACCTAGAGTGAGAGAATGACAGACTTCGGAAAGAACTAAAAGGAGAGAATGAAAAAACTCCAGAAAGAACTAGAGTGAAGTAATGACAAACTCTGGAAGGAAGTGGAAACACTGAAAAAATCCCATGCTGAAAAAAAAAGGAAACCAACTAGTGAAACAAGGAACTACAGGAAGAGGTTGAGAAACTCCAAAAGGAAGTGGAAATACTAAAGAAATCACAGGTTGAAATGAAAAAGGAAATTGAATGCTCATCCAATCAAGAGGAAGTAGAATGGAGGAAGAAGAAAAAAGAATATCAGACCTGGAACAACACAGAACAACTAAAAACCTCAAGTAAAGATTATGAAAAAATTTTAAATACATGAGTGGAACAACCAGAAAATGTGGGACACTATGAAAAGACCAAACCTCTGAATAGGCACCAACTTAAGGTGAAAGGATGGAAAAAAATATTCCAAGAAAATGGTACCAAAAAGCAAGCAGGAGTTGTTATCTTAATATCAAACAAAATAGATTTTAAAGTAAAAATCAGAAGAGGCAAAGAGGGCCATTACATCTTTATCAAAGGAAAAATTAGCCATGAATATATTTCACAATCATGAATATATATGCACCAAATTCTGGTGCACCAAACATTATAAAGACAATTCTTCAGGACCTCAAGGCAAAGATTAATCCCAGCACACTCATAGTAGTGGACTTCAATACCCCACTGAGCCCTCTGGACAGGTCAACTGGACAAAGAACAGACAGAGAGACATCTGAACTGAATGAAATGATACAACAAATGGACTTCACAGACATCTACCCAATATTCCACCAGAACACCAGAGAATACACTTTCTTTCTTTCTTTCTTTTCTCTCTATCTCTCTCTCTCTCTCTCTCTCTCTCTCTCTCTCTCTCTCTCTCTCTCTCTTTGGTCTTTTCGAGGCAGAGTCTTCCTATAGCTCTGGCTGTCCTGGAACTCACTCTGTACACCAGGCTGGCCTTGAACTCACAGAGATCCACCTCCCTCTGCCTCCCAAGTGCTAGGATTAAAGGTGTGCACCATCACACCCAGCAGAGAATACACTTTCTATTCAGCACCCAACAGAACAGTCTCCAAAATCGACTGGGACACAAGAAAAACCTCAACAAATACAAAAAAGATTGAAATAATTTCTTGGATTCTATCAGACCATAGTGCAATAAAGCTCAATATCAACACCAGGATAAGCCCTACCATCTACAAGAACACATTCCTGAATAATGAATGGGTCAAGGAAGAAATAAAGAAATAAAAGCATTCCTGGAACTAAACAAAAATGATAATACAACACAACAAAACCTATGGGATACTTGAAAAGCAGTCATAAGAGGGAAGTTTATAGCCCTGGGTGTCTACATTAAAAAAACAGAAAGAGCACAAATAAGTGGTCCAACTCTGCAGCTAAGAAAAACTTGAGAGACAACAACAAATGAACCCTAAAGACAACAGACAGGAAGAAATAACAAAAATCGGAGCAGAAATCAATGAAATAGAAACAAAGAAGACAATACAAAAAAAAAAAATCAACGAATCCAAAAGTTGGTTCTTTGAAAGAATAAACAAGATAGACAGATGTCTGGCCCAGTTAACCAAAAGAAAGAAAGAACAACTCCAAAGCAATAGAATCCACAATGAAAGGGGAAATATCACAGCAGACAACAAAAAAATCCAGACAATCATACGGGAATAGTTAAAAAACCTATACTCTACTAAGTTTGAAAACCAAGAGAAATGGATGAATATCTGAAATCCTGGGCATCACCAAAGCTTAATCAAGAAGAGATTGACCCATAATATATGAAGAAATTGGAAATGTAATAAGAAACATCCCAACTAAAAAGAGCCCAGGCCCAGATGGTTTCATGGTAGAATGCTATAAAACATTTAAAGAAGACTTACAACCATTATTACTCAAACTGTTCAGAAGGATACAAGCAGAGGGAAATTTCCCAAATTCCTTTCATGAAGCCAGCATCACTCTAATACCAAAACCAGGCAAAGATACAACCAAAAAAGAGAACTATAGATCCATCTCATTAATGAACACAGATGCAAAAAATCTCAACAAAATACTTGCAAACCACATACAGACCCACATCAAAAAGATCATCCATCATGACCAAGTTGGATTAATACCAGAGATGCAGGGATGGTTCAACATATGAAAATCAATAAATAGAATAAAACACATAAATGGACTGAAAGACAAAAAGCACAGGATCATCTCAATTGATGCAGAAAAAGCCATCAACAAAATCCAGCATCCCTTCATGATTAGAGTCCTAGATGGAATTGGACTAGAGGGATCATTCCTCAACATAATCAAAGCCATATATAAGAAACCCACAGCCAACATCATCCTAAATGGAGAAAGGTTAGAAACATTCCCCATAAAGGTAGGAATTCGGCAAGGCTCCATGCTGTTGCCAATCCTCGTAAATATAGTGGTTGAAACACTTGCAATAAGGCAAGAGAAGGAAACTAAAGGAGTACTAATTGGAAAAGAGGAAGTCAAACCACCCATTTTTGCAGATGATATGATAGTCTACCTAAGGGATGCTAAAAACTCCACCAGAAAATTCCTAGAAATGATTAAGAGTTTCAGTAAAGTGTCAGGATACAAAATTAACCTAGAAAAATCAGTAGCCTTTCTTTACCACAAAGCAACTGAAGAAGGAATACAAGGAGACGTTCCCACTCACAATAGCCTCAAAAACAGTAAAATACCTAGGAACAAACCTAACCAAAGACACTAAAAACTGTACAACGAAAAATTTAAACCCCTGAAGGAGATTGATCAAGACATCAGAAGATGGAAAGACCCAAATTAACATACAGATTCATTGCAATCCCAATTAAAATCCCCAAGAGTTTCTTCACAGGCTTGGAAGAAAAATCCTTAATTTCATATGGAAAAACAAAAGCCCCCAAATAGCCAAAGCAACCCTGAGTGAAAAGAGCAATGCAAGGGGGATTTCTATAGCACACTCCAAACTATACTACAGGGCTATAGTCATAAAATCAGTTTGGTACTGATACAAAAACAGACCTGTTGACCAATGGAACAAAACTGAAGATCCAAACTTTAGCACATACAATTTTATCCACCTCATATTTGACAAGGGGGCCAAGAAGACACAATGGAGGAAAGACAGCATCTTCAGCAAACGGTGTTGGCAAAACTGGATCACCACTTGTGGAAGAATAAAATTAAACCCCTACCTCTCACCCTATACAAAAATCAACTCCAAATGGATCAAAGACCTCAACATGAAATGAAAACTCTGAAGATTATAGAAGAAAAAGTTGGCAGCAACCTATAAGACATAGGCATAGGAGATGGCTTTCTAAATCAGACAGCAACTACGCAAGAAATAAGTTCGACAGTTGACAAGTGGGACCTCATTAAACTCAAAAGGTTCTGTACAGTGAAAGAAACAATCAGGGAAGTAAAGACAAAATGCATAGAGTAGGAGGAAACCACTGCTGACACATCTGACAGAGCATTAACGTCCAGAATATATAAACTATTCAAAAAACAAAGAGCTAAGAAAATAAATGACTCACTCAAAGATGGAATAAAGAGCTGGACAGAGACTTCACAAGTGAGGAAATAAAGATGGCCGAGAAACATCTTAAAAAGTGTTCAATATTGCTAATAATTAAGGTAATGCAAATTAAAACCACTTTAAGATATCATCTCATTCTGATAAGACTGGCTAGGATGAAGAAAACAAATGATACCAAATGCTGGAGAGGCTGTGGGGAAAGGGAACACTCACCCACTCCTGGTGGAAATGTAAACTCATACAACCACTATGGAAAGCAGTGTGGAGAACCCTTAAAAGACTCAAAATGATCTTACTGCATGACCCAGTCATACCACTCCTGGGTATATGTCCACCAGACTCATCCTACCACAGAGAAACATGCACAGCCATGTTTATTGCAGCTCTCTTCACAATATCAAAGAGCTGGAACCAATCCAAATGCCCCTCAACTGATGAGTGGATAGAGAAAATGTGGTACATCTACACAATGGAGTTCTATGCAGCAGTAAAGAAAGATGACATCATGAACTTTGCAGGTAAATGGATGGAGCTAGAAGATATTATGTTAAGTGAAGTAACACAGTCCCAGAAAAACAAATGACAAATGGTATCCCTCATCTGTGCATGCTACCACCAAGTACCTAAGTGTAAGGCAAACTGAGTAATGTTAATGTTATATTCCTCGTGATCTGAAACAACTGTGCTTTTATATTGTGACTTCCTTAACAGGTTCTAGAACTAGCTTACCATTTATTTTCAGACTTTAGAATTTTGATATATGGGTGGAGGGTATGTATGCATATTTTAGAGTAATATAAAATCAAAATGGAAAAACATATTAACAAAAGAAAACAAAAAAAGTAAATGTTGAGCTGGGATGTACCTGAATGGTAAAGTCAATGATTACTGAATGAAACCCCAACACTAAAATGAAAAGAAAAGCAAAAACAACAACAACAACAACAAAAAACTAGTTTGTCATGACATTGTGTCTCACCACAGTATTTATTTTATGGGAGTGCTTCTTAGTATTTCCTTTTTTTAAATTTTTTGAAAATTTTATTTATTTTGTATGTATATGAATGTACTGTCTGCATGTAGGTTTGTGCACCTGTATTGTGCAATGCCTCATAGGTCAGAAGAGGGTGTCGGATTCCCCCTGGAACTGGAGTTAAAGATGGTTCTCGGCCGCCATGTAGGTCCTGGGGATCGAACTCTGCAAGAGCAGTCGATGCTCTTAACTGCTAGGCCATCTCTCCAGCCCCCTTAGTATTTCTTTTTTTTTTTTTTTTTTGGTATTTTTGAGACAGTGTCTCCCTTTAGTCCCAGCTGACCTGGAGCTTGCTCTGTAGACCAGGCTGGCCTTGAACTCACAGAGATCTGCCTGCCTCCGCCTCCTGAGTGCTGGGATTAAAGGCGTGCACTGCCACGCCCAGCTAGTATTTCTTCTACAAGGCTGCTTGAGCTTTTGTCCAAGCCTTTCCTAAAATATTATACAGTAATTAAAAGTATCAGGCTGGTATAACTTAGCCTTTCTGGATGCTTAATGACCATACTTAATGGCCATACCAATTTGGCTGAGGGACTTAAGGGATAACTTTGTTCCTTGCCCTCAGATGTCAACTAAGTCCCAAGGGACTATTCATGGGGGCATCTCTTGAAATGTCCTACAAATGTGAGTCATCAGTCTTCCTGTGCAGGGAGGTCTTGGAGATCTACTAATGGGACTTCAGCCAGTGTCCAGTCTATAAAGAGGAAAGTCTTCTCAGCTTCAAAAAGGGCACCTGGCCTAGCAAGACCTGACTTTGTCCTCAAGTGGATGGAAGTGGTTATTGAAAAGCCAAAAGGAGCCAGGGGCTCCCTCCCCACTCCCCCAAAACCCAAGTAGACCCCTGAGGACCAGATCCTCAACTTACCTTGAGAAAACAAAAACCTAACTGTGTGGCTTTAAACATCCAAAAGGACAGTATAACCAGAAATAATCAGTAAAGCCTGAGGAATTGTACTTCAGTAAGAAGACAAAAGTAAAAACAAACAACAAACAAAAAACCTCACTGTTGTTTTGCCTGTCTTCAATTCTTACTGGCAAGTGCAGCTACCCTGTGGCTGCCACTGCTTTTGCCATCCTTCAAAGACATGAGACACAGCTTTTTAACCTTCCAATATGGACTGAAGACTCCTGTCTCTCCAAGAATCCTCCAAACCTTCAGTGCCAGATGGGGACTGTTGAGACATCCTGCTTGTGGACTGAGCAGCTACTGGGGTTTCACCCTCTTCAGAGTATAACTGCCACTGTTGGACTACCCAGGCTGTATCATGGAGTCCAGTACAGGCAGATCGAGACAGGACTGGGTACTTATTGAACCTCATTTTGTGACCATCGGAAGGGAAAACCCCAGCGTGGAGCACAAGGGCAGGATTGATGGTTGCTTGTGCTTGCCAAGGAGGAGCCTTCAAACACTTCCTTAAAGAAAACATGACATCTTTCAGCCTAAAAAGAAAAACAAATCATAAGATGAAAATGCTAAAACCTATGATGTCATAATCTTGATATATGTGTGCCATGCATTTATGCATGTTTTGGAGTGATACAAATTGATGGAACAATAACAACAAAAAAAGACTGGGTCAAAAAACTGACTGAAACAGTAAACTTCTGTATTGAAAATTTTAAAAAAGACTGACAAAAAGATGAAAGACATGTATGGCAGATGGATGAGCCCTGGGGGGGGCGGGGTAAGGAAAAGGGACTGGATCTAAATTTGATTAAGAAATGTATGAAATGCACAAACTTCAATTAAAAATTGGCTTAAAAAAGATTCAATTATTAGGTGTTGGGAAAATACGAATGTTGCAAATAGTGTGTTTTATATACTCCTTCCAAGAATAAAAATATGCCAAATGTGGAGGAAGAAGGTGTTGGTTAATCAGATTTCTGGCTGGCTTCTTCCCTTGAAGAGTCAGTGCTGCTGAGCTGTTTATGAGAGGGTTACCAGGTCACTACACTAAGGAGAGGAGAGCCCCACAGAGGCCCGAGGATCTGCCATCATGGGGCTAATTGTTGCCTTGTTAAATAGTGAGATGGGCTTATTGTAAGTTTGGGGGCATGGCAGTTAAAGTGTATTTTACAAACAGGTTTTTAGAAGCTGAGAGTTTCACAAATTCAAGACATGACCAAAAGAATAGCTTAAGTAAGTGCAGATTCTCCATGGAGCCCAATTATGAAAGAAGAAAGAAGGAAGGAAGGAAGGAAAGAAAGGAAGGAAAGAAGGAAGGAAGGAAGGAAGGAAGAGAAAGAAAAGAAAAAAAAAGAAAAGAAAAGAAAGGAAGAAAAGCTAAGAAAAAAGAATACTGTTAAATGAGAATCAGAATCAGGGAGGGCCTTCCAGATGGAAACCCCTTCAGGCCACCCACCCACCAGCCAATGGTGTCAAATGGCTCATATTTTAGGACTGCCGTAACCTAGTACCATGGTGGAGTGGCTTAAAAGTCTGTTCTTTCACACTCTGGAGGGTAAATGTCTGAAATCAAGATGCATGAGGGTCAGGCTCTCTCTGAAGGTCCTAGGAAAGGAGGCACGGTCTCTGCTTTCCTCTGGGGGTTGCTAGCCCTGGGAATCTAGGTGTTCCTTGGCTTGTAGCAGATTCTTCCTTCTATACTCAGGGGGCTTTCTTACTATATATTTGTATGATTCCACATTTCTCTCTCCTTACAAGGACATTGGAGACAGAACCAGATACATTTAAATATGGTACATCATCTTCATTTGAATACATGGTGAAGATAGGTATCCTGACAATTCCTTATTGTTTGTGCTAAATGGCAAAGTAACTTGCACACTTAAGATAAAGCTCCTCAGAGTAAGATTCCCAGTGTGAGAAGTGCACTCTTCAGTGAAGCTAGAGCAAACTCTTCTAAAAACAATGATTCAAGGCCCTGGGAATAGTCCTCAGGAGAAAACTGAAAGGAAAAGCTAGGTGAGATCATCTGCTGGAGAGGTGTGGCTATGGTGTTTGAACCACTCTCAGCTCATGAAAATGGAGAGTCTAAGGCTAGACTGCTAACGCCTCATACCCAGAGTTCCCTCCTGACAGGAGCAGAGCAGAAGGGTGTCTCGCTCTTCCCCCATTATGTGCGTCTCACACTGAGTTATAAATAGGACTCAAGGAATGGAGGTTCATCTTGAAGTGATGGTTCCTTGACAGCGCAGGCTGAGAGGACCCTGTCTACCCTCAACTTCTCCACTGGCACTTGGCTCTGAGAGTGGGGTGCCACTGAGACTGGAATTGGACATCAACCCTGGCACCAACTTGAGCTTCCTGTTAGAGCGCAGCCCTCCGGTGCTATGCCTCGCAGCCCAGCCCCTGCAGTCTTTCTCCTCTTACAGCTCTCCCAAAAGATCATCCAACCCCTTCCCTTGCTACCAAGAATCAGGCAACCTGGCATTAGCTAATCCCACTGTCTTCCGGTGCAGGACCTAGCACTCTAACCCAGAAACCTTTAAGAGTGGTCATCTGGCTGTGTCTGGCAGGACTCCAGCCATGCTATATATGGCGTCAACTTCTCCAGTAAAGCTCATATCTGAAGGACAATCCATCTCAGCCCCAGTCTCCCACACTACCTCCTTTCATTTCCCAAATAATCTACCAATCCTTAGTTCAGACATTTTTTTCTGGAAAGATGAGAAGGAGCAGGCCAGGGAAACAGAAAAGATCATGTCTGTGTTTCCTCCTGAAGGAACAGATTTCATTTTCAATACTCAAGCTGAAGAGTATTCACAGAACAGCAGAGGTTGCTGTGAAAGGCAGCTGGGAGGAGATTCAAGATCCAAGATAAACCATAGTCTTGTTGCTTTGCAGGGGAGAATCTGAAATAAGTCAGAGTGAATTTCATTCACTCACCTCAGAAACAGTTTCCTCAAAGAAGCCACAAGTTGGTTGGATTGGTTCCAAAAGTCGTTTATGTCTCAAAACAAGGTTGAAAACAATAGCTCAATCAGTCATCAGTTAGTAGAGTCTACCAGATAGGTTTGGTCAGGGAAGAGGCAGAGAACTAGAAAATCCACGATACCACCTCCACTGAAAAGTGCACACACATGTGCACTCAGATTCATGCATGCACACACATATAAAAAATTAAAAAAGATATAGAAGCTGTGTGAAAAGTGGTCTGGAATTAAAAAATAAAATACGCATTAAAGGGGCCCAACAGAGTATTTGATCTGGAAAAAGAGAAAAAGCACATTTGAAGATAGACCATAGCAGATCCATAAGCTGAAGAAAAGCAAGAAGAAAAATGAAGAGCTTGTCAGATAAGTGTGCGTGTGTGCGTGCATGTGTGTGTGTGTGTGTGTGTGTGTGGTTATTAAGTGTATCAGCATACATGTAAGAGGATCTAGGTAAAAAGAGAAAACACCAGCTGAAAAAGCAGAATGGAGTTGTCGATAAGTGTCGTGTGTGCGTAGTGTGGTATGTTGTGTGTGTGTGGTTATTAAGTGTATCAGCATACATGTAAGAGGAGTCCTAGGTGGAAAAGAGAGAAAACAAGCAGAGAGAGTACTGGGAAAAAAAATAATGGGTTAAAAAAATATTGAAAGACAGTGTGTAGGCTTCTTTTCTTGTAAACCTTTAGTTTTGGCACTAGGATAATGTCATGGACTGAGCAGATCTATTCCCCCGGAATCCATTTCTGAAAGAGCTTACAGGGAATTGGTATGATGTCTTCCTTCAGTGCTTGGTACAAGTTACCCACCTAGAGCTGGCACTTTTTGTTTTGGAAGGTGTGATGGTTTGAATGAGGAATGTCCTGCATAGGCTCCAAACATTTGAACACTTGAACACTTTGTCCCCACTTGGCAATACTGTTTGTGGAGGTTCAGGAGGTGTGGTCTTGCTAGAGGAAGCATGTCCATGGGGTGGGCCTTAAGAGTATATAGATGGGGCTGGAGAGATGGCCTAGTGGTTAAGAGAGCCGACCACTCTTACAGAGGACCCGGGTTTGATCCCCAGCACCCACATGGCGGCTGAGAACCGTTTGAAACTCCAATTCCAGGAGAACTCCAGTTCCAGGGGAATCTGACACCCTCTTCTGACCTCCACGGCATTGCACGACGCGGGTGCACAAACTTGCATGCAGACAGTACATTGATACACATACAGAAATAAATAAATGCCGGGCATGGTTGCGCACGCCTTTAATCCTAGCACTCAGGAGGCAGAGGCACGCGGATCTCTGTGAGTTCGAGGCCAGCCTGGTCTACAGAGTGAGTTCCAGGACAGCCAGAGCTACCGGGAGACCCTGTCTCAAAAAAAAAAAAAAAAGAGTATATAGACTTCCCACTTCCAGCTTCTCTCTGTGCTTCCTGCATGTTCGAAGATGGGAGTGCTCAGTTTTATGCCCAGCCTCCCTGCCATGATGGAGTCTTATTCCTGTGGAACTCTAAGCCAAAGAAAGTCTTCCTTTTTTTCTGTAAGTTCCTTGGTCATGGTATTTTATCACAGCAACGGAAAATTAACTAACACAAGACATCAATTGTTGTTTTATTTTGTGTAATAGATATAAATAGGTCTATTCAGACTATCCTTAGGAAATTTGGGCTAACTCTGGTTAGTAGTCTCCTCTTCCAGTGATTGTTGTAGCAGGTTGTGCCTTTCTGGGAATTGGATCATTTCAGCTAAGTAATAACATTTCTGGACATGGAGTTTTCCATAGTATTCCCAAATTCCCAAACTTCTTTTTTTCTTTTCTTTTCTTTTTTTTTTTTCATGTGATTTCCATTATCTTTCTTTTTTTAGAAGATTTTTTGTTGACTTTTGTGTACTTCATATATAATTTCTCAGTCCAATTTAGACACATTCCCCTTTCCATACCCCTCACCCCACCCCAGTTCATTCATTCTGCCATACATGTCTTGCATCTTTTTCTCAGTCTATTTAAAGTCTTTCTCTGCAGAAGTTTATTATTTTGGGCAGAAGTTAACTGTTTCAGTCAGTTCTTTGACACAGTCCTTATGTTGTTGTTGTTCCCTCCCATTTGTATTGTTCCAAAATATGCCTACATATATGTCACATATATACCAAAATTATGACCTCTGAAAATAAACTGTATGTTAATTCCAAAATATGTTTAGGAATTCACATTTTCCCCCTTTAATTTTACATTACTCTAAAATATGCATACATACCCTCCACCCATATACCAAAATTACAAAGTCTGAAAATAAGTGGTAGGTTAATTCTAGAGCCTGTTAAGGGATTCATACTATAACAGCACAGTTGCTTTCAGATAAAAAGAAATATAACACTAACATTGCTCAGCTTGCCTTTCAACTAGGCATTTGGTGCTAGCATCCACAAATGAGGGATACCATTCCTCTTTTGTTTTTCTGGACTGTGTTACTTCACTTAGCATAATGGCTTCAAGCTCCATCCATTTACCTACAAAGTTTCATGATGGATCTTTCTTTTTTTTTTTTTTTTTTTTTTTTTGGTCTTTTTGAGACAGTCTCCCTTTAGTCTCTCCCTTTTGGCCTGGAGCTCGCTCTGTGGACCAGGCTGGCCTTGAACTCATAGAGATCCACCCGCCTCTGCCTCTGCCTCTGCCTCTGCCTCCTGAGTGCTGGGATTAAAGGCATGCACCACCATGCCCAGTTTAGCTAGCATTCTTACCTCTATTAGCAGTTATCTTTCTTTAGTCTACTAGAGCTTTGCCCTCTTTACCCTCTTTGTGCTGTTGTTGCAAAACATATTATATGTATCCACCATACTTATATGCTGTAGATCCCAAATTTGTTATATCCATACTGGTTTTTTGTTTGTCTGTTTTTTGTCTTTTTGAGACAGGGTCTCCCTTTAGTCCCAGCTGGCTTAGAGCTTGCTATTTAGACCAGGTTGGCCTTGAACTCACAGAGATCTGCCTGCCTCTGCTCCCAAATGCTAGGATTAAAGGCATGTACCACCATGCCCAGCCCTATCTATACTGTTTTATAAAAATTTGAAATCAGGCCGGGCGTGGTGGCACACAACTTTAATCTCAGCACATTAAATGTGAATGGACTAAACAGGCCAATCAAAAGACAAAGGTAATCAGACTAGAAAAAAAAAAGATCCAGCTATAGGCTGTCTATAGAAAATAGATTTTAAATTCAGAGTACATACAGATTGAAAGTAAAAAGATGGAAAAGGATTTACCATATAAACAACAGCCACAGGAAAGCTAGATGGTCTAGACTGTATCAGGCAAAGCAGACTTTAAGATTAAAACTATTGGGCTGGCCGTGGTAGTGCACGCCTTTAATCCTAGCACTCGGGAGACAGAGGCAGGTGGATCTTTGTGAGTTCAAGGCCAGCCTGGTCTACACAGTGAGTTTCAGGACAGCTGGGGCTACAGGGAAACTCTGTCTCAAAAAGACAAAAAAAAAAAAAATTAAAACTATTAATAAAAGAGAAAAGTGCATTTTAAAGTGATAAAAAGGTGCTTGAGAGATTTTTTTTTTTTTTTTGGTCTTTTCGAGACAGGGTCTCCCTGTAGCCCCAGCTGTCCTGGAACTCACTCTGTAGATCAGGCCAGCCTTGAACTCACAAAGATCCTCCTGCCTCTGCCTCCCAAGTGCTAGGATTAAAGGCGTGTGCCATCACACCTGGCGAGATGGTTATTAAGAGCAATTGCTTACTTGCTGAGGACCCAGGCTCAGTCTCTCACACCCTTATCAGGTGACGCAGCCACCTGGGACTTCAGTTCCCAGGGATCTGGCATACTGGCATGCACATGGCACACACATGCACGCAGGCACATGGACATATAATAAAAATAAATCTATAAAATGATGGTGTTAGGTTCATTTCTCCTCGGCACAGAGAGGAGAAAATGTCAGGACTCTGAAGAAAAAGAAGTTGGGTTTACTTCAGGCATGGCGGCTGGCCTGTCTGTGCCGGGATTTAGGATGACCAGCATTAGAATATCCCCAGAATGGCAGTTTAATACCCAGGTACACAAGGAAGTGAGTTTTCAAGGAAGGGGGGGGGCAAGGAGATTGGGGCTGTGGCTGGATCAGTAGAAGCATCATTTTATTTTATTTTATTTTATTTTATTATTTTTAGTAGAAGCATCTTGAGGGAAACTGGGACCTGTGACTGGTATCAGTAGGAGCATCTCAAGAGAGACAGAGGCCTGGTTCTGGTCTCTAGTGAGGCACGATTGCGGGCTTTTGCAGCAACATTTCTCAGGTTGTAAGAACACATTCCGGGATAATTATTTTTCAGAACTTTTGCCTCAGTTGGTCTTCTGAAGTCCCTGACTTAGGTGGGCTACAACCTTACAGATAGAAAGCCACTCGTTAGGAAGATGTAACAGTTGTAATCCTATGTTCACTGAATAACAAGGTACCAAAATACATGAACCAAAAACTTGACAGAAATGGACGGAGAAATGAGCAATTCTGCAATAACAGCCAAAGACTGAAGATCTTCGTTATCAATAAGTTCATCAATGATGTAAAATACTCAGCCAATACTGCAAAATAATTCGAACTGCTGAGTGTGGTGATGCACACGGTCAGTCCCAGAATTCTGGAGGTAGAGGCAAGAGGATCTTTGTGAGATTAAGGCCAGCCTGGTCTACATAGCAAGTTCCAGGCCAGCTGAGGCTACAGGGTTGACTCTATCTCAGAAAAAAAAGAATTCAATCTAACAGACTCCCACAGAACAACTCAAGACAGCAAAATGCAATGTGATGTGATATGTGTGTTACGCACTCTTCCCAGGTGATCATAGAACATTTTCTCTGACAGATCGCATGTTGAGCCAGCTATAAAACAAATCTAAAGTTTTAAAGACAGAGAATACAGAGGATGCTTCTGACCACAGTTCAATGAAAGTAGCAATCAGCAGCAGGAAACTCACAGGGAATGAAAATTAGGCAAACACCCTAAATAACTATATGCTAGAGAAACTGAACGGGAAGTTAGGCCTGGAGCTGAGCTCAGCAGGAAGGTGGGTGCGGAGCAGGAGCCCAGGCTTGGTTTCCATCACAAAAGAAAGAGCCACAAAACAGAACAAAGCAGAACAGAGACAGTATAGCAAAAGTGAAATCAGAAAAGAGTTGGAAATGAATGCAAATAAAACATAAAGTTCCTTACACAATGCAGTCAAAGCAGTGCTTAGAGGAAACTTGATAGCTGCAAATGCCGGTATTACAGAGGAAGAAAGAGTTGGGAGTGGTGTTATAGGTCACAACCCCAGCATCCGGAAGTTTAAAGCAGGAGGACTGCAAAGTTTTAGGACAGCCTGAGCTACATAGTAAAACCTTGTCTCAAAAAAACAAAACAGCCTGGCGTGGTGGCACACGCCTTTAATCCTAGCACCTGGTGGAGGCAGAAGCAGGCGGATCTTTGTGAGTACAAGGCCAGCCTGGTCTACATAGTGAGTTCCAGGACAGCTGGGGCTACAGGGAGACCCTGTCTTGAAAAGACTAAAATAAAATAAAGAGCTCTTTAAAAAAAAAAAAAGGTCTTAAATCAATAACTTAATTCCTTAATCCCTCCCTCCCTTCCTTCTTTTTTCTTTCAGACAGGATTCATGAAGCTCCAGCTCTCCTAGAGCTCCCTATGTAGACCAGGCTGGCCTTGCTCTCACAGAGTTCCACCTGCCTGTGCCTCTGTTAGGATTAAAGGCATGTGCCATCACATCTAGCTTTAATAATCTAATTCTCAAATTGGTTTTCTAGCTCAGGACACTAGAAAAAGAAGAACAATCAGAGAAAGGAAATAAAGTATAGAGCAGAGATTAATGCAACATGATAAAGAAAATTATTAAACCCAAAAGCTGACTTTTTAAGAAAACAAGGAAAAACTTTAGCTAGATGAACCAAGAGAAAAAGAGAAAAACCTCTAATTATGAAATAAGAAATAAAATAGGGCACACAACCATTGAATTCGTGCTACTAAAATGTATTTTATATTGTGAATAATTGTATTCAAAAAAATATAAAAACAAATGAAAAGCCCAAGTCTTTTGAAAGACACTAATGTAACTGATAAAAAAAAAATAAACCTGTAACAAGTGGAGAAACTGAATTAATAATAACAAACTTGCCCACAAAGAAAGAGATTAGGACTGGAGACTTCACAACTGACTCCTAGCAACCATTTAATAGAGAAGAATAAATAGCAGTTCTTCACAAAAATCTTTCAAAAAATAGAAGAGGAGCTATTTAATATTACTTGGGTATAATATTACCCAACAAAGCCATCACAGGAAAGGAAAATCATAGATCAATGTCTTTTATAGACATTGACACAAACATATTTCTCAAAACATTAGCAAAGTAGATCACCAGATCCAGTTACATATGAAGAGTTACTGTCCATGTTTAGGCCGGATACACTCAACCAGGATGGGGAGTGGTTTTAAGATGATGATTACTGAAAAACACCAAAATAAGAGAATAAAAAGGATCATCTAGCAGGTGTGAAACAAGTACTTCACAGACTCCAATGCTATGGTGATGGGAAGGCTCAGCGGAGCAGGGGTAGAAGGGACTTCCTCCAGCCAGGGAGGACATCTGTGGAGAGCCCTGTCTGACCATATTCAGTGAAGAAGGACTCGATGCCCTCCCACCGGTCAGCAGGAAGAGGAGGGCGACTCTGACTATTTCTGCTCAACACTATCAGAAGTTCTGTTCAGGACAGCTAGATAAGAAAAAGAAACAAAAGGTTTATAGATTAGGAAGGAAGAAATAAAATTATCTGTTTGTAAAAGATATAATATGGTGTACAGAAAATTCTAAGAGAGTCACTGGAGAAAATATTAAACCAAAAACAGTTTAGTAAAGTTGGGGCCAGGGAGATGGCTCAGTCGGTAAAGTGCCTGTCACACAGGCAGGAGGATTTAAGTTTGCTCATCCAGCTTAGCCAGTCAATTCAGACCCTGTATTCAAAAAATAAGATGGACAGCCGGGTGTGGTGGCGCCCACCTTTAATCCTAGCACTTGAGAGGCAGAGGCAGAGGCAGAGGCAGGCGGATCTTTGTGAGTTCAAAGCCAGCCTGGTTTACAGAGTGAGCTCCAGGCTAGCTGGGACTTAAAGGGAGACCCTGTCTCGAAAATACCAAAATAAAAAAAAAAACAAAAAATAAGATGGAGAGATGGTTCAGTGGTTAAGAGCATTGGCTGCTCTTAAAGGAGCCCTGGCTTCGATTTCCAGCACCCATGTGGTAGCCAATAACAGTCTGTAACTCCAGTTCCAGGGGAATTTGACTATGTCTTCTTCTGACCTCTGTAGGCATTACATGGCATGGGTGCATTTACACTCATACACATAAAATAAAAATAATAAATAAAATAAAAATTAAAGAAAAAATAAGATGGAGAATAAATGTCCACACACATCTGTACCCACATGCACATATACAAATACATATCCATTCATACAAATACAAGGGGACCCCCATCCATACACAAATATATACACACAGAAAAAAGTTTAGTAAAGTTGCAGTATCTGAGAACAATAAACACTAACGAATTGTATTTCTATGCATTTGAAATTAAGCCAATGAAACAATTACATTTAAAATATTGTATTCAGGAAATTCAACAAAGAAGTTCATAACATCCTCTGAGAACTATAAAAAACTGTAATAAAGTTAAGGATGTTTTAAACTATGAGAATCATGAGCCGTAAGAGTGTTAAGATAGCAACACTCTACAAATACATAGACTCCCTCTACTCCCCACTAGAATCCCAAGTGAGTTTTCTGTAGATGTTGACAAGCTGATTCTTTCTTATTTATTTATTTATTTATTGGTGTTTTTGAGACAGGGTCTCCCAGTATCCCTAGCTGCCCTGGAACTTGCTCTGTAGACCAGGCTGGCCTTGAACTCACAGAGATCTGCCTGCCTCTGACTCCCAAGTGCTGGGATTAAAGGCATTTGCCATCACGTCTGGTCTAAGTTTCATATATAATTGCAAAGGATTCCCAACAGAAGAATCTCAAGAATGACAGACCAGGTCTCATCTTTGTTAACAGTGGCCATTGACACAGTGTGCACTGGTACAAGGGAGGCATAGAGATCAGGGAACAGAACTGAGATTCCAGAAATAAGCTCATGGATCCACCGTTGACAAAGGTGCCAAGTTCACCGAATGGGCAGAGGCGGAGAATAATAGTTTGTTGTTGTTGTTGTTGTTGTTTAGCAAATAATGCTGGAATAATTGAATACCCATTTACAAAAAAATAAGTTATACTCTTACATCACACTATATAGTAAAAGTAACTTAAAATGAAACAGGTGCAGACAGAAAATCATCTTGGGTTTTGTGCACAGTTCTTGGCTAAGACACCAAAACCAACAGCAACAAAAGAAAAATAAGTCACCCAGACTTCATCCAAATAAGAAGTGTATCTGATACAAAAAACTCTGCGTAGAAAATGAAATGAGTCTGGGCAGGGTTCATGCTCCTGAAATCCCAATACACAGAAGCTGAGGCAGGAGAATCAAAATTAAGTCCAGTCTAGGCCACCAATTGAGAACCTTGCCAAGAAAACGAAAAAGAAAGAGAATGAAAAGAGTAGAAAGGAAGAGGAAAAGAGAAAAGACAGCATACAACTTTATGGGATAAACTAGACTTTCTTTTGAATGGACTGCCCATCAGCTAGCCGACATCAGATCCCTCGGGAGAGAGAGGAGCTACCGAGGAGGGGTGGAGCTTACCGGTTCCCAGTCAGCTTAGGGCGGGGGATGGGCTAAAGGCTCAAAAGCTGCAAGGGCTGGCGGTGGTCCTCTAGGATCTAGCCCTGTGGTGAGGAGCTTCCAGAGTGGGACCAGCCTGTATGAACGCGAAGGGAGCATCCAAAGAGCCTTGTAAGTGAAGTATTCCCCATTTGCTCTGTAGGAAAAACCCACTAAACTCTTAAACAGAAGATTCCTGAAACTGTTCCTCAGTCTGGTTCTCTGGGTCCGAAGTGGGAAGCAGGGAGGTGGGGCGCTAAAATGGCCTTTGGAGTGCCGGTTTAAGTGAGTGTTCACTGCTCTCCTGGGAAGGAAAACTTCGCTGAAGCACACCTACAAGAATGGGAGGAAATATTCTTAAATTGTAAATTTGAAAAGGGATTTGTATTGAGACTAAGGAACACTTATAATAAGTTTCCAAATAACTGAATTTAAGAATGAGTCAAGGATTCTTTTTTTTATTTATTTATTTTATTTTTTTATTTTTGTATGTGTATGAATGTACTGTCTGCATGTAGGTTTGTGCACCCGTGTGGTGCAATGCCTCGGAAGTCAGAAGAGGGTGTCGAATTCCCCTGGAACTAGAGTTCTCCTGGAATTGGAGTTACAGACGGTTCTCAGCTGCCATGTGGGTGCTGGGGATCAAACCCCGGACCTCTGCAAGAGCAGTCTGTGCTCTTAACCACTAGGACATCTCTCCAGATGTTAATCCTAGGAAGGCAGTCTGTGCTCTTAACCACTAGGCCATCTCTCCAGATGTTAATCCTAGGAAGATGGAAGATATATACAGGGGCAAAACACATAGATATTTGACATTAGTTATCAGGGAAATGCAGATCAAAACAGCCACAAGAATGATTGGAATAAGAAAGTCCTCCAGTAACAAGTGTGACCGAGGGTCTGAGAAAATAACTTACAGGAAAGAAAGCTTTATTTTGGCTCAAGGTTTCAGAGATGTTCGCTCACTAGGAGGGCTATGGGGGAGCAGAGTGGTTTATCCCATGACAGCCAAGAAACAAAAAGCCCATTATAGCAACTCTATCCTTTCCCCTCCATTCCATTTGGGCCCCCAGCATGTTGGATGGTGCTTGCCATGATCAGCACAGGTGTATTAGTCAGTTTTCTGTTGCTGTGATAAAACACCATGACCAAGGAACTTATAAAAGGAAGAGTTTATTTGAGCTTACGATTGATGGTTCCAGGGAATTAGAGTCCGTTGTGGCAGGAGGCGTGGCGGCTGGATCTGGAGCAGCAAACCGAGGGTCACATCTCTCAAAGAGCACAGGAAACAGAGAGGAAGGAACTGTAGACCACGAGGCTTGTTAAAACTCACTAAGCCTGCCCCCAGTGACACACTTCCCCCAGCATGGCCACACCTTCTAAAACCTCCAAAAACAGCGCCACCAACTGGAGACAAGAATGTCTGAATACTTACAGCCTATGGGGGACACTCATGCAAACCACCACAACAGGTCTTCCTCCCTCAGATACTGTCCTGTAGGTCAGTCGTCTGTAGACCACCCCCAATCTTAACAATGGTTTATTAATGTCTTAGGATCTCAGTCTAATCAATTTTATAGTCAAGATAACCATTACAGCAGGGAGGTAGAGTAATTCTCACTGTGAGAATGTAAAATGTAAAACCATATTTAGAAATCAATCTGTTAGTTCTTCAAATGATAAGGCATAAAATTATGTAATGACTCATTAATTTCATTTAGATATACACCCAGAACTAGTGAAAACCTATCTTCACAGAAAAACATCCACACAGTCGGACATTATTCAGCTATAAAATGCACATGCAGTCAAACTATGAGGATAAAGATAAAATGTTAAGTGAAAAAAGCTGTTTAAAAGGTGTATTATAATGATTAAATTCATATGAAATGTTCAGAAGGGGGAATTATGTCATATGTGAACTATGCCTTAAAAATAGTTGTCCTCAGTATACATGAGGTATAGTTCTAGACCCCCAAGGATACCAAAATCCATGCCTTGAGTTCCCTATATTAAATGGGGTAGTATTGCCACACAACCTGTGCATATATTCCTGTATGCCTTAAAGCACCTCTTTACACCTTGCAATACCTAATACAATATAAATGCTACAGGAATGGTTGTTACACTCTATTATTTAGGGAATGATAACAAAAGAAAAGGCCTGTACTTGTTCAATACAGATATATTCACTCCTCTTCCCAAGGCTCAGGGAACATCACAGAAGAGGGGGCAGGAAGACTGTAAGAAAGAGCCAGAGGTCAGGGAGGACGGGGCAAAACAGTGACCACTGCACTCAAGAACTCATGGCAGCTGTGGTTGCCTGCACGAGAGCCGTTTAAGATCAACCCTGTCAACATTCCAGCACCGGAAGGAGGGGGACACACAACCCCCACTCTAGCCGGGGAGCTATTCACAGCTGATGGTTATTAGTAGAGGGAGAATCAGTTTTCTTTAGGGTTGTGGTCCCTGGGAGGTTGATCATGCTCCAGATAATGGCTCTACACCTGTTTGTAGATGAGCACCACTAATTAGACTCTGGGATGTGTGTGTGTGTGTGTGTGTGTGTTGGGGGGATCCTAGAGGACTTAGTGGGGGAGTATGAGGAGAATATGATCAAAATACAGCATAAGCATGTATGAAATTCTCCAATAATAAATAAATGGTAAAATATATTTTGATCTTTGGTATCTGAGGATGTAGAATTGTCTATGGAGAGCACTGTATTTCAATGTAGCTGTTGAAAACAATAACGATCAGCTGGGTGTGGTGGCGCACGCCTTTAATCCTAGCACTCGGGAGGCAGAGGCAGGCAGATCTTTGTAAATTCAAGGCCAGCCTGGTCTACAGAGTGAGTTCCAGGACAGCTGGGGCTACAGGAAGACCCTGTCTCGAAAAGACCAAAAACAAAAAACAAAAACAAAACCAAAACAATAACAATCCCAGCAGAGGTAGGCGGATCTCTTGTGAGTAAGGCCAGCCTGGTCTACAGAGCGAGCTTCAGGCCAGCTGGGACTAAAGGGAGATCCTGTCTCAAAAAGACCAAAAACAAACAAACAAACAAACAAACAAAAAACAAAACAAAAAAACAAACAATACAAAGCAAAACCCAATAACGAGTTATCCTGAGTGACAGCACACTCCCATAGCAGAATCCCAGCAGTAGAAGGCGTCCTCCACCAACAGGGGCACGCTGGGCGATCTGCCGCCAAGTCCTTGTAAGCTGGAGCACTGCTTGAGAACCTGGAGGGGCTAGTGAGCCGCCACCTCCTTTTCTTGTGTGTAAGGTGTTTTGAGGGGTCCCCCTTCCTGATTTCCTCCTGTTCTGTTATTTCTTGACTTACCTCCACAAACTCTGAAGCAGGGAACAGATGGAATAGTCACCATGGTGGTGAGGGCTGGGAGAGAAATGCTGTGTCTACCCTGAAGAGACCTCCAAACGGGCTGGTAGTGATCCGGGAGACTGGCCAGGCCTTGCAGGAAGCACAGGTGCCATCTTGGACCCTTTCCCACCATTCTTGGCCTCTCCCTCACTGTATAAACTCCCTTATATATCTGTATTTTCAAGATTCTTTTTTCTTCTTTTTAATTTGTTTTACATAATGCACATTTATGTGATAATAGAGCTTGATTTTCTACAATAGGCTTTTTATGCACTTTTGAGTCCAACACACACACACACACACACACACACACTCACACACAATGAAACAGATACTCAGCCATCACTGTACTGAGCTGTTTGCAAACCCCAAAATCCTTGGACTCAAGGGTACTTCTTGTGTTCCCTGCTGAAACTTCCCACCCCTAGGGACTTCCCCCAACCTCCTGACAGAGTCCAGAAACAAATCCCTGGGACAGAGTCTGCAAGAGTGAGTGTATTTGTGATTGAGTGTTAGCCTGTTTCATACTGGGGTCTCTGAAGCTCAGGACACAGGCTCTGGGATTTGGGGTCTGGATATGCCACTGAATGACTTTTGTGTGCTCTGAGCAAACTCACTCTGTCCCACCCCTTCTAAGTACTTGGGGAAACTGGAGAGGACAGTGTCACAAAGCTCGCCTCAGCCTCCTTTGGTCCTCCCTGGATTGGGGCCTGCCTCTGGCCTTACCTTGTATAGCATTCTTCATCTCACTCAATCCCTTCACCTTTTTTTTTTAAAGCCAATTTTTTGAATTGAAGCTTTGTTCATTTCATACAAAATTTTAAATCAAATCTAGACCCGTGTCCCCTTTCCTGCCCCCCCCACCCCACCAGAGCTCATGCATTCTGCCAAACACGTTTTTCATCTTTTTCTCAGTCTCTCTCAAAATTCTTGATGCAGAAGTTTACTGTTTTGAGCAGAAGTTCACTGTTTCAGTCAGTTCTTTGACCCTATCTTTTCTTGTTGTTGTTCCTTCTAATATGCATCACTCCAAAATATGCACATATGCTGCCACGTATATCATAGGTTTTAGCATCTTCGGCTTATGAATTTTTTTCTTTATTAGGCTGAAAGATGTTATGTTTGAAGGCTCCTCCTTGACAAGACCAAACCACCATCAGTTCTGCTCTTGTGCTCCACACTGGAGTTTTCCCTTCCCATGGTCACCAAATGAGGTCCAGTAAGCACTGCATCCTGTCTTGATCTTCCTGTACTGGCCTACATGATACAGCCCGGGTAGTCCAACAATGGCAGTCTATACTCTGATGAGGCTGAAATCCCCGTAGCTGCTCAGTCCACAAACTGGATATCTCAGTAGTCCCCATCTGGCATTGAAGGTTTGGAGGATTCTTGGAGAGACATGAATCTTCAGTCCATATTGGAGGGTTAAAAAGCTGTGTTTCATGTCTTTGAAGAATGTCAAAAGCAGTAGCAGCCACAGAGTAGATGCACTTGCCAGTAAGAATTGAAGACAGGCTAAACAACAGTGCTCTCTTTTTTTTCTTTTTGTCTTTTTACTAAGACCTCAAGTTTTATATCTGAAGTACAATTTCTCCGGTCTTACTGATTATTTATTTCTGGTTTTTCTTTCCTTTTGGATGTTTAAGGCCACAGAGTTAGCCCAGATTAACCAAGGTTTTTGTTTTCTTAAGGTCAGTTGAGGATCTGGTCCTCAGGGGTCACTTGGGTTTTTTGGGGTGGGGTGGGGTGGGAGGCTGGCTCCTTTCAGCTTTTCATTTATCAGTTCCATCCTCTTGAGGACAAAATTAGGTCTTACTAGACCAGGCTTCCCTTTCTGAAGCATGAGCAGACTTTCCTCTTTATAGACTTGACACTGGCTGAAGTCCCATTAGTGGATCTCCCCATACCTCCCTACACAGGAAGACTGGTGACCCACATTTGCAGAATATTTCAAGAGATGCCCCCATGCATAGTCCCCTAAGACTTGGTTGACCTCTGAGGGCAAGGAACAAAGTTATCCCTTAGGTCCCTTGGCCAAAACAGTTTGGGCGTTAAGTATGGTCATTAAGCACCTAGAAAGGCTGTTACACCAGCCTGATACATCGCACCTATATTAAAAGTGTATCTTGGGCTGGAGGGATGGCCTAGCAGTTAAGAGCTCCGACTGCTCTTGCAGAGGACCCGGGTTTGATCCCCAGCACCCACATGACGGCCGAGAACCGTCCGGAACTCCAATTCCAGGAGAACTCCAGTTCGGGGAGTCTGAGACCCTCTTCTGACCTCCGCG